>LQNS02278096.1:4489924-4500314 GCA_001587735.2 Parhyale hawaiensis | reverse complement strand
GGTGTCTCTCTCAATATGGGCCTGTTGGTTTGTCTACTGCCACCTATCTAATCTAATCTAAACTGATGATCGTACAGACGAGTTTGTTAACAGCTTAACTCCATATGGTTAACACGTGGGTACAATCGACAATAATTACTGTAGAAGCGGTCATGTGCATGGGTATTCCTCTGGGCCAATGCGACAAAATCCATTTACATTTTTAATGATGCCTCATGTGGCTCCCACATTGGAATTGTGTGACATGATGACATTACGAATGTACCATTTGAGCTGCATACCAGTCACGTGAGCACATTACAGGTACAGTCTCACATTAACGTTATGACCTGAAAAGCACCTCTGGCATACTTGGTACCGTAGCTAAGGCAGCTTCTTCTCCAAGTGAAAGTACATTTATTTATTAATAACCTCCGACCCGTCTGTTGTTGTCTCATGTTATAACCTTGATACCTTTTTGACTGGAAGTGCTGCTCTCAATGGTCAAGATACACGATGACAATTAACCTATTGAACACTATCACCTCCTTTAGTTAACAGTATGAATTTTATTGGGAAATTGAATGCACGTCAACTACAGAGCATTTGGTGGATGCGCAACCATATGATTTTTTTAACAGTGAATTTCATTTTACGATGCCTTACTTATTATTGATTGAAACCTCCGAGCGTTGCAGCGGCTAAAAATACCACAGCGGTATGTTGTACTGTGCTGTTCTTCCTCTAAGCTTTTACTGCAAAATTCATTGCACTTGAACTACAGTTGGCTACAAAATCATTCGTACTTCCTCCATTATTTAAGATTTTTTTGTAATTTCTGAAATCTAACGTTTGTACAGTTCTAAATTTTTATATTTATAAATACGTGAACCAGAAAATTATACTAAATTTTCAGAAAAATAGTTATCTTAATTATCAACAGCAGGGCCTCTACATTTTATATGTAACTTCAAGCAGTCGTAACTTAATTAGGTATCTTATGAGATTCCAGCGAGTTTTATCTGTAATATTATACTAATATTGGTCCATTTTTCAATGGCAATGCATTCTTTAAATCCTGGAGGTTCTTCGAAACCTGACGACTTATACACACTATCAACTTGTGCCAAAAGTTTTCTCTTCGATTAACGACAGAATTAGACGAAACCGTGGCAAAACTGCTTCATTGTCTTCTTGAAAGTATGTAGTGACGGACTTAGACGAATGTTTACAGTCATTATCCTACTGCAAGGTGAATCGTCGGCGTAAACCAAGACTTTGTGCTAACAATATCAGGTTTTCATCAAAAATATTGTATAATCATCAAAATTCATTATTCGTCACTTCAAGAGAAAGTATCCCAAAACATCATTGATCCACCGACATCCTTAACTATTGGTATGGTGTTCTTTGTGAGCAGAGATTTAACATTCTTAATTACGCTAATATTCGAAACATCATTCTCTCTGGAAGGCTCGGTTTTTGTTTCATCACTCGTTTCCAGAAGAAATCATTCTTGTTCGAGATAGTTTGAGCGAAGTTTAATTAGCTTCACATTGACGACGATGATCCGACTGTATGAATAACTTTGTGTTTATGCTTTGGCTAAGCTTTCTGGTAATTATTAAAATCATTCTGGATAAATAAGTTTGTCTTCATACTTGTTACTAAGCTAAATTGTGATACTTATTCAGTAGTACCTATTATTCTGAAAATTGAAATTTATGTCTCTTTCTACGTAATTATATAGATATTAACTAAATGAAAATATAGATTACGGAGAGTGTAGTCATAGGAGCGTCACTACGTGTATATTGCTTCACTAGTATCATTTGATCATTAATGGAATAAATGGATTTGTTACTATGGTGATCAAACTTCTCGCTATTATTATAATAGTAATAATAACAATGATTATTGTTACGGCGTAAAAGAAATATGCGTGTCAACACATATATATAATTAATTGATTGATTGACATGTGACATATTTATCAATGCATAATTGATTGGAAAGAGTGTATATACATTATATATGAAATGAATTGACATAAAAGGTTATACATGACGCCATAATATTTTGGGAGGCGAGCCACCCCCCACAAGGTTATAAATGATAATCAAGGTCACGAAAACAATAAACAAAAGCAATAATGGAATCAATAATCAATGCTTTTAAACTCTTTGGATTGACGAAGGAATGAAATCGATATGTGGTGACTTTGGTGACTGTCGCGGAATCTTTTCAACGATTCCCCTAAATGGATGCTAGCGCTGCCGTACACACGTTTTTTCCAACTTTGAAGGTTCTTAAATTCCCCCCAAATCTTCAACCGATGACGTCGAAGCTGTTCGCTGTCCTGGCCAAGGCACATTTTGACTTCTTGATGATATGCACAACAATCTTCTGCTGCCGTAAACACGTTCCCCNNNNGTGCAGCTTACTCAACACTTCAAACGATGACGCAGAAGCTGTTCGCTGTCGCTCTCTTCTTGATGACGTGCTGTCCTGGCAAAGGCACATTTTATCTTCCTGCGGATATGCAACAATCTTCTGCTGCAGTAAACACGTTCCCCTCACGCTGCACATTTCCGAATTCCCCACTGTGCAGCTTGCCCGAATCTTCAAACGGTGACGCAGAAGCCGATCGCTGTCGCTCTATCCCAAATGATGTTCATAACAATTTTTGTTGCTCGTAGAAGTTTGGAATACGCGGGCGGAATTTTGGACCCACTCCCATAGTGAGGCTAAATTGTGACGACGAAGCATTTAATTAGAAGAAAGATGATGGGTCACTAGGCCCCAAAATTCACTTGAAATTCCATCGACGAAAATTCTCCGTACAACCATGCCAAACTTCTGCATGTTGTGAATAAAATAACGGGCGAATGAATACAGGTGGACGAGCTGACGCCTCCGCAAGGCGTATGTAAGGCACAACACATTACCCAAGACTGGTAAACTATGTTTCACTCATTCGCAGCACCCATTGTGAATTACACTTCAGCCGTGTTTGTACGAGTCATGGCTGGTCGATGCTGCAAAGACCAGCACCAAGCCTAAACTGAAGTCCCAATACCCCTCTACCTCTGAAGAAACTCCCTATATCCCTCACTGGCAACTTATCTTGCTCTGCGTTCCCACAGTCTCCCGCATTCCGCAAATTCTCAAGCCTCTCTTGGTATGCCTCTCTCATGGTCAGTTCCACCATGTGGCCAGAATATTGGTTACCTACTGCCCGCATTCCACAGAGTTTAGAGCACCGTTCCCAAAGATTTGCCCTCTGAATTTACTTGTAAGAGACGTATTTCACATAAAGTGCTCATTGGTTCCAACAGTTATTTTCTTTGACACGGCAGTTAATTAATTAATTAGTCACGCGGCAATTAATTACTCAATTAAATTAGACGACCTAGTACACACGTGTTCATGTGTATAATTATATCATAACATCGATACTTCACCCCCATTATCTCAGGGTAAATAATCTTAAGCAGCCAGATGTTTTGTGCGGTGGGTGAGGTCAGCCAGACACGATAATAGCTATCTAAATATGAAGTTAGATCAGCTCTAAATCATAGTGCTGCTTTGTTTCACGTTTTACTAGTAGTCAGGAGATGATAAGTGTAGACTGGTTGCTGTCTGTAAAACGCGGGTGGGGGAACCCAGCCAGACAACATGGATATGGCCCCACCCCCTCAGCTGAGCTAGATTAGGTGAAAAACATAAAAAAAAACTAGAGCACTCTTAAAGCGTATACCTCCGGCAAGCGAGGCAACGGTAGCAAAAAATTCAAATTGGCTCAGAAACCATAATTTTCTTTGCATAATATCCAAAATCTAATCATTTGTGCCTTTTGACAGTAAAACAGCTTGTGCAATTTTCTTGATGATCCCTTCATAACTTTTTTGAGTTATACTGCTAACAAACGTTATGACAAAATGAGTCAAACATACAAACGAACCAACGATCTGAACCAAAATTTAATGATTCATGTCTTTTAAAATTACTAACAACCCCTGCGAATTTCACAAAGATCCATTCATTATTTTTGTGAGCTATTGTGCTAACAAGCATAAAATTAAAAACAGCGACAAACGAACGAATGAACTAATGGATCTTTACTAAATTTGGTCATTCACTCTTTGTTATATACCTAACAAGTCATACAAATCCACTCCTAACTTTTTGAGTTATGACATTGAGAAAAATGAAGCAGACAAACAAACGGATGGATATATCTTCACCAAAAGTTTTCATCTGTTTTTTCAAACGTACCTAGTCCTAATCAGTTCCTAACTTTTTGAGTTATCTTGGTGACAGACAGGCCAACGCGGCGAAAACATAACCTACTTGGCGGATGTAATAAAACTACTTGCAAACTGCTGATTCCATTATGTAAGTAGTATTAAAAAAAAAGACAAAAGCATTTTGGGGAGAGCGGGGGACCTCCGTCAGACACCAGGAATGCGGCTCCACCCCCCTCAGCTGAGCTAAGTCGCCTGGAGAACATACTCTAAGAGCGCATATCTCCGCCAAGCGAGGCAGAGGTAGCAAAATATTCAAGCCGATCTGCACCAAAATTTAATCATTTATGTCTTTTACAATTACTAAAAACCCTATAAATTTCATAAGGATCCATTCATAATTTTTTGAGTTATTGTGCAAACAAGCATAAAATTAAAACAGTGACGAACGAACAGATCATTACCAAAATTTGGCCATATACTCTTTGTTATATACCTAACAACTGATGTTAATTTCATTAATATCCATCCATAAATTTTTAAGTTATGGTATTGAGCAAAATGAGGCAGGCACACAAACAAACCGATGGACATATCTTCACCATAAGTTGATCATTTTTCCTCTTAACATACCTAACAATCTCTGTATATTCCGTCCAAATCAGATTATAGCTTTTTGAGTTATCTAGGTGACAGAGAGACAGACAAAGAGACAGACAGACAATCACGACGAAAACATAACCTCCTTGGCAGAGGTAATGAAATTACTCGCTGAGTGTCAGTTTATTTCAAAATTAATTTTTTATTTAAAATTGTTTTCAACTTATATTTGCCTCCGTAAAAGAGGACATGGTTCTGTCTGTTAAACAGTTTGTCTGTCTGTCATCAAGATAACTGAAAATGTTATAGCCGGATTCTTACGAAATTGACAGTGATTGCTTGATATCTTAGGAGGAACAGATGATTAACTTTTGGTGAAGATCCGTCGATCCGTTTGTTTGTCTGCCTCATTTTTCTCAATGCCATAACTCAAAAAGTTATTGACTGATTTTATGAAACCCACATGAGATGTTAGGTATATTACGAAGAGTTAATGACCAGATTTTAGTAGTGGTCTGTTACTTCGTTCGTTTGTTTGTCCCTTTTTTTAATTTTATTCTAGTTAGCACGATAGTTCAAATGATAATAATGAATGGATCTTTATGAGATTCCCAGGAGTTGATAGTAAAGTTAAAATACATGGATGATTGAATTTTGGCGCAAATCGGTTGGTATTTCGGGTACCATTCGACCTGTCGTAGTTGGATTGGATCACTGCTGATGTTGGCTGTGGTCTCTCCGATCCCCGCAATTCATGTGTATGATCCATGTGGTAGTAACCTTTGTTTTACATGAAAATGCAAATATTATAGATTTGTCCGGTTGCTGAGTTATTATCTTCTAATGCATAAGACAAAGGAACTATGATACATCGACATATGATTGTATGAAAATATACCTACGCATAAACGTTCATGTAGAACATAATAGAGTAATTTCAATCGCTTCATTTGATATATACTATAAAATATGATCATTATTTGAATATGTAACAAATTTTATACCACAGGGCACCTACCACATGGAAGCAGAAAAGCAGCAAAGTCCAAGGGAAATCCAACAGGAAGAAACAATTACCTACTAACAACAGCAATCAGACAGCATCGGTTATCCGTCGGAAATAAATTATGAGATAATAATAATAAATATTTCCATCGAAAGATTGTGTCAAATTTAATTACCACAGTGCATTAATTTAGGTAATGCAGAGAACGTGGGACATCATTAATATATTAAAACTCACTCATAAGAAATATTCCAGTTGAAACACTTTTAAATAAAAAATAATTCAGAAATCCACCTTCAGATATTAGTTTCACTTAGTAAGTTTTTCAGCTAACCTAGCTCAGTTGAAGGAGATGGGCCAGTATCATTGTTGTTGAGTTAACTCGAAGAGAGGGTGGGCCACGACGGAGCCCCCCCCCCCCTACTCCTCATAAAAAATGTCTAGCAGTGGGTTTTTCAATACTGTACAATGTAATCAACAGTTTGAAAGTAGTTTGATTTCCTCCGCCGAGGAAGTTATATTTTCGTCAGGTTTGTCCGTATCTTCAAGAAAATTGCACAAGCTTTTATTACTATCAAAGGGCAAAAATGATTAGATTTTGTAGTTGATACAAAGAAAATTTTGGTGTCGGAGTCAAATTGAATTTTTCGTTTCCGTTGCCTTGCTAGGCGGAGGTATACGCTCTCAGAGTGCTCTAGTTATCACCCGCGAACGCAGTGAGAGAGGTGATAATGTTTTCGTAGAAGATTAAGTAAATAAATATATATATTTGTATGTCTGTCCTTCCAAAGAATGGTCAAAAGAGTTTAGCAAACTTCATAGTTTTTTTAAGAGGGTTTGGTGGGTTTACCTAGATGTGACCCATGTCAAAAAACTGGGCCTTGCTGGCCATAAAAAGGGACAGCAAAGAAATTTGCGCCCCATCCAATTTCCAAAACCATGTAGGAGTTGAGATATGTTCATGATTTTTTTTTTTTTTTTTTTTTTTTGCAGGGAGTCTTGTGAGTTGCCTTCGATGTGGCCCATGCCAAAAAACNTTTTTTTTTTTTTTTTTTTTTTTGCAGGGAGTCATGTGAGTTGCCTTCGATGTGGCGCACGCCAAAAAACTAGGATTTTCTGGCCTTAAAAAATGATCGCAATGAAATTTGCTCCTACCTCGGATGATGGCCTTAATTACGCTACGAGGCGTTCTGATTTATTATGTTTTTCACCTAATCTAGATCAGCTGAGGCGGTTAGGCCCAACCCCCACAATGTCTGGCATTAGTTTTTATTTTCTAATACTGCAATATCTAATGAACAGTTTGCAAGTAGTTTGATCAATTATGTTTTTCACCTAATCTAGCTCAGCTGAGGGGGTGGGGCCATATCCATGTTGTCTGGCTGGGTTCCCCCACCCGCCAAAATGTCTGTCGTTGGTCACTACACTTATCATCTCCTGACTACTAGTAAAACGTGAAACTTTCGTCCACTATGATTTAGAGCTGATCTAACTTCATATTTAGATAGCTATTATCGTGTCTGGCTGACCTCACCCACCACACAAAACATCTGGCTATTTAAGATTATTTACCCTGAGATAATGGGGGTGAAGTGTCGAGTAATCCCAGACGTTATACTTAAAAAATTATCTAGCCGATTTTTTAACTCGTAAATATTGGGCCTCCTGACCACACCCACCAGCCAGACCTCGACAGCCATCCAGATCCATGGACACTATTCCCAGCCTAGTACGAAAATATAAATGAAAATATCTATACTCTCCAGCTAGCTTGGGGTACCCGGGCTCCCGGTCTAAATCTCCAGCTCTAAAGCCAGTGAACCACTTACGTGCAGTTCTTTCGGGTAAAGAATTGTCATCGTAAACTGCGCATATTTCTTTGGTTTCCTTTGGGGGAAATTTTTTCCCTTCGTGGAAGTAAAAAAGCATCAAATGCTGCAAATGAATTTTTTTACCTTCCATTTGATAGGGTTACTGAATTTACCCAAGTTATAGGATTTCAACCCTTCTTCCACGAAAAGATATCTTGAACTGTGTCTCTGCTACTTCTGCTGTTTTTTTTTTTTAGTTTTCTTCGACCGTTTAATGCAACTCTATTGTTTTTTTTATTAAATATTCCAAGACCTGTTTGATGCCCTCCTTCTTCGTCTATTTTAGTTCGTCTTCCTCGCCTGCTTGATGCCCCTCATTATTCTTATTTTTAATATTTCTGATCCGTAATATGACTCTTTTCTTTTGGTATTTTATATTAATTATTTTGGCCTTTTTGATGCAATTCATTTTCTGCTATTTTGCTAAGATTCCTTGCTCGCTTTCTGCCTCTCGTCCTCAAAATTGCTTTTGTTTTCCTGGTCCGTTTGATGCACTCTTTTTTTTATTTTTTATTGTTCTCACCTGTTGGATGCCAGCGCCCCATCGCCCTCTGCTCGGTGCTTGAAGAAAAGTTTTAGCTTCAGAACGCAGGCTTCGCATAGTTTAATAAATTGAACTTCAAGATCGATGCAGGCTTTCTGTATTCGTGGGTATTTGTTGAAGAATTAATATTTCAAACCGTATATGGTTTATGCAAAAGTAATTTTATTAGGGAACTTCTTATTATCACATATTATACACGACACTGGGAAACAAATTTAATTTTTTCCCTTATACTTCAAGCATGAGCACTGCTCATAAGTCCCTATTGTCGGCTGAATTTTGATCTGCTACTCGAATTTCGGTAGCACGTCAGACCTTCATATTCGCACGTAACATTGTCGTAGCAAAAGCATTATACGATGAGACAAAAACGGTCTTCTTGCATCTCAAGGTGGAACTAACGAAACTACAGTGAATGAATTCCATAAACAAATTGTTTGTTCCCAGTGTAATAATCATAATTTTGTCGGGGATTATTATACATGAGTTTAGAATGTAGCCTTCATAACTTGTGTTTAAACACTTTAACGACAATTTGTTTATGACAACGCTACACAAGTGATACTTACCGCGGCTCTTTTTGCAGTAATAGTGTTGTGTACGTGCGTGACACTCGTAATGAACAGCGGAAGATTTTTTTTAACACTCTACGGCTTGCACTTCTTATATTACTGAATTAAAAACGCACAGCTTTACAACAAACGCATTACAGAATCGTTTGCGAGGGGCATTTTTGATCCCCGAACAGGAGCTTTATGCAATCTTACGCTATGTATATTTTCTTTTAGTTTCAATGTTTATTACCTAGACTTTAGCTAGATAAGCTTACTGTTGTTGCTAGAATAAACTAGCACGTTTTGTTAGTGGTCTTGTTTGTGCAGCTGGGCTGAAATAACTCGCTGGTCATCAAACTACAGTGCCGCATAGGCTAGTACTATGCTGCCATTTCAGTCGTGCGTATAATCTATTTGTTGCGTAGTATAGTCTCACTGTAATCTTGCTTTGAATTAATGCAAAACCAGTAAAAACCGTGTCTTACTATCCTTGTACAGAACTGTAAATATAAACTGAAGAGAATGGTTCCAGCAAATTCAAATACTCAATATTAAACACTTGACCAAAAATCGCTCGAATGATATACAATGCGCTAACTGCATCTAGCGAATCATGTATACGCGAACAAGTTATTGATCGTCTTCCAACATTTAATTTCGTGTACTTTTGATCTGACTCATCGCTGCGTTGTCATGCTTCTCTTCCAATGCCAGTAAAATTATCGAATACCATTAAAGCTTAGCCATGGCAGAACGATAGGATTCCACGTATACCTACCTACCTGTATGTACTAACTCTTCCTAAGGTTGCTATCGACCAGCTGTGCTCTCGTTTACTTATCGTCATATTATAGTACTGCTTGTTTCTTCTCCATTCCTTCCTAATCTTGTTCGTTCCTTAGTTCGTTCATGCGTGCGTACGACCGTTACGCTTTCACAATGAGGGGAAACTTCAACTTACAACTAGCTCTGGATACAACCTCGGAAGGGAAAAACTACAGCCAATTTCTCAAGCTGGTATAGCTGGCAGGATATATATAGCTACAATATCGGCTCTCTGACTTGGTATATAGTTTTTACGCTTCGTATGCACAGGTCTGAGATATCAACGGAGAGCAGTACTTTTGCTGTGGTGAATTTTCACGCGTCCCAACTTTCTTCCTCGGTTTAGAACGACTGGTACGTGTGACATCAGTGATACAATCCTTGGTTTTTCAGAGTTCAATGCTGAAATTAGAAATTTACATTGCTTTCATTATTTATTAAAAATTTTAAAAGCAAAGACGAAGATTAAAGTCGCCATATAAGTACCATTCTAAAAGCTAAAGCACGGGAAAAGATTTACCATTATATTTTGGATTAATACCAGTGGGCAGTCAGTTTTAACCCGATAGAAACTAATCAAGTAGCACAGTTCTGGATAATATGTATTCTTTTTTCACAGTTTCCATCTCATCCGTCATCTAATCTAATACTAAGAATAGCCTTCGTGTGTTTATAAATAAATATATATATAAATATATATATTTATATGTTTGGTGTCACGCTCTTAACGAAATAGATAGGCGGAAATTAGCCCAGGTTGGAGG
>LQNS02278096.1:4463666-4474591 GCA_001587735.2 Parhyale hawaiensis | reverse complement strand
ACGGAAGGTGGCAGCGCGTCTGGGGAGGCGACGCCGTCCTCCGACGGTTCCCTGGGTTTTCGGCTTTCCTGCAACATGGCTGGTTCCTCGTTCATCGCTTTAGTTCCATGCGTGAACCAACCTTAAACTCTACAGTTTCGCCAACCTTCTACTATTTGCGTCAGATTTCAATATTACGTTTAGCTTAAACTTTAATCTAATTGAGCTTGACTTGTACGGAACACTCGTTCCATTTGCGTAATATTCAATACTGCGCTTAGCTCAAACTTTTAATCCAACGAAGCTTAACTTGTACGGAACCTTGGTCCATTTGTATTCATTTGCTT
Organism: Parhyale hawaiensis; assembly: GCA_001587735.2. Classification (NCBI taxonomy): domain Eukaryota; kingdom Metazoa; phylum Arthropoda; class Malacostraca; order Amphipoda; family Hyalidae; genus Parhyale; species Parhyale hawaiensis. Next base: position 4,474,265 of record LQNS02278096.1, on the reverse strand, counting down.
CTAGCTTTGGCCTTCGGTAGTCTGCGAGGGTTTGAATAACTTGGCTTGTCAATTTTTTTTTCTCAAACATAAGATTTCGCTTTGTGCCATGATCATCGCGAGATAGTCTCTGTAAGTTCGTAACAAGTCTTAGCACATGTAAAAGTTAAATTCAACAATGAAAATAAATTTTGTTGCGTTACGCCTATTTTATTGTCGCCGCCACATCTGAAATTTCCGTTAAGTATAGATAAAAGTGTTGGCTAGCCTAGCTACTCGTTCTAAACGTCTGAAATGTCTTTTAGCGGCCCCGTACCTGTTCAATCATTGATAAGTGCAAGCAGTACTCCCAAAAATTTCGATCCGAATGGATGAAAGATGATTTGTTCAAAGGCTGGCTGATGCCTGCGGCAGGCGATGACAGCAGAGCTCAGTGCAAATTTTACATGTGTGATCTGAACGCAAAATACCAGGATTTGAAAACTCATCTTCAGCGTAAAAAACACAAGCTTTCGCAGCCATTCAAACAAAACAAGCGAGTCTCTTCTTGTTGTCAGAATAAATGACATTTCATCAAAATTAGAAGGCTCTATTGCCATATTCATGAGTTGCCATTGTGCCTTCGATGAAAGCTTGAATTTTTTCCTGAAACCGTGGAATTTTTTCCCTGACGTTATAACAACCTATGGAGCAAAATCAAAGTCACAGTTTGCTTCTATCACACGTCGGAAGGACTGCATAAACGACCGATACTGAGTCAGGTCTTTGCTGTCGAACTGAGCCACTTCTTTCTTCGGTATAGCGGCTCGCTCTTGCCCTTTCATGATGTAGAGGGAAATTTCATTTTATCGTTGAAGTACTGATGCTAAGTCAACAGAATTCATAAGAGTCTCAGGTATGTTACGTGACAGCCTCGAATCATGGCCTAGTAAATCTCCTTGTAGTTCAAACGAAGTTTTTGACGCTGGTGAATCCATTTTGTTAAGTTCCGTTTCAAGCACTTTACTCTAATTCTGCTGTACGCATCTGTTGCTTTTACTGGAGTTGCTGGTCCTCGAATTTCACTAATTTTTCACTGTAAGCACGACCGGCTGCTAACTCTGCTCTCCTGTCGGCCAGACGAACACGAACTGAAGACACTCTTGACTTGGCTGACGATTGTGTGCGTGCGGAGGTGCATCGAGATCCGGCTAGTGAACGAGCCTTCCTGAGTTGTAGCTCTCCGCTTAGGTACTCTTCAACTCTTTCTTGAAATTCAAGAATCGCAGCTTCATTAGCTGGATACTACTAATCGATACGTTGCTTATCAGAGGCATCCGCAGAACTGTTGGCCTGTTCACACTTTCACTTTCTGTTTATTCTCGTCGAGCAGCTTCTTCACTATGGCCTTATTCACTTCACTATATTCGGACTGCAACTCTTCTAATTCTAACTTCTTCCTCGTCACTGCTACTAGCTCAGCTGTCGGTAGTACCTGAGTCTGAGATCGAAGGGTTTCGTTTCTTCGATTCTTGTCTGTCATTGTGGTGTACAGACAGTGCTGCTAATTAGGCTTTTTTGGTAACAATGTGACGGACCCTTGAAGATACTAGGTCACGTCAGATTATAGGTGCTTGTAGGTATCACGCGTAGCGCACTAATCAGGGATAGCACGAATACTTGAAGACTTTTTCTTACTTGCTTATCAACAGGCTATAATGGCTACGTGGCTACAGTTACCAAAAAATGTCGCACCAAGACTAACAATAATTGGAAAACTGTGTTATTGACAATAGGTATGAAATTATGATGGTTCTTAAGATGACAATTTTAGAAATTTGAAAACTAAAATTGGGCCAACGCTACTTGTCGTGAGTCCACCTTGATGCACATATTATCTATGGGCATCTCCAGTCTTAATTTAAAAAAAAATTGTTGCATGGTTTTGTTATCAGCACATTTGGAAGCCCAACCATTTATACGAAGGAGAGGATACGGTTACTAGTGAAGTGCTCACAGGGAGAAACTAAATTACAAGTTGCTTTGAATTGCTGGAATGCAGCGGACAAAGTTGGCCAAATCCCAGCCTGCTGAATTCGATCTTCAGGCAACTTCTTCCTAGAGCCTGGGAGAACATTTTGAAGGCGAATTGTTATTATCGGCTGGTAAAAAAAATTCTTCACTGACCATATTTTCATATCTGATACATTTCTAAAGGATACAATATATAGACAACTCAAATTACCATAAAATATGAGTGCTCTCTGTTTCAATTTGTTTGAGCGGCACATTCCTTACTTCACTCAGAAGATGTGAGGGGGAACACACTATACTTCCTCTGTTCTAAAACAATTGCTCCATAGCCACTAATTTCAATTGCCACTCCTTGGCACTCCCTCTGTTCCAAGCTAGCTTCACAGCCACAAATTTCAATTGCCACTCCTTGGTATTCTCTCTGTTCTAAAATAATTGTTTCACAACTACAAATACCAATTGCCTCGTGTAGGTAGGAGTATAAAAATACACAGTTGCTAGTTACTTACTAGCCATCTTGCTCGCAACTTTGGTTGCTCCTTCTCTCCGTCACGCTCTTAAGGGTTTAAATTAGAGAAAATTCATCAATTGGATCACAAGATGAGATACCGTATAATTTCAGCCTTAGAATATATGCTTAAACATTGAAATACTACATTTTCTGGAGCAAGCTTCGCTTTAGAAAGTAGCTCGGTATTATCAGATTCTGTATTATAAATCTGTAGTTAGTTATCTAGTACGACCATGGCGCTTGCCACATTGCAGTATTTTTGCTTATTTTTCAAGATAAGTGTCAAACATTTAAAATGGTAATGGTAAGTTAGTGCGCAGGTATGTTGTAACTATAAAAACAATTAGAGAAAAATGAAACGGAACCATTTCCCACGTTTTCACAACATTTGCTTATCGCACGGGGTTCTGCTGTTACGCCAGATTATGCAACATCACTCTCTTGTCAACATGGGCAAGAAAAGCGGTCTAACCGGAGAAGAAAAGATGGAAGTAACTTCGTTATTGGCTTTTGGTAAGACAACATTTCAAGTTTCCAAGAAATTACAGCTTGATCACAGAACAATTATTAAGGCTTATGCAATTGAAGGTAAAGTCAATCGGAAAACTCCGAATAGAGCCTCTACGAGGAGATAGACTGTTAGAGATATGCGACATTTGAAGTTTTCTATGGCTAGACAACAACTTTCTACAAGTAAGACGATATTTGAAGACGCTGGAGCCCCAGTACTAATCAGAAAAACAAGATGTGAGGTTGTGCAGAAGCTAGGAAAAGTGAAAAAGGCAATAAAACGACCACTTCTAACAAAAACTCATAAAGAAAGTAAGGTCAAATGAGCTGAAGAGAACATGAAAACTGATTTTTCCAATGTCATATTTACTGACGAAAGCAGAGCTACTCTTGATGATCCAGATGGATGAGAGTCTGGATGAGTCCTCCATGACTGACCTCAATAGACGCGTCTAAGTGTCAACAAGGTAGTGGAGGTGTAATGTTTTGCGCCGGGATAGTAGGTGGCACCCTTATTTGTCCATTTGAATTGGTTCAAGGTGTTAAACTGGATGCAGAAAGGTACTGCCCTTTTCTTGAAGCCAACTTGATTCCACGGCTTGATAAGCAAACTATCGCACGCAGATCCAAATTGATATTTCAGCACGATAACTCTCCCCCCACGCCCAGCACGGTACGCTACTAACTGGCTCACGGATGGAGGATTTAAATCAAAAGATATTATGACCTGGTCTACGAATAGCCTCGATTTAAATCCCATTGAGAACCTCTGGGCAATGATCAAAAGGAAGGTTCTATGAAGGTGGTCGGCAGTTTTCGAGCAAATTAAGCCTGTGAAATGCAGTAAAAACAGCTGCAGATTCTGTTCCACCATCTGAAACATGAAACCTGACAAAGTCTGTTGACAATCGCCTTAAAAAAATCATGAAAAAATGGAGATGCCATGTTCAAAATTAACTTATTTTGTTTACCACTACTGAACACTTTTTCAGAGTTTATTGAATTGTTTTGGTTATAATTCTTAGTTTTGGACGAGTAATAAAAATATTCCTGTTCACTTGTACTTATTTCCTTTCTATGATGCTTTTATTAACTTGTTGCATAATCTGAGGTAACAGTAAAAAAACTCGTAAATAATCAAATTGTACGATAAACTTACAAATGGGTAAATAATTGTTTTACAAGTGCTGTTTATATTTGCAACACAGCCTTACATTTAGTTAATATTGATGCTTCAAAGTTCAACACTTACGTTAAAAAATAAATTTTAAAAATTGTATTTGCATAATCAAAGGTAACATACTGCATTAGATAGGGGGAGAATTAGGGTGTCTTTGAGGTATCCTTGGTACGAGCTGGGAAGGGATCAGCAGGAGGTGTCTGGTTCAAATTTATGCTGCTACTGCTTGCAAGTCTTAGATAGAAGATTCCCTGTCTGACTTGGAACAGTTTCAACCTTCATATGCATGATATGAATCCGTAGGCATCACAATAATTGAGGAACCTTTTTTTGGGAGATTTTTCAAAGTTTTCTTAAGTATTAGATAGCTATATAATGAAACTTACCCAGAAGAATAGATTTAAATTTAATATATATATATAATATATAAAGTCGACTGTTCGAAAAAATTAGCGCATCGCGTTATTGTGTCCCATCTACAGAAAAAAAAATTAAATTTCAAGCAACAACTATTAGGTAAAAAGGGTTTTCTTTATGAATAAAGTTAAGGGACCATGTGTGTTGTCAGGAGAGAGTCTAGTAACGAATGAGCCAAGGTAGGTGGAGGGCCTGGACGTCGGCTCCTGTACAGTCAGCGGGTGTGAGCTAAGTGGGGACCGTGTGCAGCGGTACAGCCAAGGTCATAAGATTAAGGTTTGGTCTAGTTCTGTCATGGCTGAACTACGTCAACGTAGTTCAGCCATAAGTTCTGTGTATGCAGAGTGACTCTAACGTTGTGAGTTCGATTGGATTAGAGGAGGCTATGATAGAAAAGATTATTACTGATGGGATGGTTGTTTTCAGTAACTGCTACGATCAATTCAAAATTAATGCAATAAAAACTTTACTATTTCGAGCATACCATTTGTCTTCCTCCTACCTTGAATTTTCGAACGAAGTTGACTTTCTCCGAATTTTTATTAACAATAACGGTTACCCGCACCATCTTCTGGACCATTGCAGCGAACTGTTTCTATACAAGTAGTTCGACCAAGGTATTCGCAAACCCTGTCTGTAAACAAGACTTCTTTCACTCACGTCCATACTACAACAAACTTCTGTTAGTGCAGTAAACACTTTGAAGACGTTCCTCTCTAAAGCCTACTCACACATAAGCTTCAAATTTTCATACAAAAAACATCTATACTATAGAGTCCTTTTTTAAATTTGAAGACAAACCTCCCACACCACTTTTGTCGAGCGTTATCTACAGTTACAATTAATTGCTGGGCCTGCTGCGTCTTTTACATCGGTAACTCTGGATAACATTTCAAAGCCCGTAATGACTAACATTTAGGTGTGTTAGCTGAGCCGGTTTACTACTTGCAAAACCCTCACCTCCAGCCCCCGCCTACATATTGAGCAAAACAACTATCCCATCAGCGTGAATAACTTTTCCACCATAGCCTCCTCTAATCCAGTCGAACTTTTTGTGTATATCCCTCGACATACACAGAACTAGACCAAACCTTAACCTTATGACCTCGGCTGTACCGCTGCACACGGTCCCCACTTAGCTCACACCCGCTGACTGTACAGGAGCCGACGTCCAGGCCCTCCACCTACCTTGGCTCATTCGCTTACTAGACTCTCTCCTGACAACACACATGCTCCCTTAACTTTTTTTAATGAAAAAAAACTTTTTTACCTCAGAGGTGTAGCTTGAAATTTTATTTTTTCCTAAAGATGGGACACAGTATCTTGAAACGTTAATTTTTACGAACAGTCGACTTATATTTAGTATTTGTATATGTCTTGGTCTGATTTCTTTTTAAAATAGTTATCATGCATTTAAAATGGATGATGAGCAAGGAATGATTAAATTTGAACCTTATCATTTTCAAATTATTCTTAAACATTAGTTCACTAGTGTCCCGAGTCGCCATTATAAACGATGGCAGAAAATTAGTATTTTACGAAAAGCCCCCGTAGTCTCCTGTGCTTTTTACTTCTCAGAGGGCCTCTTAAATGAAAATTCAGCATTCTGCCTCAGATTCAGGCGAGCTCAGGTCCCTCTGCTGGAGTTCCCAAGTGCGACCCCATATATATTCATATAATACCAAGTTTGATTCATACAATACCGTCTTCAGCACTTGAATACCAAATTCAATTCACTTGAATTCCTTCCTATCTTATTCCCATAGAGCGTGACAGGAAAGATATAAATATTTGCAGAAGTTTAGAACGGAATTGATGGCTCTGCCTTTGCTGATGCGAGTGTTAGCAGCTTTGAGCAATCTGTAAACAGAGCTATTCTGTGCTCTCCGATATTCTCTTTCTCACTTTTCGCTTGCTGGGCAGGTTGTGTGGGGGTTTGTTTATCTTATGGAGTTTCCTCCGTTCTCACGTCGCCAGTCTAGTGTATCCTTATAATAATAATCATACACATAAATAAATAAAAACATGACGTGAATTTCATAGTACTGACTAGAATGCCTGCGCTGTCAAAAATGACAGCGAAGAATATGCGATGACCAGTCTTCATTGATCATAATTTTCTTATTAATGCTAGGGCTGAGCAATGCTAAGCTTTCATTCGGTGATATGCTGAAAATCAATGTTTTTTCGCAGTCAATATTGTCTCCTAATAAATATTGAGCTCTGTGTACAGGATGCTCGATGCTATCAAACATCTCAATAGTTTTTTTCCTCAATCGAAATGTTTTTTTGAAAGAAGAACCCGAATTAGTGAAATTTATTTGCTGCATTCAGATCTATATGTTTGCCATCATCTCCAATCAGGCCTATTTTCTACCTATCAGTCTTCAGTGAAGCAAACAAACATACATTTGTTTCGATGTATGGTAAAAGTGATAAAAATCGGAGTCTATAACTGCGCTAAGAAAGTTGAAAATAGCTTCATTATTTCGATGTCAAGAACTATTTCAAGCAAGGAATTCATTTAGATAAAGAGATAAGGAATTAACTTTGCCATCATCTGCAGCCTGGTAATCAATCACCGTGAAAACTCAGCTTAGTTTCAAAATCTGCAACCCGGCCTATTTTTCGCCTATTTATTTCCTTAAGAGCTTGACGAAAAATATACAAATATATAAATACATAAACACACGACAGTGTCTATTATATTATATTTATATAGTTTATTTTTAGGTACTTCGTTGTTGAGTTTAAGTCACCAATTGCCCAAAGACATTTTCATATTAATGTTTTCCAAAAGCTTCGAATGTTTAATAAATAATTTCTGAAACAAAAAAATACCTTTGGCACGGATAATTTTCGAGCTTAACTACATGTCCGTTTCTCGATCACTCATGAAAAACTGGTTAGATGGTATATATCTTTTAAACTTCACGTTCCACTTTTCACCCTGCTTTGAAAACCTTGTAAAAGTACCGTTTACAAATTCGCGATATCTTGCCCTATAGTTTATTTTCTGCAAACTGTATTTCATATTATCGAAAAAGCTTTTTGCGTTAACTCTGTCCAACCGATGTTTCTCTTAACTAAAGATAGTATCGCTATCATCTTAATTACATGCAGGCATTGTACCAGTAACTCTCCACAAACCCAAAGCTAATTCTCCTTCATGTTAACTCTTTAGTATTTTTCTTGTGTCAGTATTAAGAATGAAAACCGCAAGGTGCTGTGGGCTAACCATGTTGGACACCGCATCCATATGAGAAATAAATGTCATTTGATTTGATTTTTGATTTCTGTATCGTGACCCGAATCAAGAACTTGTCTCATCTCTAGGATGGCTGTCAATACCATGCGGTATTTTTCTTTGTAAACAGTTATTTGGTGTTATGCATAAGGTGAACTATGTAGTCAGAGATGGGCATGTAATTAGTTACTGTAACGGTGTAAGTAACGGGCGTAACTTTTTGTAACGAGTAACGGTATCGCCTTAGCAATTTTTGAAACGTAATAAGTAACGGTAACGCCCGGGTAGATTTTATCAAAAGTAACGGAAATTGCCGTTACTCGTTCCTCTTTACATTTTAAATATTTGCGAAAAATACGAGAGATGAGCTGTCGTCAAAGAGAAAGTTATGTTAAAGATATGGCAATATATTTAAAAAAAAAACACAAATTTTTGGCAATTAAAGTACGACCATACTTTTCGGATACACATTTATTTTAATATTAAAGAAGTAATTTTCATCCTAAAAATTTGCTTCGAAAGTTTGTCCACAGAGACGCGATGGAAACGCACATTTATATTGGTAATTAAGGCTATAAAATCAATATTCTGGACGACTCATTTCAGCGATAGGAACATAATTTAAATAGTAGGAAAGGACGAACGTAAAATCATACATTTTACTGGGTTCCTGAAAGAGCGTAAAACGGACACCCCACGTTCCCCAAAATATATTTGGAAGATTATGCTATATTTCTTGAGAAAATCTTTTATAAAATTAAAGTACCGATCATTCCCGTTGCATCAAGTCTCTAGCGAACGCCTATATAAAAATGTAATGATGCCCTCTTTTTCGTCGGTCATGACTGGAAAATAGGAATATAGATCACGATAAAAATATGTAGCACGCTGGTTGCTATTATGCTGTAGCTATACCAAAATGGTTTATGAATAGAAAAATTTCCATGACTTTCCGTAACAAATTATTCTATTTGATGGAAGAAGATCTGGGATTGATTTTAAGACAATTATTGATCTCAACTTGAAGTAGAATTTATTATTGGCCTTTTCATAGCCTCAGTGCACTAAACTGCTTGAATTTGCAATGCAAAGTAGGTCGCTTATTTAATCGAACATGTATCATTAAATTTTTAGCGTTACTACCGTTGCCTCACGTATATCAACAATTTGCCTCCATCTCTTTCAATTGCGTCTCAGAAAACAATTTTTTGTAAAGCTGGAGCACTCTGAGAGCGCATACTGCTGCTAAGCTAGGTAATATTAAAGTAAAATTCAAATTGGTATTGACATTAAGATTTTTTATCATCACAAATATTCCGTTATTTGTGCCTCTTGACTGTAATAACAGTTTCTGCAATTTTCTCAAAGATCCGCCCGCAACTTTTGAGTTATGTTATGACAAATATTAAGGCAAACTGGTAAAACACACAAACGGACGGAGCGATCATCACCAAAATTTAGTCATTTGGGCATTGCAACATTTCTAACTATTAATGCGAATTTTATGAAAATCTCTTCATAACTTTTTGAATTATGTTTTTGATCAAAGTAAAATCAAGCAGGGACAAACGGACAAACAGATAACCGATAAAATGTGATCATCTACTCATTATAACATATTTAATAATTCATGCAATTGCATAAATCCCTCCGTAAATATTTGAGTTATACTTCAAAAAAAAAAAAATGCTGGCCAACAACAAGCAGTAGAACAGATCACCAAAGTTCAATTAATCATTTGTTTCCCCTACCATTTCTAACAATCCAAGTAAATTTCGTAAAGATCCGTCATTAATTTTTTGAGTCACCTTGGTGACCGACAGAAGAACAAACTCCTCAAAAACATTACCTCCTCCGTGGTGGTATAATCGTTTGTTAACCTGGCTGAATGACCAGTGATCACGAAATTATCATCAATACCAGTATGTCAACGGTAGAATTTGAGTTGAAGTTCATGACAGTTATTACCTCTGCTAAAGAGGTTGTGTTTTTTTTTTTTGTTCATTTGTTTGTTTGTTTGTCTGACTGGCTTGTCTGCTTGTTGGTCTATCACCAAAATAGCTCAAGTTATAGATGGATTTTTGCGAAATTTACAGAGTCTGTTACGGAAGTTAGGAAGAATAGAAAATCTTTAGCTAAGATTCATTCAACCGTTTGCTTGTTACTTGCCTCTCTTTCGAGTGGTGGCATGACTCTAAAAGTTATGAACGGATTTTTATGAAATGTGCAGGAATTGTTAGAAATATGAAAACATACAAATTATAAATTTTTTATTATTATCAGTTGATCCTATGCTGGTCTGACTAAAGTTTGTCAGAACATAACTCAAAAAGATACACGCGGATCTTCAAGAAAAATACAGAATATGTTAATACTGTCATGAAGCACAAATGATCAAACTTTACTGAATATAAATAAGTCTCAATTGAGTTTTTCGTTTACGCTGCCTTGCTTAGCTGAGGTATGCACTCTCAGGGTGTTGTAGTTTAGAATGCAGATTATTGTTAACTATCCTCTTTGATTATTGTTAATATTATTAAATCACACAAGGCTGGCGACGTAGGAACGGAGAAACTCCATGAGCCCAACAAACCCCCACGCAACCAGCCCAGCGGGTGGAGAAAAAAGAATGAAAAAAAAAAGAAGATCCGAGATCACAGAATAGCTCTGTGTACAGATCGTTTAAAGCTGCCAATACCAGCACCAGCAAAGACAGAGCCATCAAGACCATTCCAAACATCC
>LQNS02278096.1:4433083-4451190 GCA_001587735.2 Parhyale hawaiensis | reverse complement strand
CCAATGTTTCCCTAAAATATACCGATACTGATTGCAGCTTTCTGATCACCCCTAAAAACATGATTCTTATTAGGAGGGTCGTAATTATCAGGATTTGCAGCAGGAATTCTTATGATTACGACAGACCGACTGAGCAAGTGTGTTGAGAGAGGGGGAGTTCTGGGTGAGGAACAGAATGGTTTTAGGAGTGATAGAAGAGCAGAAGATAATATGTATGTTGTGTGTGAAGTCATTGGACGAATGAAGAATGAGGGTCGATGAGTGTACTTGGCTTTTCTAGATATTCAAAAAGTGTATGATTGAGTAATAAAGAACTGTTATGTCGGGTTCTAAGACATGTGGGACTAAGCACAAAGATAGTGAATATTATCAAGAGTATGTACGTGAATACGAGGGGAAAATATAAGCTAGGGGACATAGAGACGGACTGGGTAAGAAGCAAGAAGGGTGTGCGCCAGGAATGTGTGCTGTCACCAACTCTGTGCAGCCTATATACCGAGGAATTGGCTGCTAGGTTGAGGAGGAGTGGACTGGAAGTGAATGTTGGTAATGACCAGCGACTGTGTTTGCTCTTGTATGCTGATGATGCAGTTGCTTCTGAGTGAAAGTGGAGAAGAATTGCAACAGATACTCGATACTGTGAGTGGTTATGGTAGGGATTTCCTTGTTAAATTTAGGCAGAGAGGAGCAAAGTATTTGTAGTAACTCAGCAGGAGATGATGAAAATAGGGTATGACAGCTTGGGAGTCTGGACATAGGGCGAAGGAGAGACTACAGATATCTAGGTGTATGGATGGATGAGCTTGGGTGAGACAGAACTAAACATGAGAAAGTAAACAAAGCAAATGAATGGTTGGGGTGACTGTGTAGTGCGGCCCGCTTAAGGTCTTGCAAGTATGAAATTCTGAGAGAGATATGGAAAGTGGTGGCTGTACCAAGTGTGATGTATGGTATGGATGTTGTGCCATGGAATGAGAGTGAAATCAGCAAGCTAGAAATGATACAAAGAAAGGTTGCTGGGGCAGCTCTCAGTGCACCAAGGTGGACAGCAACAGAGGCACTCAGAGGGGATATAGGATGGAGCACATTTAAGGAACGCATGATGAAAGGTATACTGAACTATAAACTACGACTGGAACGTATGGTTAGTGGAAGGTGGGCAAGGAAGGTGCACTTGTGGCATGCCCGCAAGAGCAAAAGGGAAAGAGTGTGTAAACGTACAGTTGATGTTTGTGGCCTGCACGTAGGTGGACACAAAAGCTACCTGGACTGGCTAGAGATAAATGGCGAGTGCTTGTGGAAGTAGGGAAAGGTCTGGATTGGAGTGTGCTGCAGTGGAGGAAAGAAATTGATAGGCGAGTGCAGGCATACGGACCAGATAAATGGTGAGGAGGAACGGAAGAAAAGTCAACTCTAGTATGGCACAGAAATAAAGAATGTCCTAAGTATAAATGTTGCTATAATGGAAGTAGAGGTGGCGACCTGCTGTTCCAAGCACGGTCTCAGGCTCTCAGTGTGAATGTTCACACCTATCAATGGAATGAAACAGGAAGTCGTGTGTGCCAAATGTGTGACTGGGGCGAGGATGAAAGTGTTGAGCACTTAATCTTGGAGTGTGCAGCATATTCACAAGAGCGAGGGGTGATGATGCAAGAGGTCCTGCAAGAGTGGGGTGCACAAGAAGGTGTGGTGTACGAGAGAATGGGCCTGGAATGATTGACTCGAATGCTTGGATGTGATGGACCGGCAAGTGTGAGGATGATTGAGTGAGTCAAGGAGTACCTGGCATGGGTGTGGAGTAAGAGAGAGGTGGCTATTAGGAGTTGATGATTTTAACACTGATTATGGAGTTCCTAACTTACTTGGGCTCCATTGTGAGAACTAGCGTGGCTTAGGTATTGGTAGTCTTGTTTGTTGTTTAGGGATTAATAAGTATCTATAGCTGGTGTGAATGTCTCCCTGGTCTGGCTGTCCTGTACTGGGGGTACCTAGCTGGGGAGCTGCAAAGGTGAATTGCAGTGTCTTGAATGGTCGAGTCACCCGAGTAGCTTTTGCCCCCGTGTTTGCTGCGACCGGCCGCCCAGTGGTGGCAAAACATGTATTATTTAGAGCTATTTAGAGCTATGCAGGTATATCGATCCAAAGATATGATTTTGCGGGTTTGGCCATACCCCATTGCACATCGCCCTGCTAATGGAACTGGAACTAGGGGTTACGGTAATCTTTTTCTGGTTGCGGCAGCCGGTTCAAGCGCGATTACAACGCACCTAAGGTGTATGCCATCGAATTAAAAAAAAAAAAAACAGCGATGTTCGTAACGAGATAAGTCTTGCGGAGTTCGCAGAAAACAAAAATGTTCAGGGATCATCTCGGGTCAGTACTTTAGGGATATGAAAGGTAAACGCTCGGATGCGCAACTTTTTGCACAGTGACAGCTGAAGAGGATCTCTGCATGCAGTTGCGGGGTGCACGTGGCGAGGGCCTCTGTAGATTGTGCTGCTGCACGGACCGTGCTCAGCAGAGACGTTCGACAGAGTAGTCATACCTTTGACTACTCGTCCATGGTGCTGAAGTACAAGATCTGACGATCGAGCGAAAGCTGTACCATCCAGGACACTAGGCACTGAAACTACGGAAAGCTGCAACTAATTTGTTGTTATCTTAGTAGGATAGCTGCAGATTCTTTGACTACTCTGTTAATTGTGCGGGTCCCAATATGCATACGTGAAGATAAAACAAGTAATATTTTTCTAATATTTTACTGATCACAGAGGAAACACAACAGGCTGAGAGGTTTCAGTCGCCAACCAAAGCACAACAAGACTATACCAGTCGCGCCGCAAATAACTCCCTCTTGGAATATAGTGGAGCAGATCATTGAACTCCACTGAAGTATAGTGGTCTTTATCAAGAATTTTACCCTCGATAGCATTCTTATGTGATATCGAGATCCCGAGTACCGCCAAAACTTGATCCATGTGATAAATATTACACAATTAAACTAGCACAAAACCGGTTAGGGAACTCATACTAAAGTAATTTCCCACGTGTTTGACAGACCGTATAGCCACCAGTCTCAGGAGCCCCGTAGTCTCCCACAGCAAAGATAGCCTTCGGTTGACCGAAATAGCCTAATAGTCAAACTACCATGTATGAATTTAACAAGGAAAATACATCAAAGTTATTTGAGAACCAACTCATTTGGAAGCTATTTTCCTCAAACACCACTGGTCTGGGTCCATTTACTGCTCCATATTTACTCGCATCTATTATGCAGAAATTCCAGTTTTGTATTAACTAAAGATACCTATCGCAAAAATCCATTTAAACTTTCTGTATTGCAGTTAAAGTTTGACGGATATTTTCCGTAGTCGCTCAGGTTGGTCCTCACATTGCTTCGTAAATGGCAGTACCGTCATGTCTTGTCATCACATAATATAAATTTCGGACTACTGAACGACACTTTCACTGTGATGCCGCTGATGCGTACCGTAAATATGGAGCGCCTTGTCACAGGAACGCTATCGTATGTACTTGGAACCACAATCAGTGCGCTAAATCACTGTTAGTATTAGGTTGAAAATGAAGTAATATAATTTTTTGTTGTGATTACTTTGGTAGCCTCTCAAGAGACACCCAATTATTATCCCTCGCCAACGAAGGGAGTGAGGTGGTAATGTGTGTGTGTATATTTGTCTGTCCACCCAATAAATGGTCGAACGAGTTGAGCCATGTTCACAACTTTTTACAGGGAATGTGGTTTGTTGTTTTCGATGTCACCCCATGCCAAAAAACTGGGAATAGCTGACCATAAAAAATGACGGCGATGAAATTTGCTCTCCACCTAAAAACAAGTAGAAGGAGTTGAGCTACCTTCAAGATTTTTTCCAGGGAGTCTGGTGGGCTGTCTTCAATGTGACCCTTACCAAAAACTAGGATGAGCAGGCCATCAGGAATTCCGGCGATGAAATTTTCTCCCACCGCTGGAAATAGTTTTACCCCACGAGGCGTTCTAGTTCGTTCTTTTTTTTTTCATGTAAATTTGTCGTTTAATATATCAATTACTTTTTCAAGATTCATAAATAACCCAATTAGATAGGATAGAATTCATTTGTTCACCCTTACAAAAATGAAGCTAATATTAAGCATCTATATGTAACACTGTATTCCCTTGAAAACACGAACACCTCAGCTGCAAAAGGGCAAGAAACAATTGCGTTATCTATGGGAGAAAGCTTTAGTACGGTAAAAATACGGCTTGCGCCTTGCTAATATTCAGTTCGAACACGCTCAAGAACACCGAAGTCAGGTGATAATTAAGCCCCTATATATAGATGCAGTCAGGGGCGACCCAAAATCTCCCAGCATTGTCTCCGCTTAACAAATAAATGCATTCCATACCAATAATATTTCAAGCCATCATCAGCTTCAAGACGTCGACAGTGGATTCCCTTGATTTGAATAATGTCCAAAATAAACATTGATTGTCTGTCTGCACATCTGTGCTTCCAAGCACCATCAGAATCCGTTTTTGGCAGGAATTTCCACTGGGCGCGAGAAATGGATGCCCTACGGCACTACTTAACTCAGAAGACAGTCCGTCACCTGCAGTCAATATTCACAGCTGCTAGACAGCAACGCTTTCGCTCACACGACAATTATACTCCACTGGTCTTTAGCAGCCAAGAGTTTTTACTTGAAATTTGGCATTAACAAGTTACTTAAGCTTTGCAAAATGGTAATTACTAATGAAGAAAACTTGCTAAAATGAGACACTGTATTATGATGTAGTTTAAAAATAAATTACATGTTCTCGAAAAATAGTACTGTTTTTTCAAAATAACACCAACTAGAACGACTCGAGGCGTAATTGACCACCACTCGCGCTGGCGACGTATTGAATGCCGTCGTTTTTTTTTTTTTTATGGCCAGCTTACTCAAGAGATTTGGCATTTCTCAAATCTCAGTCAACCCACCTGCCTGAAAAAGTTCAACTCCTTTTGCCTCAAGTGAGGTGGAGTTATAGATTAAGCGCCGTCATTTTTGATGATCAGCTAACTCAAGATTTTTTCATTTTTCTCATCTCCGTTAACTTAGTTGACGGTATATAAAAAATATTATTACTATATAACTCAGCTCCTCTACCTCTTTTTCGGTAGAAGACAACAAAAGGCATCGCCGTCATTTTGATGGGCAGTTAATTCTAAGTTTTTTTTTTTTTTTTTTGCATTGCTGACATTTAGATCAATCCACGTACCCGACCCCCGACAGAAATTATGAACATTGCTCAACTCCTTCCGCCCTTTTTGGGTGGAGTTACAATTCAACGCTGTCATTTTTTATAACCCGCTAACTCAAGATTTTTGCCATTTTTACGTCTCAGTCAACCCACCAGATTGCCTACAAAAAAGTATTATTATGACTCAACTCATTCTGCCTCTTTTTAGGCGGACAAACAACAAAATTCATCGTCGACAATTTTTATGACGAATTGATTCTAGTTTATGGTATTGGTCATATCTAGGTCAACCCACTAGGCTCCTTGAAAAAATTATAAACATTGCTCAACTCCCTCTACCTCTTTTTGGGTGGACAGACAAATATATATGCATACAAATACCTTTTAAAATCGATGAGAAGCAGCTCCTCATCGATTTTTATATAATATTTATGCCACTTCAAAAAAATAATGTACAAATACATATATATACTTAAAGCTTCAACGAAAACACTTTCACCCCTCTTCGCTTCACTCGCGAAAGAAAATAACTTGCAGCAAATTATTGCATATGAAATAAAATTTTCATATAATTACAGCTGACACTCAGAGTGAATATTAGCGACTGCAGACCTGTGCAGACGTGAACTAGGCAATTGACCGGCACTTTATTTCTTCACATGCGAAAGCACCATAAAACTGGAACGTAAAAGGGTGTAATACCATCATCCGCGATGGGAGCAAATTTCAACGCCGTCATATCTGATGGCCAGCTTACTCTAGAATTTAGCAATTTTCCACATATAGGTCAACCCACCTGACTTCCTGCATAAAATTATAAACGCTGCTCAACTTGTTTTCCTTTTTTTTTTGGGTGATCAGACATATATACCAACATATATGCAAACAAACATAAATACTTAAATCTTCAAACGAAAACGTTATCACCTCCTTCACTTAGTTCGCTGGTATAAACGATCATAAAAACAACAAGCGTTGTCATATAACAGCCCCTCAGCACCGTCTGCTTGCCTGCCAAGTCATAGGTATTAGGCTGCCGTCGGACCCTCACCCACTGCACCTGAACACGCCGTCGCGGGTCACTGACCTCACTACAGCTCTTCATATCTTTATCTCATTGATAAGACGCGCTTGCGTTCTTGGCTACAGGGAGACTCAGATGTTCTGAAATAAACTTTCAGCGCAAGCTATCCTCGTAACTCACTTCTTGTGATTCATACATTGTTGAATGTTGGACACAGCGTCTTGCGGTCGTGCGTACTGGCATAATTCACTTTTCTTTTTTATATCATTTGGCATTTTATGAATTTGCGAAACCCTGGGGTGCTGTGCGCTCAACACAGCATCCAAAAGAAAAATATTTCATATTTTGTCGCTAGAGTGTGTGTGACGGCAGTGTTACTCCAGTGACGGGCACCTGCGGCAGTGCGGCCCGAGCGCAATATAATAAACGATCGAAGGCCGCAGTGGCGCCAAGTATTCAAAAAGTCCGCGGTTGAGGTCGCAAAAAAGTTGTCGTAGCGCTTATTAAAGATGTATCTAAAGCAGCATTCTATGAGCGACAAAAATTGGCTTATGACACGGGAATTTGAGTTGACTTCCACCCTATGTTTGGAGCGAAATTAAATCCTATATCATAAACGAAAATATAGCCATGCAGATAGCGCGGACCCTGAGCACCTTCATATTGTGAATGTTTGGGCATCCAAGTCATGTCAGCACTAGAATAAATGAAGTAATTCCGTGATTATAATCATTCTATACATAGACCGCAACAGTACTTGACGCTTAGGTCTGACGCTGGCGGCCAAAAGTCGGCAACGGAAAAATGGGATATCCGCAAGAGCTATTCTTTTCCCCCTATCTAATACTGAAGATAAAAATCCCAAGGTACCCAACATTTTTCTTGCGGAGAAGGTATCTTGGATACGGCGAGGACGCACTTGGGCGGATGCCTGCATGACCGTGTCTGGACATGTTCATGATATCTCTTGAGAAAATTCCATTTTTCCCATTTTGGCCACCAGCGTCAGAAGCCACTTGGACCTAAGAGTCAAATACTGTGGCGGTCTATGTTCTGATTTTACTGGCAGCATTTTTGTGACATGTGCTTCACAAATAAATTGGTGCAACTAGCTCAAAATAAACAATTTATGTAATGAAAGGCAACATAGACTTGAGTTCGAGATCAATGGCATGGTGGCTTTGGGAGAGGCAGTACTTCATCCTCTGCCATCATGTAAAAAGGAGGTAGTGAATTTCCTGAAATATTGTGCTTTATGTCATTAACTAGAGGGCCCGCGCTGTCAAAAATAATAGCCAGAAATTGAGGATGACACTTCTTCATGATTACACCTTCGTTACTCAGAAAAGTCATTTCGCTGCTTTAGTCATAAATTTATTAAAAACGGCCAACTCATATTATCGTAAGAGATGACTGCTTTCTACTGAGCAGTACACTTCAATTCGTTTTCAGCACAACTCCTTCCTTCCTTTGGATGACATGCAAAAAATTAATTATATCTGTAGGAGCTGAAATATCACTGAATTTATTTCCGCTGCGTATCCAGTATACACAGTGATATAATTTCAGCAGAGAAGGTTTTTTTTTGAGCCCAGGAGAAAAATCCTGCTTCAAAATAAGCCAGCAACTTAGAATAAGTAATTACTACGTCTACTTCATCTTAAAAAATCGCTTCTCCGCGCTTTGTTGATAATCTTCTGAATGTGTGCATCATGAACAGAAAGAAAATATTTCGATGTAAAGTAAGAGCAATGAATAACAGACTCCACGAGAACGGCAAGAAAAGCAAGAGAACCTGTACGAGCAAGAAGTGCACTCAACGTCAATAGCGATAAGTATTCCCAATTTGGAAATCTTCTTCAATCTGGTCTTATTATTGCCAACTAAATTCTATCAGAAGGGAGCAGGATCGCCAAAATCTCCATCCTTGCCTGTATTTCGCGTGTCTATTTCGTTAATAGCGTGACACACTACGGTGTTTATTATATTGCTTGACAGTTTTCCCTCAAATCTTCAGTTTATAATATTCTCACTTCTTCCTCTTCAGATAATTACTTATCTATAATATTAATGGCGTTGTTCCTTCGTTCGTTCGTTCCTTCCTTCCTTCTTTCGTGTGTTACGCTCTTCAATAATGGATAGGGGAAAATTCAACGTGTGAGAAGCTCTGATTTGCGCTAAAAGGAAATTCAACTACAGCCGTTTACTTTCAGCTCGCACGTGAAAAAAATTTCAGTCGGTATCGAAGCAAAGACATGAAGTTTATTTTGCGCGTATCATACCTACCATGATACCAAATTCCTTGTAATATTCACGTTGCTGGGACTGCATATGTACCGATCCAAATATGGAAAAATCCGATCGTAGCCATAATATGGTTCAAAGAAAGCTGCTCTTAACTGCATCATTCAAAACTGCATTTTTTAAGTGCAAGTGCAATGTTTAGAGAAATGACGTAAACTAACAGAAAATGTACGTTCAACGACATGAATTAATTTTTTTAATGGCTTGAGTGTTGTATTATATTGGCAGGCTATCGCACATAAAGCGTAATGCCGCCACGGGTCCCGTAGTAGCATTGAAATCATCATATACACCGTTGAAAATGGAAACGTCAAATATATGAAAGTCTAAATAATGTTATCTGTTATCCTTTGAGAAAGAAACAAAGGATATCGAAGGCGTGTAGGCTAAATAAATATAGAAGAGAAGCAACGAGAAAAGTAGATACCTCCTTGAAGCGAAAGTGTTATATTTGCTTATGCTGTCGATCTATCATGATATACAGGGGCAAAAATTTAAAATTTTGCCGGCAAGATATCCGGGAGATCCATCAGTAATATAGTGCCTAAATATACTGTGCATGTACAAGGTGACTTAGGGTGCGCATCGCCACGCAATTCTATATCTGATTGGACATTGCTATGCCACTAAACAGAATACCTCTCTTAGGTATGAGTCGTTTCCGGCAGTTTGTACGTCATAACAAACAGCAATGGCCAAGCTTTGGGAGTATGTACCTCCTACTTTTGAGTTAGTTTAGGGTTGCAATCACGCATATTTTGCGTGACTTTCAATTTGGAACACGGGAGCGCTTCACGTTTTTGGAACAGTTGTTTCTGTGCGCATGATAACGGTTGAATCTATTAAGACACATCGATTGCAAAACATATGTATAGTTGTGAATTGAAACTCAGAAGTACTTCAGAGACAAAGACTAAGGTGAGCACGTGGCCCTGGCTGTAGTGGAATACCTGCCGCGGCTCGGAGTTTAATCAGTTATTGAATATAATATTAGATAAGTCGAAGCTGCATACACAGCAGCGCAAGGGGAAGGATAGGAGACTCTCGCACTTGAGGTTTCTGGCAGTTCGTTAGGATTAAGGAACAGGTAACCTCAATCTCGCCTAAAATTGACGTACGGACAAGTTTTGTCCATTTTTTGCACTTTAGGCCCAAATTTCGGGTATACCCGAACATAATTTCAGGTAAATTAGTAAAAAATTCGGGTTCTACGTCGGGTAGGTTAGGGGGGCAAGGCCTGTTTTTTGTTTCCATTAGAAGTTTTCGGGTAAAGGCTCGTTTTGTCAATGGTGACAGTGGGTTAGGCGCTATTTATCGGTAGGTTGGGTTGAGAAACCGCATTAGGTGAACTAAAGTGAGTTATAATATAGATTGTTTCTTTATAAAAAGTGAGGACATTAACTAACCAACCGTGGAATTTCCATGGGTCCCGCTAGTAAATATTATTATCAGTGTGTTCTATTGGAGCTGAAGATATTTTTTCATCACTTGCCCTTATCAAGGAGCGGCGCCCGAGATGTTACGCTGTAACCTTCGATACTTTGATGTTCCCATGCTCTATCGTTTACGGGGATCAGCTCAAATTCTTTGAAGCTTTTTTATTTGTCGACTGATTGATGTGAAACATGCTCAGTATATGTTATTTTGGAAAAGAAACGCATGTTGCCCATACAACTTTTTGATTTAGGCCTTTGTTTTTGAGATTATTGGAAATATATATATAAATATATGCATATTTTTTGAAAAATTTCGAAAGAATAGAAGTCAGTAATTTTTCATGCCAGGAAAAAAACAGAGACAGTTTTGGAATCCTTGAATCATTCCTAACAAAGAAGCAGAGCCGGATTTCCCATTGTCTATTTTATTTTCTTTTGATATGCGATTTTCCATTAGTAACTGAAACATAGTGACAAGAAGCAAAATTTTCGGTTTTCAGCTGTGATTAAAATGAAAAATCCGGTTCTGAATCTTTGTTGGGAATGCTTCAACAATTTCAAAACTGTCCTTATGTTTTCCTATCATGAACACTAATTGACTTCTGTTCTTTATTAGGTGAAAAAATTACATTTTACAGGACAGGCAAAAAACGTAAAACATTGCGATGAAATGTCATATATATACTGCACTTATTGTTGAATGAAAGGGACTGGAATGCAGTATTCATGTTGTATTAGCATCTACAAATAATATGTATGCATCCTTTCGTGATTTTTTTGCCCCCCCCCCCGTAGGACCTCTCTTTGGGGGTCCTATTATATATAGGTATATAGCTATACAGTAGATGGTCCGCGGGATACGAACCTGGGACCTCATGCATAGCGAGGCGCGACTGCAAGACCAGCGCTGACAATGCATAAAAGGCAAGCATGCAGTACGCGGACCACCTACTGTATTTACTCGAAAAAATGCTCAGACTGTGAGCTGCCTTCCTGGATATTTCCAGGTGCGAGTGGGCCTATTAATCTGTATATATATATATATATATTTCCTATTATCTCAAAAACTAAGGCCTAAATCGCAAAAATTGTGAATGCAAAATGAGTTTCTTTTTCAACAATACATATAATGTGCAAATTTCAGAACAATCGGTTCACAATTATTGATAATTTTGATCCTATGTTCCCCCCCCCCTTTGGACTCCTCTTGGGTGGGAGGGGGTTCTAGCGTCCCTAGCTCCATAAGATTTTATGATACACTTGCACACTACCTAAGAACTCTTTTTCAGTAAAAAAAAAAATAATAATTTTTATGAAAATCATGAGATTATCCCCATAAAAGGATGGGCGGTCGAAATCAGTCTAGCAGTTGTACTGACACTCCTGCACTACTGACCCTGGTATCTATCGCAGGCTTCTACTGACCACACGGGTGCTCACTGCTCAGGGTGTAACTCGCATACTTCTGCTAGAAAGCCTCGCGGGTGGTGCACATTTGTGGTCTTTCTAGTTTCCACGTCTGTAACCTGAACCAGTCGTGGATTTAAATTGGTGACCCTTTGTGGAGGTCCATCGCCAGCAGTCCCAGCACCGTGATCATTCTGCCCTTAGAAAAAGAGCAGTTGCGTAACTAGGCGTTACAGCAATTGAGTAGCCCGATACATACGGCTATTGCGCCCCACGAAAACCGGGCGGTCGAGTTTTCGGATGCAGTTCGCGCTAGATCGGTAAACTCGAATACTCTAGCGGTGTACGTGATGCAAATTTATGTAGGGCTGATTGTGATTACCTGCCGCTTTCTGAAGTCCTAATTACCAACATCAAGTCATAACTGCATTTTTAAATGCTTTTACTTGTAGGTTAAATAATAAGAAAATCAAATTAATGTAGCTCGTTAGTATTAAATGCACAGCGACGTCTTAATCTTCTACTTGCAATAAATATTGCTGAAAAAATCAAAGAGTCTCTGAAAGATATATCCTCCGTCTCATTAGACTAGGATATAGAAATTTTTTATCCCAATCTACATCCGAACCATCGTATACAATCTAAAGCGAATAGACGAATAAATAAAATATTCCGCAGAGAAGAGGCCTCGGATGAAAGACACCTTTACCGCATTAAGAGGAACTCGTCGAAGCAAGGTTCATCTTCATAGCTTCAATCATTAACTAAACTGGCTGCCTAGTGTCGGCGCTCATTTCCGCATCTGTAAATACTATATAAATAAACGTGCGTGAGCCTTCTTTTTCATATATTATAAAACAAGTTCAGAAATAACTCAAATTTTACTACACGCGAAGCGTTTCGCTGTACTTATACCGGAGGCTTGAAGTTGGTAAAAATTTACTTGTTAAAATTTTGAGAAAACTTGTGAAGGTCGAAAGATTTATGTATGATGCCGATTTATTGAAAGCTATAAATGATAAGTTCAATCGAACCCTTTTTTTGTGAATGTTGAATTACTGGCTGTGATGCAGGCACACCGGTACACAGTCTGTAAGTGATTCGGAGGTTGGTACAACAGTACATGGCAGACTTTGTATGTGCTGACCCTTAACTGGAGACTGTATGATAGAGCTACTCAAAGAGAACGTCCAAAAACAGAGAAAGCTCTGAAAGGGAAACCTCAAGAACGAAAAAATCCAGAAACGTGGACTATATAGTGCGTTATCTGTCATGCATTATTGCGATTACTGACGCCATAAAACTAACCGTAAAATTGCCTTGACCCCCCAACCCAGCTAGGGCACATTCATGCACGGGTTCGCACTGCAAGTAACTGCCCGCTGGAGCTCAGAGGAATGTACGGCTGCAGTCGCTCACAGACGCCCGGCTATGGTATCATATTGACGAAATACCGGATCGATAACTACTTCCCCACCGGCCCTGAGGTCAGTTCGCTCCCGTGACTATGAGTGAAGAAAGAGTCGCTGATGCTATGCACTCCGAGTATCTGGACTTTCTCCACCAAGAGAAAATTGCGACAGAACCTCCACCGTGTATAAACCTTCAACAAGTACTTTCTTTCACCCATAGCTTTTTTAGAAGATACAGAGCTGTTCAAATATGATCTTTTAGGCTGAAAAACGACGAATTTGTTTCCTTGACTGAGATTCACAGGTAAGATTACTGCGTTTAAGACTGCAGAGATTATTGATGAATCTCTGGTAGCATCTACGCTGGTAAACTCGATTTTCCGCTCACTGAAAGCGATCGGGAAGTAGCCTGTAAATGGCATCACGACGATGTACCATCCCAAGCTCTTAAAACGGTCGCTTATTCCTCATTTCACAGATCAGGACTTGATGGATGAGAAAAATGGACACAGTCCCGTTTGGTTGCCACACTGTCACAAAAGATGGAAATGTCGCTGACGGATGTTGATGGCTTTTCAGTGACAGCTTTTTTTTCATTTCTGCGTTCCGCTGAAACAGTTCTGAACCCTTAATGTGAAGCTAATCTCCATAAAATGAGATACCTACATCATGCATATAGCAGCTCAAAATAATTAACAAAGTCTCAAACTCACGGCGGTTGATGACTTATTGCGGCATATGTTGCTCACAAGCCTTTATGACTTTAACGCCAAAAAATTCAGGATATTCTGTTTTTTTCTTTCTTTCTTTTTACTTTCACCTTCATTTACTCAGCACTGTTACCAGTCTGAAAAATAATTGCACTTTCGTGGGTTATTTATGTGAATGAAAGTCTGAAACATACTGTAGGCTCCTAACAAAGATATTCCCAATTTCAGAGCTTCAGGAAGTATTCCCACACTTAGATGTCAGAATTTGTATAGTCATCTAAATTGATGACCTTGTGACCTCTCTTCACTTAGGTATGAGCATAATCTGCTTAATGACCAATCTCCTCATAGAGTGGCATAAGTTTGGCGCCCCAGTGCGGAGCTATGTCAAGTTAGCTTTCTATCGCCTCAAAATTATTGGGGGCCACGCTCAACTTTAGTACCCTCGGAATGGTATTGTGTCCCCATATTTTGGGTGTTAACATAGAAAAACTTAACATATTGGTCACACACTACCATCTGCATACTCTACATACAATGTCATCAGTATTGGGGGAGGGGGACTATTATTGACAATATAGAACTGTTGCATTGTGCGGCTAATGTCATCCGGGCTTGTATATAAGTCAATAGCAATTTAAAAAAATGAACAAAATTTTACATTCGAAAGCGTAAATAGTCAAGGGAAATAACGCGAGCCAACTTTGATATCGACTGAACGTTATAAATAGCATTTTTAAACATACGATTGCTCCTTGAATTTTGCACCATGGTCCACCGGTTTAACTTCAATTACTGCACGTGGTAGAGGCATTTCATTGTTATAATTGAAAGAAAAGCAGATGCAAAATTGTTTACATTGCACACATACATATCTCAAACATCTCTAATTTCAGTCTACAATGAGCGGTCCGATTTCTAAAATAATCACTTGAATTGGGTCTGCACTGCATGTACACGTGACAGACAACAATAGTCTTGTGCATGCAAGGTTATTATGAGCTACAAAGTCAAGGGGCAGAGACACGGCACACAATGGCAGCAACTAGCGCTTGATAAGCCACAGCGCCCCGGCGCCAGTCACGTGCAGGCGATGTGGCAGCGAAGCGAGAGCGGCGTGACGGCCGAGTGGGCACCGCCGCGCCACGCTGGGTACGTAGCATGAAAATAACCAGGAATTTACGAGCCTAGCACAGGGAGAAAATTATTGATTCTGGTGCAGAGGCTGTGCTCATCATCTAAGATTGTACAATGCCAAGACAGCAAGCAATGTCCTAATGAGGGTGCAAATAAAGTGTTGGGTAGGTTACACTTGTGTTTTAAGATTGTATTACTGTGGTAATTATTTTTTGTCCTCAAACGACGATACATTGCTAAAGTAGAGATTATACATTGGAGTTATCCAAACTCCAATGATCTCAAATTATTTTGAAGCAAAATCAACAGCGCTTTATGCTACCAAAACAATAATTCATTCCTTTCTAGTAGTGCCGTTCAAGGAGGCAGAGATTTGTATTTTACTAAATGAAGTGAAAGTGCCCGAATTGTTTTTCAAATTAAATTCAATATTAGGTTAAATAGTATTTGTTCTCAAAATCATTGATTATTGATTAAGTAATAGCTACTTGCTTTTTCTGCTCCAAAACTGGTACTACCAACTGATTGCATGCAAATTTAAGGAAATGAGGAAACGTCACGCCAGTTTTAAGCTTCATTGCGCTAGATGAAAGTCCCCCGAAATAAACAGCTAAATGATTTATAATTTAATACTGACAACATTGGATTGCTTCAATTAATTTCACACTGGCAAAAACCGTCCCAGAAATGAATACCTTCACTCAGCTCGCCCATAAAATGGTACAAGCCGTGTTAGAGAAAAATGGAGGTATAGAAAGCGATCCAAATGGGAAATGGCCAAACCAATGGATATGAGTGATCTCTACAAGGACCATACTCAAAACAGACTTCAAGCTCTCTGCATTTATATAAGTTGCGGAAGTGCCAACAAATAGACCTCCAGAAACAGAAACGAGCCGACACGGCTCAACTTCTTTTCCGCTTCCTAAAGAACGGTACGTGAGGAAAAGAGATCGTCTTTTTCGGTGAGAAGCTGTTCAGTGCGAAGGCAAAATTCAATGCGGACAATGATAGAGTGTTGGGAAGCAACCCGACGTCTNGAGCCGACACGGCTCAACTTCTTTTCCGCTTCCTAAAGAACGGTACGTGAGGAAAAGAGATCGTCTTTTTCGGTGAGAAGCTGTTCAGTGCGAAGGCAAAATTCAATGCGGACAATGATAGAGTGTTGGGAAGCAACCCGACGTCTGAGGAGGTATGAGAGATGTTTACCGTCATGAAAAGCCAACCTCCCTCATGGTTTGGGCAGCTGTCTTCCAAAGTTAATATCTCTTATTTTCGTCAAAGAGAACGAAAAGGTTAGTTTAAATTCACGTACTGATAAAGTTATATTCCCTGCTAATCGTGAAGCTAAGAAGTACATCAGGAACTGCTATTTCTTTTTCTAGCAAGACGGTGAGCCTCCACACACGTCCAAAAACTGAGGATTAGGTGTCAAACCAATTTCCGCCAAGTTCTGTATCAAGGAAATATTTTTTCCATCTTCTTCCGGTTTGAATCGCGTGCCTGGTCTACGGTTTGTTGAAATTTGCTGCCAGTACATGGACAAACGAAAGTTGTCCGTGAAGACGGTAGAGAACAAATAGGGTTTCATTAGTGTTTTGTGTCGAAACATTTACAGTTTATTTACTCCCGAAACTTTTTAATCACAATATATTATTTCATATACCTCACGTTTCTTTCGTTTTTGCCAAGATAGGTAACGTTGAATGCGTTCAATTCTGTCCTAAAATAGAGCAATCATAGTTCAGAATATTAAGAGCAATGAAGAGTTCGAGATGAGACTAGTACTATCCTGTTAAACTTCAAACGATCTTCTGTTGTTTTTTGACAAAATGAATGAATTTAAACTAATGACACATACGCATACTAGTGGACTCTGCAATCAAGAATAAATAAATGATGATTCCTCTTTGATAAAAGTTTCGTTCTTGAGCGTAGGAATGATGCCATGGAGCTGCTATTTATAATAGTGACAAGAGGCGACAGAGGTGACCGAATCCGGTATAAGTTTGTTGAACATTCATCTTCTTTCTTTCTGTTTGGTAAGTTGTAGTGAAATTACTTCCGAAGTGCAGGCTGCTAAGCATCACTCAAAACATTGAAGACCCTCAGCTTATCACGGGTATGCCAAAAAATCTCTTTAGTCACAGTTTTTGCGTACAGAGAAACTGTATCATTAAATGAAAAATTGAAGCGAAGAAAAAGAACGATCGCAATGCAACTTGAACCGTCATTTTCATTGCTTCTCTGAACAATAGGTGAGAGCAATACCTTACCCTTATCTTCGTTCATCATTTGCGTAATTTGCGCTCTGTGAACTCACTGATGCGGGAAAAACTAAAAATAAAGATTCATGAGAGTGTTAACAGATACTTCAGATGTCATTGTGGCTTGGACTTGAAGTTAGTAAAACAAATGCACTTAATTTTGAAGCATCCTTATCCTGCCAGCTTCTGCAAGCTGGTCTAATTTTCAACTTTCAGAATCAGCAGCACCTTACAAGGTGGCCACAATCTCCAAAGCAGCCTAATTTTCACCTGTCTCTTTTCTTCGAACGTGACTGGAAATACCTACGCAGGTAAATACCA
Source organism: Parhyale hawaiensis (assembly GCA_001587735.2). Classification (NCBI taxonomy): domain Eukaryota; kingdom Metazoa; phylum Arthropoda; class Malacostraca; order Amphipoda; family Hyalidae; genus Parhyale; species Parhyale hawaiensis. The sequence goes on along the minus strand of LQNS02278096.1, from coordinate 4,433,933 downwards.
ATTGGTATTAAATATAGTGCTTGATAATGGTTATAAACTGATATGCAATTATTACTTTCCACAAAACAGGTGACATTTTGTCACCTTTAGCGAAACCGTTCGCAGTAAACTGAACGCCAGTCTAAAAAAATATAGAAAATAGAAGCATTGAGAGTGGTGCTAAAATTATTCGACTCTTACTGGTAAAAATGGACACCCTATGATTCACGAGCAAAGTTTTAGCAACTGAAACATGCTATCGAGTCCCTATGCTCTGTTAGGGTGCATTTTCAAGTTTCATAGAGGGAACAGTAAAATCTCATCCGCCCCAGAGACAACGCTGAATTCTGACGATGAACGAATTGCCTTAAAGAAGCTACAGTCTCAACTCATGGATTTTTCTTTTTTCGGTCTGTCCCATAGACGAAAGCCTCAAGCACTCCATGTGCTTCTTACAATGTTCTGAAGACTAAATTGTGCAAGCAGCTTGCTTCGATTCTGTAAAAAATGCTGCGTGCAACGTATTACGCATTTGCACCCAAACTTGTGACTGAAGTTTTGAACCCGACCAGAGACAGCAGTACCTCATAATTTAAGCAATGCTTAAACAAAAAATATATGTATATTTTACATTAGAAAAATTTAAAAAGTTTGTAACGTTATTTTGGAAGTCTTTCCATACAGAATGCGCTGATAGTTTACAATCGGCCCACAGTTTTTCGACAATCACAGCAGAAAACGGACGCAGCACATACAACTTATCAGGTTCCAGAGCCTCTTGCAGAGCAGTTCTAAAGCTGCGTCTACACGACGATCTTTTCAGCGATCACAAACACAAGAATCGACGATCAAAATCACAAACAACTTCGCC
>LQNS02278096.1:4372675-4385970 GCA_001587735.2 Parhyale hawaiensis | reverse complement strand
GCATCATCAAACCAGGGCTCATCGCCCGTCCTAACCGTTATGAAGCGGGAAGGGACATAAGCGCGCACCATGTCAGAGAGAAGCCGATCCAAAGTAGACCCAGGATCAGTAGACACTCTCACAACACAGAATAGCTCTGTATCCTAACACTTTGCACTACAGCTGAGTGACAAGTGTGACTGTACTGCTTTGTACTGCAGCTGAGCGACAAGTGTGACTGTACTGCTTTGTACTACAGCTGAACGACAAGTGTGACTGTACTGCTTTGTACTACAGTTGAGCGACAAGTGTGACTGCACTGCCCAGTACTACAACTGAGCGACAAGTGTGACTGCACTGCCCAGTACTACAACTGAGCGACAAGTGTGACTGCACTGCCCAGTACTACAGCTGAGTGACAAGTGTGACTGCACTGCCCAGTACTACAGCTGAGCGACAAATGTGACTGTATAACAGCTTAGCCGCAGAGCAGCAGGGGGGGGGGCGGCAGGGGCCCCCATCGCCTGTGGTCATGCTCTGTTTGGGCAGCACAGTGTAGCGGCACGGAACAAATGAAGGAGACATTGGCCTCTTGCAGGTGCAAGTTAAAATAGCTGGCATATAAAATCCAGATCCCCTAGGTCCCAAGTACTAGTGATGGAGAATGGTAAGGCTATCTGGACCGGCAGTAAAGGTAAAGTCAACTTAGACCACACCCTCACCTGGGAAACCCACATGCACTGGTTTGTGCTGCGGGTATAGGCCCACTGGCCCCAGATAAGTAAGTGTAGTCGCAGTCGCCCTCNGACGGAAGGAACAAATAACCCGAGACCCCCCACCCCCCTCATCTCTGAGGAAAGCAGTTCCGCCACGGTGCCGAGCATGCACACACAACTGCCGAGTCAGCACACCAAGATCTGCAAAGAGCTCATGTGACTCACGGGGAATCGAACGAGCGACACAAGGTGTTAGAGCTGAGAACGGAAGCATGCAGCTACCGTGGCCCCAGAGCAGCTCCCTCTGCATACTTTTGACTAGAAATGAAGCATAGAATCTGTCTATAGGTAACGCCGGTTACTAAAACGGCACAGTTTTGCGTGGAGCGAGATTGAGAGTGGGCATGGGTGTGAAGAAAAAGCCCCAAAAGGGTTGGGAGATCGCTCTATCCGATCAGCTGATTCGGATTTATCCAAGCACATTTGCCACAGACTGATTTGAGAACGGACCAGAAATGAGAGGTATGAATACTATACAATAATAATACGATGCTGCCATGCTACACACGGTAGCAGCGGACCTCGAGTGTTGCACACTTTTGCTGAGAATCCCGGGAACGATAGCCAGGCCAGGTGAGCGATCTTTGTCAGAGCGCTCGGCTCACTGAATCAGTACACTTGCTTGGTGTGCACAGCTATTGTGGGAGTACTTACCAAAAGGTAGAGGGGTGTCGGGTTGTTGAACCTTCCCCAAAATACGCCATAGTTCTCAGCGACCCATTGTATTTACTACTCTGGAGCCAGTTGGCCTATACTGTATCTGCCGCGCGATCTAGTGCGTGTGGGTTTCCCAGTGGAAGGCGAGGTAAAAGTTAACTTTACCTTTCCACGGTCTGCCCTAAGCCCTACTGACAGTCTCGAAGGGGATCTTGTCGGATCTGATTCAGGAAGTCCTGGCCTATACCGCGTCTCGACGGCGACAAGAGCCTGAGTCGGGCTGGGGAAACTGGCAACAAAATCCTCCATCTTGCTGACATGGATGTGATACTTACCGACCTGAAGCGAAACACTCCTGAAAGCAGGCTCGCCAGAGGAAGCAGAAGGAAAGGACAAGTATAGTAATACCGCCTCCGTCTTCGCTGGTAAGATGACCAGCCTGTGTGTGGAAATTGGTAAAGAAACAGAGGACTCAAAAACGATTGAGACCACTGAGAGAGATAATGATGGGGATACGGTCGGAACAAAGGTAATCGGAGGTGTGCCACTCGAAATTTAGAGCCTCCATGGTGGGCGTTTGAATGAGAGAGGTCGGCCAGGAAGGTGCGGGTTGGTGAAGAGGCGAGTGCGAGTCTTGCCCTTGAAGACAACAGAGTCACTAGAGTAGATGGCCTCATGGAGCTCCTCACCTCTGGCAGTGGAGCGCTGATTATCGATGGGGGATCAGCAGAGGCGGTGAGCGCTGAAGTAACAACAGGCCAGTACAACGGAGTACTAAAGAGATTTCGAGGGAGGGGAAAGTTTTGAAGTTTTGGAAGTACGCGGCAGAGCAGGAAGCGGTCAGAGGGAGGTAGATGAGGTAGATATTGTAGATTTAAAGGTAACTGTCATGGGAAACAACTTTTGTCATGGACTTCAAATACCGCATCATCCTGTAAAAATGTGTAGTATCAAATGGAATGTATTACGTACAGGGCGGGGTGAAGAAAGACGATCAAGCCTATCCTCTGCCTGGACGCAGCCTGTTCAACCTAATTTTCAGTTCTCTCATTTTTTTTCTTCCTCAGATATCCAAAGGCTTCTAACAGACTAACAATAGCTAATGGATGGCCGGAGCGTCAATCCCTAATGCTCTCTGAGAATAGGCCTATTGGTCCGTCTACTGTCAGCTGCCTAATCTACTGGCGAAAATGGAAATTCGACTGAATCTGAGAGCATGCAGAAAGTTGCGTTTCGTGAAAACAGGCAACTGAAATCAGTTCGGTTGCCAGAAAATTTCTAGCTCCGCATGGCAGAGCTGGATTTCACTGTAACAGAATTGGGCACCCTCCTTACAGGGGGGGGAATGAGCGAGAATAAAGGAGGCGGGCGAGTCGCGGGAGGATTAGAACCGAGAAGAGTAATAGTCCGGTAGGTGGGGCAGTGCCAGCCGTCGGACCAGCTCGAAATACTAAGAGAGATTCGAACACCCCTGATAGGCCTAGTGATAGCAGCCGCAGCACAGGGTTGGGATGTGCTGTACTGCCGCCGAGTGACGTTGCTACCGCAATCGTTGCAGAGAAAATAGACTGAGGGACCGAACAGAGGTGCATACCGGCCCACAATAAGAACAGCTCGAAGAGGGGCCCCTGGGCACTTTCCAGATAGAGAGGAGAAAAGCCGGCTCATCGTGAGAATTGGACAGAACAAGCTTATGCCCAGCCCGCCCAGGAAGAAAAGGAGAGAAAAAAAGACTTGGTAGGAGAGAAGGGGGAGGGCGGAGTCACAGGGTTGCGGAGTTGCGCCACATTTGGCTCACCAGCGGACCACAGCAGCCATGAAACCACGGTGCTCGTCAGCGAGGTCAATCCACGACGGAGACGTTGAGCCCTCCAGGTCGTGCTACAGCAGAGCAACAATCAAGGCTCATTTGTTCAGCCTTGGTTTTGCAGATCCATATTTTTGTAATAATTTGCCATGCATATAAAATGTAAACTTGTTATGAGCAGTTTTCTGGAATTTTGACTTTAATATGATTGGCAAAACATATTCGAGCATTAGAAAAAACAAATCAATGTTATTAAGTTTTTCAACAAGGATATGACATCACGTTCACCTTGATTATGCAATGTTACAAGAACAACGTAATTTAAGCTTGCATTTCATTAGATTTCGATCTATTCAAAAATAAAAAAATTCTTTCTGCTGGGAGAGCAGATCGACTCCCTTAATATAAAAAAGTATTGACGTTTTGAACACAAGTGATGAAAAATGCAGTATTTCACTAGACCAGGCCTGTTAAAAACCTACGATTATCTGACATCGATGAAGCGTTTCACAGGCTTTTGCTTATTATGCCTATATGATGCCGTACCACCCGTTACTTGATCATTTTTCGGACAGCTTCTACTAGTGTTATTCATCATGCATATTTGAACTATTCGTTTCATGCGGCCATTTAATGGCTGCCCAATTATTCACTTCTTGGTCTCTCTTTTCGCACATCGTAATGTTATACCGTACACGTATTGCAACCTAGCCAACAGCATATTCGATGTGTTAATAACTTTATGAGTTTGAATTTCAATTCAAATATGAATAAATTTCATTTTAAATGTGAATGAATTTAAATTTGAGTATGAATAAATTTGAATTTAAATTCAGTGTACGATTATCTTCGGGATGTGTTTAAGCGAATACACCTTAACTAAATGGGAATGGAAATTGAAGTTGCTACAAATTGAATGCACTGATGCACTCATTGATAATTTAAATATTGATTACAATTCAGAGTGCTGAAAGGACCACCGCCTTGTCATATCTAAGCTTAACCTCCGCAACCACGGTAGCAGCATACTTCCCTTCGCAGCTCTCACACCTTGTATCGCTCGCATGTTCGAGGCCAAACCAGGCATGCGAGCTCTTTGCAGATCTAGGTGTGCTGACTCGACAGTTGTGTGCATGCACTGCGCCGTAGTGGAACTTGCCCTCCTCACAAATAAGGGAGGTGGGGGGCTCGATTCATTTGTTCCTTCCGTCAAATTGGCGCCATAGTTCTTGGAGACCCGAGGTCGACTGCAACTACACTTACTCATCTGGAGCAAGTGGGCCTATATCCGGAGCACAAACCAGTGCATGTAGGTTTCCCAGGTGAGGGTGTGGTCTAAGTTGACTTAACCTTTACCTTTAAGCAGCCCAGAAGACGACCTCAGGGTATTACTGCACCCAGACGCGTGAACGTTAAAAAGTTAGAACTCGTGGGCGGGAGGCAATCATCAGCCGATGTCCAGGAGAGCGGCTAAACGAGCTCAGACTAGTGAACCGTGATGTGGAGTCAGCATGGACTTTACTTTGCGAGACGGTTTTAAAACAGCCATTGAATGTCTTGGACCAACTACCAGAAAACACAACGACTGGATTCATGAGAGTAGTGTAGAGATACACCAGCTGTTGGAAGCCAAACGCTGCGCCTATGGAGCTCATCTTTTGGACCCAAACAACATGGCGAAGCAAAATGCGTTTAAGAACTCTCGGGGTTGTCTCCAGGCGGGTCTGCGCCGTTTGCGTGACTTATGGTTGAGCGGCAAAGCCGACGAAATTCAGAGTTTTTGCTGACAGTAACGTCATGAAAATTTGTTACTTTTGCTTGAGAGAAGTCCACTGTCCTACCGCTTCTGCATCATCACCCCTCCTCAATGAAAATGGGTTGGCCCTGATTACTGATCGAGATAAAATTTTAGACAGTTGGGCAGAACATTTTTAGATAGTTCTAAACCATCCCTCCATTGTGAGGGACGAAGCCATCAACCGGCTACCACAAATTCCAATCAACAACTCACTGAGCTTCATACCGACCTTTGAGGACACCCATAACTGTTCCTTGAGGTGGACTGTTGATCGAGATCACTTACCTTGTAGACGAGACACCTCTAGTCTCTCTCGTGTGAAAGGCCATGAAAGGACCCGTCCACTCGAGTGTCTTTTCCTATTCTGCGCCTTTTTCCTGCCAGCAGTAGTACACTGAGCCAACTTATACTATACGGCAGGGGAGAGCCGATGTCGAGGTGGAATATTACTAATTGCGCTTTGTTGATAGGTGTACAGGGGCAGCGAAACAGGGGGGCCTGGGGCCCAGGCCCCCCCAATAATTTTTTTGGGTGGGCCTGGCCCCCCCAATAATCCAAGGTGTCTTGAAAGTTCAACTTCCTACTACAGATATTTTCTTTGTAATTTCTCGTACTAACTTAACAAAGATACGAAAGAAAAATACGAATGTATGATTATTATAATGTTTTACGGTATTCCATACCATATTACCAGTGAACCATTTTAGATTTTATCTTATGCTTGAGATTTGTTAGCGCTGTTCGTTATTCTTCACAGTATGTTCAGGCCAGATTTATACAAAGGGAGGTCCGCTGGAAGTTCAGGGGGAGTGGTCCCTTAACAACAGGGCCGGCCGGCTAAGCTGATGCCCATTACCAAAGGAAGCCCAGGGCAAGTTGAGCTTGGAGCCCTTTTCCAAAGGGGGCCCAGCGCAACTTCAGCTGAGGTCTCTTTACCAAAGGATGCCCAGAGCAATTCAAGCTTGGGCCTCACTATCAAAGAAGGCACAGACAAACGACAAGTTAAATTGAACCGCTTACTAAAAGAGGCCCAGGGTAATAAGGTGGGCCCAGGGAAGCTTGAGCTGGGTCCCCTCTGCCAATGGAGGGCTCACTGCAAGTTAAGCTGGTGCCCCTTCACTCGGGGGCCCCAGATCCATCAAGGTATAGCTAGCTGTGGTTGACTTATGAAGTGTGCACATGCCATATTTTTATGTAACTCTTCTTCTAGAGGGGCCCCTCGTCAACAATGGTCCAGAGGCAACCACCCCCAATGCCCCATTATAAATCCGGCCCTGCCAACATATTTGCGCTTGGCGAAAAATTTCATGAACTTGAAGCAAAACTAGCATGCAACTGACCTTTGCATTGCAGGAAATTTAGCTGCATTTTATTTTCAATTCACTTACTGGCTACTTTTGGCAAACGAGAAACTAAAGGCGAAAAAATGATTTGAAACGGACGGCACATTCTCTTTGCCTCGCTAATTTACTCGGCCTTTATTCTTGCAGGTCCAGTCACTCTTAGTATTTTCTACCTCTGGGCATCACTCGCTTATCTTTAAAACTTGCAAAAACTGCCCGTGTTAAAACTGTGTTTCAGACATTGTATCCTACGGATTCATTTCTGACTAATGACAAACAAATTTTAGCTAGATAACCGTGCTTTGCACACCTCATGATAAAAGATATTAAAAACGTCATGGGTTGGGAGAGTGAAAACTTCTTGAATAAGACTTTTTTGGAACTTCAGACGAGAGCATTGGTTTCGTCACTCTGAATATAGTACAATGTGCTCAACTCAAATAGATTAACGTAGAGACGGTAAAAACTCACTACTTTAACTTAAAATGGCATTTTCTTCCTCTTAAGGGCAGTCTGCAAGTTGGCCGGGGCAAAAGCAGCACTTCTATTGACTGTATAATAGTGTGCATACAACATTGACAAGTTGAGCCTAATAAACTTAGCTTATTGCTGTCACTTGTTATTCCGAAAAGCTTTCCCATGCTGCTTCGATGAAAAAATATGTTTTTTTTTTAAAAAAAACCTACTGAACATTAGACTTATGCTCATTTTTTTTCGCCAGATCGAGAAACAGGCTTCGTTTATCTCAGTTTGCGTTCTCTATTCATTTATCCATGAAATTCATAGAATTATTTCAAGGTAAAATACGAATTAGGATGCTGCTCCCATCATGTTTTAAAACTAACCAAAATATTCATCGATTCTCAATTTTTTTCGGGACAGAATATTTGATTTATTTCTTTGTCAATTAGCAGCACGTGTCAAATCTTCATTATGCTTAGAATAGAATAGAAAGCTGGCAAAAGACTGACCAACGGGCCCATTCTCATAGAGCATTTGGGACTTACCAAGGCCTCCTAAAGTACAGGCCTGGGTCTGGGCCTCGAAAAGGTTCCAATTGCGTACAGTCATTGGAAAAATCATTAGACGCAGCCTGATATTATTGGTACCTTCTCTACAGGGACGGCAAAAAAAAAAAATCTTTACACATCATTGCCAAGAAAAAAGTTGACACTTAAAATGTGAGCTTACCCTACCCGACATAATAAAGCGAGAAGATGTTAGTATTGATGCGTTCCCTCCGCCCACTCATAGCAAACGTCCATCCCCCAGCCAACGGCTGTGTGCAGCTGCAGTGAGGTTGATGGTGGGTCGCTCCTGCCGACGTGTTATATATTCTTTCGTATAAGTTAGAAGTCCTACAACTTTACACCTACTGCACACAATGGGTCAAAATATGCTTCAAATGAATGAGTAAGCCCGTGCGTTAACTATACTGAAAAATGGAGGCTGAAACGTGAGACGTGAAGACCATGGGTTTCTTTCCGGCATGCCGACCTGGAAGACCTAGGTCCTTCTGCAGGTGATCGTGAATTGTCCTTGTTTCGACGTTCTGGAGGAGCTCAGGGTGTTTGTTTTTTAGTTCAATGGCAGTTAAAGCATATTTGGGATAACCTCACGCTTCAGAAGCTTATTTGTTCTCAGTGTAGTTTTCTTTAGTGTGCCAGAGCCTGACTTCTTCTGTGGTACCGTCCCTGTTGGTAATTTTGTCCCCGACCGCTGCACCTGATAGATTGTCTCTTTTGACATCCCCAGATCTTTAGTTACGGCAATCATAGAGTCTCCCTTTTCTATCGTAGTTTACGCAAGGGTTTACTCCTTCATTTAAAGCATTTTTTGACCCATTGTGTGCAGTAGGTGCAAAGTTATATGACTTCAAACTTATAAGAACAAAAAAATAAGACGTCGGCAAGAGCGACCCACTATCATCCTCCCTGCAGCAGCACACAACCCTCGCTGAGGGTTGGCTGGGTGATGGACGTTTGCTATGAGCGGGCAGAGGGAATGCATCATGACTGACATCTCGCTTTATTATGTCGGGTAGGGTACACGAAATACTAATTCATATTTTTCATGTAAAGTTTTTTCTTGTCATTGAAGAGTCATGATTTTTTTTTTTGCCGGCACTGTACATATTTTGCCAATACCTGGACAGAATTTATCTTTAAACTACTTACAAGTTACGGAATTACAACACTTAGCGTTTTCTATCCAGATAAGCCTGAATTATGCAGAGTGTGTACCAAAAATACCAGGGTGCGTCCAACTGTTTGATGGGGGATCGGAACAGCATATTCGATTGGGCCCCGAAATTAAGCACTCGCGGCTCAACTTGTCTGAAACTGCAGACAGCTGCGCTGGCTTCGACCCGGTCAACTAAGCTCCGATCTCTAATACTTTTTCTGCAGTCGGCTTCCCTTCAGACTTAAAAAAAAAACTCAATTTTGTTCAGTTAAACAGTTTCCATCCAACTCAACGTAATCATTTGTTTGTAGCACTTGCAATCTCTCAGGGGGCATAGGATGGGCCATCGGCCATAGGGTTAGGTTAGTTTAGGTTCGTCCATCCTATGCAATGGGGCCAGGCAACCCCAAGGGGCCCCTGTAGGTTACCTCAGCTATTAGCTAGGCCTTCGGGACGTCTCTCTTTCGTATCCACTTTGCTTCCTTTCCGATTTCACACTCCTACTTGCTTATGCTTTATTTTGTTCCTCTTCTTCTTTCCCGACTCGCTGTTCCCATGCGCGTTGATCCTATGTGGGAACACCTTCTTGCATGGGTTCCCCGTTTCTCTTGGCATACCATATGTCCTTTACTCTTTCCTCTGTGATATCGTTCTGTTAGGAAATGGAGGCTTAAATTCCCTAACTATAACTCACTAACTAGCACTTGCAACACGATTCGAATAATAACGCCAAAGCTTCTGACGGGAGTTGCCGATGAGCTACGCCTCGTAGGCTTTATTTCGGCACACAATCGGACTTGCCCTGATACTTTCTTAGCTCTGGCTGTGCAATGGGGAATTGTTTAGAAAAATTAGCGTCGTTTTTTCGCGGGCGAGAGTTAAGGGGACAAATTTGAAATTTGTCCATATGTTGAAATAAAGAGCAATAAGGATAGAAGTGTTATATCGACTATTTCATATGAAGAGACATAATAAGCTCTTAAGAAATTAAAAAGGAACGCTGGGAGAAGCATAATGACCTTTATTTCTAATCCTGCACAGGCATGAATACTTTGTTGATTGAATAGTGCCCGCTATTAGACGCACGAGCAACGAATCAATTACTTAGGAATAATCAAAATCCATCTTACGTTGCTAAAGGGGTCTGCCCACTAACAACTTACGTCGACGCTACGAGCCTATCGACGCTGCGGTGTCGGTCTCAGTGCCGATTTCGTTGTTGCTAGCAAAAACGCTGCTTGCCAGATTTTCGTTGCCGATACGAACAACGACAACACGGGATGGCGATTGAATTTGTTGCTTCATAGAGCACGATTCAAATTATTGACCGTTACATCGATTTTCAGTACTTGATTACTAATATATAAGTTATGTAATAGTAGCACATGAGATTTTATTCAGGTATTTCATCGTATTGCCTGCTGACAGTGAAATTTTAGGTTTTTTCTGTGTTCGGCTATCAAGCTGTGTTGCTGCAAGGCCTGGGAACTGACCACACTTACAAACGCGTCGGTTTTGTGGCCGGCCGCGCAGCGGTTTTCCGTCGCTCTGATACGATTGTTGGATAAGTCTATGGGCTGTTTGCATTTCCACAGTTCCCAACCGATTTTAGGCGTCTTTTTGTGACCACCGCGCGGATGATTTCCCCTGATCGGGCACGATTCGCACGTTTTTGTGACCGCATTTTGAAGTGATTTTGATAGCAATCAACCGTGATCAGTGGTGAGAATTGATCGCAGCGTGATTTCCTCCGCAGGCTAATCATGCGTGATCAAAGAGTGATTCCAGCCGTTAGACAAGTAAAAATTAAAAATTTGAAATGCAAGGTCGTGATGTTTTCTTTTATTTAGGAATAAATTGAATAATGTTATGATGATGGTTTGTGATACTGACTTCCAAAATTGTAGTTTCCTTAGTTTTATGCCTGTGTATTTACAAAATTCTTTAAATACTGCTTGTTCAGTTGTGCATTGGCTTCAAAATATAAATAAAGGCTCATAAAAAATCCATTCCCTATCATTTTCCGTAAAATTACAATAAAAATATATTTTTCGAAAGTTGACGTGGCGTCTCTGGTTTGTTTATAAAATCGTTGACCGTTTTTGTGCTTTTCAGTGATCACGGTGATTCTGATCATGAGCGTGGCCACAAAAAGACGCCTTTTAACGGTTGCAAGTTTGGTCGGGAGCTGGCTCTTAGAAAGTTGAAATAGGTATATATGCCATTAGCGTATGTATTGATGCTAAATATCCATTTTAGGAGTTATGTGTCTGCAGCAATTATGATATGATGCAGTACTTTTCTTTCATTTCTCCTTGGAAATGAGGCTTGAGGTGAGCCTCCTCCCTCAATAATTCCCAAATGTTTATATAGGTAAGCTAACTAGGGCCTACCCCTGCTTAGGTATATCTTGTGTGATGATGATGCTTCTATAGTGGTTCAAATGATTATGTGCAGGAATGAGCTATATAATTATCACGGTGCACAGCCGCCTAATATCATAGGCTAGACTTACCTAATAAATTTTTATCCCCATGCCACTAGAAATTTGTAAATTAGTCTTTCTGGCGATATCAGTTTTTGCTTGTTAGGGAGGTTATTTTCAAACGTAAAATCTAAATTTTTCTAATAGGGGAAATACAATGGTACGATTAGCATATCACCCAGAGACAGCCTTAACACTTTACGGCTTAACTATGATGCACTCGAGTTGAGGAGTAGAAGACGAATGCCTCTACATAGAAACGGTGAAAATTAGCCTTGAAGTCTGTAGTTTAAAAGCAGACAAAAATGAGGAAGAAATCTGGCGTGCGACCTTAATTGGCGGCATGGGAGGTTGCGGTAAAAATAGTTACTGATGCAATGTGACAATATAAACACACACATCCAAAAAATGGGTGGTCTGAAAGTAGGGGAGGGGGGGGGGGAAGGGGGCAGACATGCTGGGCGACTGGGCCCCCCCCAATATTTTCAACGTTCCGCCGCCCCTGGTGTAAACAATATCCTGTTATGTATATCCTTTATAGATGCATACAAGTGATGACCATGTCTTGCCTAATACGAATTAATCATGTGCGATCCTTTCTGAGTGTATTATGGTATTTATGGAACCTGAACTTGAACCCGAACCTGAACCATGCTCAGCCACATGTGTGACTGACTCGCCCTTCCCTTGTTATACGCCGTCCCGAAAACAGCGCGCAGCTGCTCAGCCTGCTCTTGTAATTTGTGCCGTGTTTCTCTAATGTAGTTTAAGTGAAGCTACTGTGTTTCTTTTAATCCCCACAACTCCACCGTTAATAAGTCGGCACCACGCTATGTACAAGTCAACAGGTTATGGGCCTCGCGCCCGACTGTTATTTAACGGTGAACAGAGTAAATATGAGTTGTAAAAGTAAAAGTAAAATTCCGCGGACATCTGAGACTGCAGAAGTTGCTACACGTGCTTGACGAGTTTACAGAAGATAGTGAGCGCAGTGATAGGAATCAAAGTTTCAGTGAAGACAACAAGTTGGTTTTTGCTGAATTAGTGCAGTGTCTGGATGAAAAAAGCCTTTCATTACTGATGAGAGATGCCAACGACGACGGTAGGGCTGCACTGAAGATCCTTCGTTCTCATTATTTGGGTACTTCCAAGCCCACGATTAGTGCATTTTACACAGAGCTTACTTCCTTGAAGATGTCCAGCGAAGAGTCGGTCACAGACTATATGATAAGAGCAGAAACGTCAGCAAATTCCTTGAAGATTGCCGAGGAAACTATCAGCGACAGTTTACTCGTCGCCATGTGTGTAAAAGGCCTCTCCGAGGAGTACAAATCTTTCACCACGGTTATTATACAAAAGGAGTCAATAAAGTTCTCCGACTTCAAAGAAGCACTGAAGAGCTATGAAGAATCAGAGAAATCTAGATCAACGAGAAGCAACTCTGATAATGTGATGAAGATGAGCTCCGGCAACAAGAAAATAGTGTGCTATAGATGTGGAACCCCAGGCCACAAGAAGTCTCAGTGTGCTATGAAGAGCTCCAGTGGCAATACAAACTTAAATAATAAGTGGTGTAATATTTGTAAAAATAAGTCTCACGATACCAAAAATTGTTGGCGTAGAACTGCTGCTAAATCTGTCACTACTGGTAATAATAACGATCCATCCGCATCTACGGATTTTCTTGCTTTTAGGGTCAGTGAACCACTAGATGGCGCCAGTGATAATATAAGCCAAGCAGCTGTTGATAGTGATAGCCTACTCGTAGACTGTGGCGCGACTGTGCACTTAATCAATGATAGAACAAAATTCATTGCTTCTGACGAAAATTTCGACGCGTCCCGTCATACTATTGAGTTGGCGGACGGTACCCGTACTACCGGTGTGCTGAGTGGTAAAGGTACAGCTGTTGTGCATATTTCAGATAAGAGTGGTCAGCCTCGCGAAATTTTGTTGCAAAATGCCTTGTGTGTGCCAACATATTCAAACAATATTTTTTTTTTCAGTTCAGGCAGCTATTGACAATGGTGCAACACTAACTTTTACCCCAGCTCAATCCGAGCTTGTAGCCCCAGATGGCACATCATTCTCTATAAAGCAAGTAGGCACGCTGTATTACCTACTACTACTAAAACTGCTGCACACTCACTCGACACGTGGCACAAAATGTTAGGTCACTGTAACCATGCTGACATACTGAAGCTAGAACCTGTGGTAAAAGGCATGACAATCACTAACAAAATTTCCTAGATTGTAAGACATGTAT
>LQNS02278096.1:4343252-4356243 GCA_001587735.2 Parhyale hawaiensis | reverse complement strand
TGACTTGAATTCACCTTATGGTGACCTGAAAATTAAGTTAAAGGTAATCTATATCTTTAAGTTAAATGCTATTGTTTGATTTAACTACTCTACTGTTAGATCTGACGCTGACGTTCACCTTCCGACTTAGACAGAAGGTGAAGACCCCCCGCCGGGAAGATATGTCGCAAAAAGGTTAGAATCAGAGAGCTCATTTGAAGTAAAGTAATTTTAATTATAAAATTCAATGTAACTATATCAAATGGCCAACTCTCATGCCTGCCTGATGGCAACATCAAAATTCTGGAAGTGGTAGAAAGCGCTCGGTGTGACGAAGTTACAAGCACGTTAGGCTACAGTCCGGACTGTGTTTTTAAGTGTTCCTCAATGAAAAATAACGTTCGTAAAAGCGGGCACCATTTTTCGAAACCCCGCTTATCGAATCTAAAACCCATCTTATACAAGCTTTGAAGGTAAGCATGGAGAACGGTAGATTTGTTTGCCTTTTGTTTTACTTTTAATTGTACTTGTTTTGCCACAGGGAGAAAGTTGAAGAAAAACATTGATTAGGTTAGGTTAGGCGTTTGAACGATCGATCGATCGTTTGCGCAGCGCGATTGATCGCGCACAACATAGTCATTTACGTTAAAATTGAATCGTAATTTTACGCTCACATCGTGAAGTTTTACACATCCGTGCGCTGGACACGTACGTAGGTCTCCACAGTAGATCTTGTGTTGAAGCTGTTCAGTCACTAAATCAACCCTTGAGGACGCTGTCACACGTCTCCCGCCTCTAGTTGGTAATGGCCTTGGAAAGGACGTTACGCAGCCCCCCCCCCCCCCCTAAANCCCCCCCCCCCCCAGTAGACGCTTCACCAATTTTCAGTACGAGGTGAATTTTTGAACCAGCCAATCACAGGGCCGGGATGTTCAAAACATCGTTAGGTGAACGTGGCGAACAGCTGTTGCCGTAACACCGCTTACGTGCATTTTAGAAGTTGTGATCGAATGCTTAAAGTATTTAGAACGTTCATTTGGCTGGATTTAATTTTAACTATGCTCCTAACATTAAACTTAAGATTGGTCGGAGCAGTCGTGAATGACACTAAGTTAACAGCTGTTTAGCTGAAATAGCAATAAAATAATTAATAAAGACAGCACTATTGCATAATTTTGAGCTTTTAGCTCTATTGGAGCTCGATTCATGATAATAGCAATGTGTTCGCTGCTCCTACATTCCTACAACCCTCAGCCTACAGTTATTTCACCAGACGACAGAATATACTAATTCAATGCTTCAGTGTATTCATAGTTTATAATCCTTCACGCAATGCCTTTTTGCATTTCTGAAAAATGATCACCGTCTGGCATAAGCTAAAATGAGACACTTCAAATAATAAGTACAGGATAGACAATTATTTTCATGTAGTAGCTATTTATAAGAGTAATTCTCATCAAAGCACTTGCTGTGTTAAATGCTAATGCTCAAGACCAACAGCTGTACCGTAAATGGCATATTACGCGCTCAACAGACAGTTGTCTTTCGTCCTGGGTTTTCACTTCACATCGTTCGAATGTGTTGCTGTGTCTGTGCAAACAACAAAAACGAGCACTACTTTCTGAGACGACACTCGCTAAAAATTTGAAAAGAGACGAGACGCTGCACTATTGACACTTGCTAAGCCAGCGCATATGACCGTAAACATTTTATGGAAATTACTGGTTACGCCACAGTTGTATTCGCAAAGACAGCAAGAAGCATTCGAACGCGGTGAATTGAAAACACAGTTATACCATATAGAATGCGCACCGTATTTCAAACTGCAGTATGTCATTTTTTTGCTCTAAATTTTTATGATTGTTTATCATATGCAAGGGTATTTCTGAGATTTTGTTAGGCCCATATCTTAGCCCCGCCCACTACCTGTATGTAGAGAAATCTCAGAAATACCCATAGAATTGGCACTGCTATAGAGGAAACTGATCCCAACAGAACTGCCTTGATAAAATGGTCAGATAATAGAGCACTCTGAGAGCGCATACCTCTGCCAAGCATGGCACGGTAAGTGCATTAGATGAAAACTGCAAAACAAGACTACATGATATTACCAAGAACTGTGCTACTGCATTAGTTTCTACCTTTATTATAATTATTAAAACTTCACGCTTGAGCTCTCACGGACAGGTAATACAACCCAAATGAAACATTTGCAACACCGGGAAGCCTAATACGCTGCTAAAGGAAATCCAGCAAAAAACCATTAACAGCCGACTTAAAAGCCTGCAGGCCAACACGACCAAAAGCCGATGCAGGCAACAAATTCCAAACTTTAGCCGACCAGGGCACGAAGCTTCTAATATGCGGCTCAAAAGTGAGCTTCCCATCAAAGACAACACCTAGAATCTCCAATGAGCTAGACTCCTGAAGCAAAGTGTCATCAATCTCCAGTTGTGGATGCTGCGGTAAAAGTGTCCGAGACCGACTGACAATCATCGACTTGGTCTTTCTGGCATTCAGCTTCATACTCCAGGCCGAGCACCATGTACTATTGCGAGACAAATCCCTATTCAAAGATTGAGCGACAGCATCATGCAGGCGAGGAGCAGGTATAACAACTATCAAACTTGAATCGTCGGCATAGTTGATCATCGTGTTTTCAAGCGAAGAAAACATGTCACTAGTATGGAGAACGAACAACAGCGGGCCAAGCACACTGCCCTGAGGGACACCAGACACCACGGCGACTAAGGCGCTCAAGACGCCGTCAACAGACACACTCTGCGTTCGCTCAGAAACAAAATCGCAAATGATTGACAGAACCCTACCACCCACACCAAAGGACTCTAGCTTGTACAATAGACCACTGTGGTTAACCCTGTCAAACGCAGCGCTGAAGTCCAACTGGGCAAGGCGTGCCTCAGACCTACAATCCAGCGCAGACTGTAAATGGTGTGACACCGACAACAGAGCGTCACAACAACCCAAGCCAGTTCTGTACGCAAGCTGACCAGTATGCAGCAACCCCGTTACCTCAGCGAAACGACCAAGCTTACCAGCATCGGGTTATAACTGACTACCCACTGGTGTTAATCCAGAATATAACGGATAATCTTATTCCTTGTGTTAGCCTCAAGAATGGTACTTTTTCGAAGACGACACACCATAGTCAAAAGAACGAACATCGGCATTTTTTCGTCCGAAAGTTATGTTGAACTCTTCTAAACACAGCTTTGAGATTGCCAGCAAATGGTGTGAAAATGTTTACCGTCAGCTCAGTTTACCCTACAAGTGCCGTTAGTTGCTGTCATTTGGTATCCTATCATTAGGTATAGGTATCTTGAGGGATTTATAATTCAGAATTGTTGCAAGTATGTGCTATTTATATTTAAATGGGCACATTAACATATTCAGACAAAAATATGACGATACTCGTTCTTTTGACTAGCGTATGGTATCAGCATTATAAGGTGTACCATGAAAACTGACTCAATCGGAATGTGAACGGCTGGAGCTGTGATTATTTCTCTTGTAATAAATTGTAGCCTATAGTTCCTCATCACTTAAGTTTGGATTTTGTATTATTTTTGGGAGGAATCAAGTTATCCATTTTATTACACTTAAACCCAAGAAACGACAAATGGAGCTGAAACAAAATTATCAACATGAGTTTCTCGCACACAGGCACCGATCAGCTGTTGCTCCAATGTTTACAAAGCGCGCTCTAGCTGCATTTGTAACGCGCTTTCCTATTGGCTGAGCGAGCCTCACGGCAATTTTTCCGCATGCACTCCTAGAAGCCTTTACGTTCACGTAAAACTGCTGTGAACATCTCAACGTACGATTGACGCAGTCATTTGCGTTTAAAATTGAATCGTAACTTTAGGCAAACTTGGCTAACTTTTAAACATCCGGCCCATCTTAGAACGTTCACTTATCTAGCTGGATTTAATCTTAAATATGCTCTTCGCTTCAAGGTTGGTAGGAGCAGTGGTAAGTGCCACTAAATTAAAAGCTGTATAACTAAAATAGTGATAAAATAATTAAAAAAAGGCAAACAATATTGCATTATTTTGAGCGTTTAGTTCTATTAGAGTTCGATTCATAATAATAGCAATGTATAGTTATTATTATTATATTGTGGGTTTTCCTGCCGTGTTAGATACAAAGACTATATAACAGCGATCCAATTTTGTATGATATAGTTTAGAAGTTGAGTCGAATTCAAGTGAATTATATTTGAACAATCTTGGCCAGGTGCACAATGTCTGGCAGGAAATAAGGCGCGAGCATCTCCAACTCCACACGGCTCGGTCGAACGAAATCGTTCAGCCATGCGGCGCAGAGACGGAGACAAAAAACGAAAAGAGAAGAAAACATAAGAAAGCGAACACTCATGCGGAAGGTCCCTTCCGTGGCCCTCCACACGGGAGCAGATAGGAGTCCCTTCGGATAGGTCGCTTATCACCATTCAGCGGCCCACCTCGCGGAACACAAGGGGAAATATAGAGAATCTACTTAACTCTACAAAACTAACCTTCTGAGCAGATGCTACATCCCCTGCGGAGAAGGCACTCGGGAACCTTGGGTGCGTGATGCCCAAACATATTGTGGCAGGGAAAGGGCCCGTCACAATATGCCCCTGAATTCATGTGTGCAGTGCACCTACAACCCTCAGCCTATAGTTATTTCACCAGACGACAGAATGCACTAATTCAATGCTTCAATGTATTCATAGTTTATAATGCTTCATTCAATGCCTCTTTGCATTTCTGAAAAATGATCCCAGTCTGGCATATGCTAAAATGAGACTTTCCAAATGATAAGTACAGGCTGGGCAGTTATCTTCATTTAGTAGCTATTAATAGGAGCAATTCTGATCAATGCATGCTACTGCTCAAAGACCAACAGCTGTTACCTAAGTGGCATATTAGGCCGGCTGCAGACGATAGTCTTTGTCCTGTGTTTTCACTTCACAACATTCGAATGTGTTGCTGTGTTTGTGCAAACAACAAAAACGAGAGTTGCTTTCTGAGACGACATTCACTAAAAATTTGAAAATATAAGATATTGCACTAGTGACACTTCCTAAGCCAGCGCATGCAGCGGTAAATATTTTATCGAAACTATTAGCTGACCCACAGTTGTGTTTGCAAGGATAGCATGAATATTGTAATAAAAACATACGACAAAAGACTATCGTCTTCAGTATTACACGATATAAAATGCGCACTGTATTTCAAACTGTTTTATGTCTTTTTTTTTCAGCTCTAGATTTTCTCAATTTTTAGATAAAAGCTGTGAAATTAACAAGAGTATATAATCTAAAGTGTGCTACTTCGTTAGCTTATATCGGGATAAAACTAACTGCCCACAGGTTTTAATCCAGAATATAACGGAAAATCTTGTCTCTTGTGATCCCTTTGCGAATGGTACATTTATGGCGATGACACACGATGGTCAAAAGAACGAGTTTCGTCATTGTTTCATCCGAAAGTTATGTTGAACTCTTCTAAACACAACTTTGAGATTGCCAAACAATGGTGTAAAAATGTTTACCATCAGTTCAGCAGTTTACTCCGCAAGTGTCGTTAGGTAGGTAACTTTCGGACATATTTTATCTGGAGGGATTTATAATTCGCAATCGTTTGCAATTTAAATGGGCACATCAACACATTCGGACGACAAGATGATGATACTCGTTCTTTTGAATAGCGTGTGGCACCGGCATTATAAGTTGTACTTATAGCATGAAAGCTGGCACAATCGGAGTGAACTGCTGCAGCTGTGATTATTTCGCCTGTAATAAATTATAGTTCATCACTAAAGTTTAGATTTTTTATGAAATCAATGATCCACTTTATTACATTAAAGCTCAAGGAGCAGCAGATAGAGCTGAAACAAAACTATCAACTTTGAGTTTCGTAGACATAGATAAATATGTATCAGCTGTTGCTTCAATGTTTGCACAGCGCGCTCTACCTGCATTTGTAACGCGCTTTCCTATTGGCTTAGCGAGCCTTACGGCAGGTTTTCAGCATGCACTCGTAAAACCCTTTACGTTCACGTATAACTACTGTGAAAATCTCAGCGTACGATCAACGCAGAGAAACGTTGAGGTAGTCGTTTACGTTTAAAATTGAATCGTAACTTTACGCAAACTTGGCTAACTTTTAAACATCCGGGTCCTGGTATGTTGCGAGGCGGTGTTATGCCACAAAATTGCTTCTATTCGGCAGTCACTGCAAGTTGTGATAGTTGTTCATGTTGTTTCTAATGCACATGCTGCCACACCATATGGAAGCATAACAATAAAGGTGGGTTGACAAGACTGTCAAATGAACGTGTCCCTTTTTTAACTCGGCATTGAAACTGATCTAATGTTAGTACCAGACTTCGCCATTTCGGCGATTATGCTTTCGACGAGTCGTTTCAACTGAGCTGTTCCGACTGCTTGAGGTGATGGAAAGATTTTATGGGGTAGTAGAATGCGGCCAGATTGTAATACGATAGTTTATTGATAACAACTAATACCTACCAAAATAAAGCACACGTGCGTATCGTGCGAGATGAGCCACGAAAATGACCCCAGCAAATAAAACCTAGCGATTATCTCGACGTATGCACCAAGAACGTGGATTTTGCATCACTGGATAGTTTCAAGCGGTACAGGAATCCTAAACCACATACCCTTGAGGCAGTCTCTGTGGTGGCTAATTGGTTTGGGGTTTTCGCTCGAACGGCGTACAAGACTAGTGAAAGTTGCACTCAGACAGAATTTCTCGGTAAAATGAAATTAGTTAGATTTGCTTATTTCAGTGATACCATCTCAATGAATAACCCCTTCAGCATATTACCATTCAACAAATTAATGGGCTTACGCTGATAAGTAATATTTCCATCTGATGCACACGACAGAGCCGCACATAAAACATTTAGTGATCAAAATTAAATCACTTAGTGCATTACTTTGACCATAAGCATTAGTCTAGCATGGCCACGCCCACCTGGACTAATTAAGGCATCGCACACCAGTGGCGCCCCGATCGTCCCAGTACGGTAGTCTCACTTCCTTACTTATTTTGTTAATTTCATGTTTTGCCAAAGCGAATTCTAATGAAATTTCTATATTTTATTTAATTTTTAATTTAAACTTGATTCATGATGAATCAAGAAAATGGCCGAAACGTCGTATTTTGCATAACATGTAAATATTTCTCATCAAGAAATATTCTTAATGAAATAAACGATGAACAGAAATGTATTTTTAGAAATTTGGAAAAAATTATTAAATCTTTGGTGATATCAAATGCCGATTTTAAAAACGTAAACACTACACGGGGAACTGAATGTGAGTTCCCTCCCAGTAACAATCACCAAAGTACATTGACAATATACAGAGCAGGGAAGGCGCGTTAGCCTGCATGTTTCCTTGTCTCTTTTTTGGCTGGGGACAGCCAGACACAAACACAGCCATGCTACGAGGCGCAGGACCAGACTTGGAATGTAGCAAGCCAAGGAGACGCGCTAGCACGAGGTAGCTGCCGGTCCGGTCTTCATTACAAATCATCCAACTGTAAATAAGGAAACACTCAATTATCCACACTACGCCAACACCCGGCCGGCAGACAGTAAAACTAAAAAGATGATCGAGTATAAATAGACTGGATGTCCGATTTTACTATCCACTGATGCAGCGTTTTAGTGTCAATATCACACACAGATGCATAAAAATCATGATACGTAAGTTTAGGATTTTTTTGCGTGAAATGTGAAGCATATATAACTACTTTTATAGCAATTTAAAATACGGCGAAAAACACATAATAAGCAAAATTTACATAACTGCACGCAAACGATCCAAGCTGAATCCACATTGGCAAGCGTTCCTTAGGAATCGGTGATTTTGTAAACCAGATAGCGGGAATAATGAGAGATTATCACAAAGATACGATCGACTGGGAGCACTATGAGTGTTTCACATGTTAATCTATTAAAAAAGCTTTTCTGATAGCTCAACGATTGCCTTGATTACGACGACAATCACATGGTGAGTGTTGTTAGGTATGCGCTCGGTTAATTTGTTATTAGTTTGAGTATAGACTTGCCTGGACTATGTATAAAGCGATTGAATCGATCAGTGAGTGGTTCCGAACCCTTCCGATGCCTCGCACTCCTGGAGAACTTTTGATGCCCTTTCACACAACTTACGAACTTCTCAACCCATATGATGCAGCAAAATAAAATGTACTCTTATAGGTATTTCTGCCACAAATTTCAATTTATTTTTGAACTACATGGAAATAAAACTAGATTTCGCGCCCCCTAAAAGGCCATCTCGCACCCCTGGCTGGGAATCCCTGCAATGGATGACACATGGAGTTCGTGCCACAGTTCATTTACAGAAGATGTGTCAAATATGAGTGTATGCGCTACGCCCCTAAATTTCCAGGTTTGTGACGTCACAATTGCGTCACGCCGCTGTTGCAGCGAGGAATCTTTGGTGTTTCCACAGTGGCGTGACGTAATTTTGACGTCACAAACCTGGAAATTTAGTAGCGAAGCGCAATTCACCCAAATTTGACACAACGATCTTTTGTAAATGAACTGTGGTCCGTGCGCAGGTGCGGAAGTCAGTAACAGCAACTGTCAGGGTATTTAGTGCCGAAAATACCCCAACTGCAGCGTACGGCATGCACACTTGAATGATAAAAGGCTTTTTATTCTGAAAGAATATTTTTAAAAATTGAGCTCTTCCCCGGCAGAAACGAGCATACGCGCTTCCGTCCAGTGTTCTTATCTCTGTCGTACTCGAGTCACATACCTATTAAACCTGATTTTTAAAATAAAAAATACTTTTTAAAACGAATTGAGTTTCCCTAAATAAACGTTGCGAATGACGGTGGTAAAATCAAAGATTTTGGCTTACCAAACGCGTTACTAGTAATTTTCTACGTGAACACCCTAAAGTATCAGTATATCAAGTCATAAGCTGATAACTCATTTTGTGGACAAAAGCTGTGCCACCCACACCATAGATCAGGGTTGGTGATTTTTTTTTTTTCTTAATAAACAATCAGTTATTTTTTAAATAAAAGTCAGTTAAATTTTTAACTAAAAAACTGTTATTTTTCATTTTATTTTTTATTTTCTTAATGTGAAATGAGACAATAGGCCTAGTTCTTCAAATTCTTCAACAGTGTGCTAAAGATAATACTCATAAAATAAGTGTTTTTATGCTTTCTTTGTGTTCAAAATTTTAAGCACACAGTGAAAAAACAGAAACTAAGGTAATTAGAATAAAAAATCAAGTAGGGTACTACAAAATCTAGTGTAGTGAAAGGTGGAGTAATAATTAGCTATCAGCCAGGCAGTTCCTGAGAAAATAATGGTAAAATAGCTCTAAGATTGGAGATGATAGGTAGTAACTCAGTAAAATATACATGCAGGTTGAGGTAAGAGAATGATTTTTTCAGTTTTCTATCCAAATTTTTCCAAGAGCAGTGAACAATTTCAAGTTGCTTGAAAGAGTGAAAATGCATAGGGAAAGCAAACCTAATTAAAAAAGAGATTCATAACATCAGACGGTACAGCTGTGAAGACAACACTGAAAGGTAATGACATAGCTAAAAGCTCTGCAGCAATAGAATTAAATTATTTAAATACCATAAAAATTCAAGCATGCACTTTCTCTTGTATTAATTATGTAGCTAGCTACGTATACGTATAGGTTGATGAATTCTGTTGAAGGGAACCTTAGGTAAGTTGAAAAAAAAAAAAATTGTGTGTTCCATAAATGCTGATAACAGCTAGCTTATCATTTGATAGTGTAAAAATATTCCATTTCATGAAGAAATCAAATAAATCAATAACTAACAAATCATCATTTTTTTAACAAATTCAATTGATTTATTCAGTTGATTAGATAAATTTCATTTAATCAATGCCACCCCTGATAAATGCTTATAAGAGTTAATAATTTGATAGCGCAAAGCTATTCCATTTTATGAAAAAAATAAAATCACTATACAAAATAATAACGATTTTTTATAGAAAATTCACCTGATTTAATCAACTGATGCTCATTAGATGATAGATTACATTAAATCAGAGCAATCGAGTATTTAAATATAATGAAAATTCAAGCCTGCGCTTCCTCTTGTTTTAATTATTTAGGTAGCTAAATAGAGGTATAATTAGGTTATTGAACTCTATTTAGGGGAACCATAGGTATTCTGAAAGAAAGAACTTGTGTTGTGTGGCATAAATACTCATATGAGTTGATCATATGAAAGCGTAAAAATATTCCATTTCATGAAAAAAAAAATTATATATCATGACTTATTTTTATAAAAAAATGAACTGATTTAATCAATTAATTTAATTATTATTTTAAATGAAATGTGTCTAAATAAATATATATATATATATATATTATGAGAAATTAGATAACTATTAATTACCGACTTCCACTCAAATTGTGCAAAAAATAAACGGCCAATATTATTATGGTAAAATAATATACTATATATATATATATTATTTATAACTCAAAACATTCATTTTAAATAATACAAATTGATTTCAAATAGAGAAGTACTGATGCCACTCTGTTAAAACTTTCATGCTTGTATGGCTAACTATATCGCCATATTGTCATACTACTGGCAGGTCCATACTGAAACTATAATAACAAAATAACTGAGCGTAAGCCTCACAACACTCACTACGTCGTAGTAGTCCTGGCAGGTCCATACTCAAACTAATAACAAAACAACTGAGCGCAAGCCTCACAACACTCACTATGTCGTAGTAGTCCTGGCAGGTCCATACTCAAACTAATAACAAAACAACTGAGCGCAAGCCTCACAACACTCACTACGTCGTAGTAGTCCTGGCAGGTCCATACTCAAACTAATAACAAAACAAGTGAGCGTAAGCCTCACAACACTCACCATGTCGTAG
The DNA here is from genome assembly GCA_001587735.2 of Parhyale hawaiensis. Classification (NCBI taxonomy): domain Eukaryota; kingdom Metazoa; phylum Arthropoda; class Malacostraca; order Amphipoda; family Hyalidae; genus Parhyale; species Parhyale hawaiensis. The sequence goes on along the minus strand of LQNS02278096.1, from coordinate 4,345,299 downwards.
TAGTCCTGGCAGGTCCATACTCAAACTAATAACAAAACAACAGCGCAAGCCTCACAACACTCACCATGTCGTAGTAGTCCTGGCAGGTCCATACTCAAACTAATAACAAAACAACTGAGCGTAAGCCTCACAACACTCACTATGTCGTAGTAGTCCTGGCAGGTCCATACTCAAACTAATAACAAAACAACTGATCGCAAGCCTCACAACACTCACCATGTCGTCGTAGTCCTCATTCTGAGGTTGCTGCTGAGGCTGCTCCACAGCAGGCGCCGCTTCCTCAACTGACAGGAACTGCTGAGCGTCATCACTAGACACTGCACTAGCGGGAGAGTCGGCTGAGGTGATGAGCCCCACACGCGCCTCAGCCATCCTCCCCAGCACCTGCTGCTGTATGCCGCGGCCGCCACACAGCTCACGCATGGCGCGCAGCAGCTTGTTGTACGTGTCGGGGGAGATCACCACGCACTCCTTCCGCAGAGCTGAGCACCACAAACACAGCTAGCATATTCAACTCCTTCACGTCTCAATAACGAGAAAATAGCAGTTTGTGCAGGAAAATCCCTACCTGTAGCGTCTTCATATGGATGATGATCTTAAATGGTTAGTACCAATGAAGAATAAATTTTCGAAGAGACACTATTTGAAACTGAATCAAATGATTCCCTTATGTGCAGAGAGGATTAAGAAGACCGGTTTAATGCATTAGGGATCGAACGAGTGACAGACGTGGGACTGTAACAAGCCATTGCGGTAACCGGTCTCAAATATCGGTAGCAGCCAGCTGAAGGTTGGCGCAATGGATGTTTTAGAGCGGTTACCCGCGTTACTTCAACTCATGGCGATCATCATTACCGCTTCTGGTTGTGATTGCGCTATTATTTTCGAGGGGTTTGGCCATCGGTACAGCACAGTTAACTCCGTGGTTGTGACAACAGCACGCCTCAATGTCGCCCACCGCTCAAGATAGCGTCATTATCAGCGACCGCTTGCGTACGAAGTAACCCCACTTCTTGCAATTGAATGTCGGGTCATAGTAACCGACACGCTTTTATTGTCGCCGAGAGAATAAGTTCCACAGGACATGCTGCCTATTGCGGCTCGTCCCACGCCTCAGAAGGTGAAGCGCCGCTGCTCAACGTAACGACGGAAGAACGGAACCATAAGGAAATCATTAGCAAGGTATTCTGTATATTTAAGCAAGAAGTTATCTGACTCGACGACACCCGCCAATATTCGGTCGCAGAAAGAACTACATCATTATTATATATTTTGTTTCGCCTCTGTAGCCACAACTCAGGCGTTTCAACAGAGAAACTACTTGTGCACGGTAGCAGCATGCTTCTGTTCTCAGCTCAAACACCTTATATCGCTCGCAGGTTCGATGCCCAGCTAGGCACGCGAGCTCTTTGCAGATCTTGGTGTGCTGACTCGGCAGTTGTGTGTGCATGCACGGCGCCGTGGCGGAACTGCCTTCCTTAGAGATGAGGGGGGTGGGACGTCTCGGATCATTTGTTCCTTCCGTCAAATTGGCGCCATAGTTTTTGGTGCCCCGAGGTCGACTGCAACTACACTAACTCATCTGGCGCCAGTGGACCTATACCCGCAGCACAAACCAGTGCATGTGGGTTTCCCAGGCGAGGGTGTGGTCTGAGTTGACTCTACCTCTACCTTTGTGCAGTATTCAAATACCGCATATTGGGTAGGCGTGGTGGCCACCTGCGCTACTACGGGCAGGGAAACAAGGCGCACAGTATATGTAGTAGGAGACACTCAAGTGGCCAGCCCCGTTTGTGTCCTTCCACGCGAGAGAGACTAGAGATGCCCCGCGTAGCAAGTAGGCTATCTCGATTGACAGCCCACCTCACGGGACACAAAGAGGAAAGTAGAGAACCTACCTAACTTTACAAAGCTAACCTCATCGGCTCACTTCGACGGGAAGCAGAGCAGAGATTTTATTGCTTTGCCTCATGGATGCCACCCTGAACTTCGCTTGACCTCTTTGGCGTTTAGATCTGCTACAGTCAAGGTGCTGCTTGAGGGCTTA
>LQNS02278096.1:4328843-4341835 GCA_001587735.2 Parhyale hawaiensis | reverse complement strand
ATTGGTTGTATTCTTCTCTCCCTGCCCTCAAGGTTTTTGGGAGAGAGACTCGTGCTGCGTGCGGAGCGCACTCTTTCACTTTGGAGGCTGTCATATGTCGAACTAATCAGTTCTGTCGACTCGTGCTGCGTGCGGAGCGCACTCTTTCACTTTGGAGGCTGTCATATGTCGAACTAATCAGTTCTGTCGGTGCTTCATGCCCTGGTCGGCTAAAGTTCGGAATTTGTTGCCTGCATCGGCTATTGGTCGTGTTGTCGTGCACGCTTTTAAGTCGGCTGTTAATGGTTTTTTGCTGGATTTCCTTTAGCAGCGTTTTGGGCTTCCCGGTGTTGCAAATGCTTCATTTGGGTTGTATTACCTGTCCGTGGGAGCTCAAGCGTGAAGTTTTAATAATAATAATAATAATCAGCAGGAACTGCGGCCAGATGCTATCATCCCCTGCGGAAAAGGCACTCGGGAGCCTAGGGTGCGTGATTGATGCCCAAACATACTGTGGCAGGGAAAGGACCCGCCAGAATATGCTCCTGAGTGCAGAAAGAACTACAGCGGCACTCTGAGAACGTAAACCTACTTCAAGCAACGCAATGACAAAAGCCAGAATGGTAGTCAGACAAACTTGGCTAGAATGATACGAGCAAAATTTGATCATCTGCTCCTCGTGACATCCCGATAAACTTCGCAAAGATCCGTCCATAACTTTTTGAGCTATATAGCAAGCAAATAGACAGACTGACAAAGAAACGGACACATCATCAGAAATTTTAATGGTCTGTTCCTCGTCAGATTCCAAACACTTGCTGTAAATTTGGTGACGATCCGCCTAAAACATTTCGAGCTGTGTAGCTACCAGACAGGCACACAAACCTCGGCAATACCATAACAGTTATACTTCAGTTTTACCCTGCGTAGCCGCAACTCAGGCGATTCAACAGTGAATTTCATTTTTATTATTACGTCATCAGTAGGAATATTGTATCTCAGCATCACTGCCGGACCAACTCAGTTCGGCTCAGTGCGCTACTATTGGCGGGAAAAAGGCGCAAAGCATAGAAAAAGACACTTGAATGGACGGCTCCTTTTGTGGCCTTCCACACGAGAGAAAGCAGAAGTGTTCCGTGAACCAGGTCGGCTATCTCGATCGACAACCCACCTCACGGAACAGAAATGGAAAAGTAGAGAACCTAACTTTACAAAACTAACCTCGTCAGCAGGAACTGCGAGAAGCTGCAACATCTCCTGCGGAAAAAGCACTAGGGACCCTTGCGTGCGTGATGACCAAATACATTGCGGCAGGGATAGGGCGGGCCAGAATATACCCCTGAGGGCGGCAATACTTTAACATCACAGGCGGGGGAAAGTAACTAATGCTACAGATACGCAAGACCTGTTTAGCTAGTGGGAAGGTCACTAGTGGCCTCCCGTTGTAATATGGGTATTTGGGTCTTTTGTTGATACCAGTATGGGCCTCTCTTGGTGACGTCACAACGTCTGCCACCACGCGGCGGCTAGCACTACGTGACAAGCTATGGATGTCGGCGGTGCTGTCAGAAATGCTATGTTGAAGCATCAAATATATCACATATAGAGACTTGCCTTCAAGACAGGCGATGATTTTGTCAAGAGCTGCGCGCTCAGCGGGGGATGCCAGGCAGTCGGGTGTGAGCGTCTCGACGAGCTGCAGCAGCACCTCGCCCAGCTGGTCACACACTGCAACAGAAGGCTGCGGTTAAGGCACACGGGCGAGGTAATGAGAGGTTATTACGTTAGGGCTTGAAACTGCACAAAGTATCCCACAGGAAAGAGTCTCAGGGCCGTAGCCAGAGCTCGAGTGTAGGGGGGGGGCTACAGAAATTTTTCCCAGTCTTCCGACGGCCTGGAGGGATGCTCGGCACTGTGTCCGAGGTCCATATGATTAATTAAATGTCATCACTACTAGTATGTAGACCTCTCGATGACATAATCGAGTCTTTCTTCATTTTTCCCTTACTTTCATTTGTTTTCATTCGTCTGTGCTAACCCCGTGCTGTCAACGGCAGGGCCGTAGAGGTGGGGTGGGTGGGTGATGGAGGTACCCACAAGTCCATCGTGACTGTCGCACCCCGTAGCCAGGTGAACCTGAGGGCATACATAGGAGCCTTGCAAGGCTTGGCAGTTCTGTCGATTGGACTGTAGTTCCGTCTGCTCATCATGAACGGGATTTTTCTATCATCTACTTTGTCTTTTTCCATTTTTATCTTAATTTCTCTTCTACTTCTGTGTGGAGTGTGTCGTCTCCTTTATTGTTAGTATTAGAGGAAATAGAGCACACCTTACTGAGTTCGGCTTCGTGTCCCACGGTGATTATGTCGTGTGCTGCTCTGAGACACTGGTATCGGGTTGGAGGCACGACATGCGCTTGCCCTGGCAGGTTTTCAATTCCCACTTCGCAGGCCACTAGGATCTGGATTTTAGGGAATGGCGTCTATGTCCGGAATGGCTTCAGCGCTTACCGGTTGTCAGCATATGAGTACGTGTGTCATAAGACCATGGTTGCTAAGATTTGTGGCCATTAAAATAATTATTCTTTGCTCTTGTTGTATCGGAGCCCGACAACTGATGACTCTGTGTGATCGCTTGCTGACAGCGATGGCTTCCATCCAGAGTACGGATCCACAAGTCTGTGTTTGTTTTTGCCTTGGATGTTAATGCGCACCATGAGGACTGGGTTGGGATCTGAATCACGAACTGAGGGCCATGGCGAGGCTGTGTTGGACTTTTGCACCTTATCTAGTTGTGTGCAGCTTGATCGTTGGTCCACGTATATTGCTGGCAATTGTCTCGACTTCGTCACTGACGTCTCCGTTTTGATTACGGTGTCCGTTGGCTCCCCCCTATTGGTAATTCAGATGACTCACATCTCGTTGTGTCCTCGGATCTGAACCAGGTTGTTGCTGTGGCAGACACCTGCTAACTGGGATGATATTACCAACTACAGTGAGGAAGTTTCCTTGGCAAAACTTTTCTGCAGTGGTGATCCTGTCTGAAATTAACGACTTAATGTCTGGTTTGGAGAAGTTTATCCCAAAGAGAACTATTCTTGTGAGGTCTAGGCACAAGATGTAGTTTTACGATTAATATCGGTTAGCTTTCGAACCTAAGCCAGCAGCTTTTCGGGCTTTGCGGCGTTCATGTGACCGCATATTGTGGCAGACTTATATAGAGCGTAGAGCTGCGGCTAAGCGTGTGTAGGAGAGAGCACAACCGTTTCGGCAGAGGCAGCGAGCTAGGGAGGCTCTGCCGAATATTGACCATTTACATCACTAACAGAGTGAGAAGGGTTCAGTCTTCGTTGCTAAATCTTTGTTACCTACCGCCCCTAGTTAGCCCAGATGGTTGAATCATTGCCCATACCTTGGCTAAGACGGAGCTCTTATTCGCTCACTTTAACGGAAAGTAGAACAGAAAGGTACTGTCATTACCTCATGGATGTCAATCTAAGCCCCATTAGACCTCTTAGGCTTTCAAGTCTAGTACAAACAAAGAGCTTCATGAGGAACTTGATCCTTATGGAGGTGACGACCCGGTAGGCATGTTTCCTCTATTTTATAAGCAACTGACTAGCATTCTCGCTCGTAAGCTTTGAGTGATCTCCCGGCGGCTGATAGTTAAGAAATTTTCCCCGTTGTTGGTGTACTGGGAATATTACCTCTATTCCCAAAGGTACAGCATTGCCCAATGTCGTCAATTACCGACCTATCACACTGACGCCCATTTTGTCGAAGGTGTTCGAGAGATTGGTGGCTTGTAACTGGGGTCGTTTCGCTAAGGTTACTGGATTTCTACCAGCTGATAAGTTTGTGTACAGAACTGGATTTGGTTGCTGTGACGCATTATTGTCAGTGTCACACAATCTACAGTCAGCGCTGGATAGTCGTTCAGAAGCATACCTTGGACAGTTGGAATTAAGCGCGGCGTTTGAGAGGGTCAACAACAGGGGTATACAGTACAAATTGGAGTCGCATGGAATGGGTGATAAAGTTCTATCAATCATTCGTGATTTTGTTTCTGAACGAACGCGGAGTGTGTCTTCTGACGGTTTTCTGAGTGCCTCAGTCGCGGCCGTGTATGGCGTCCTTCAGGATAGCGTACTTGGCACGCTGCTGTTTGTTTTGTACACTAGTGACATGCACTCTTCGTTACAAAATACAGTGATAAATTATCCTGACGATTCCAATTTGATGGCAGTGATACCTAGCCCCAGCATACGTCACGTGACGTTGTCGCCCAGTCTTTAAATAGGGACCTGTAGGGCATGAGTTCATGGTGCTCAGCCTGTAGGCTAGTATGAAGCAGAATTCTAATAAGACTGAATCTATGATTGTCAATCAGTCTCGAACACTTTTACCGCAACATCAACATCTGAAGATTGATGACACCGTACTCGAAGGGTTTAACTTTTGGAGATTCTTGGTTTTGTCTTTGATGAGAAACTTACGTTTGAACAGCATATTAGGCAACTCGTGTGATGGCTTCCAGTCCAATCGGGCTTCTGCATAAGGTTAATTCTGTGTTTGACAGAGATATAGTCCGTAGATGCTTTTATGCCTCCAGTGTTGTTGGAGTATTGCTCACAGATCTAGGCTTTAGCTGCAAAGTCACTGGCCTCTCCTGGACCGATTAGTTAGCTCAGCCAACAGGCTGTTCGCTTAGAGTGGTCTAGTAAATCTGTTCCAAAGGAGAGGGGTGGCCGGACTCTATGTTTTACACAGTGTACAATGAGAGACATTGGCTGCATTCTTCTGTCCCAGCCCTCAAGGTCTTAGGAAGACTTACACGTGCTGTGGTTGATGGGCACTCGTTCACTTTGGAGACTGTTAAAAGCCGTATTCGTCAGTTCGGTTGGTTGCCCTCCAGTTTCGGTTCGTTATTCACAGCCGATATCTGCTTTCGATCGTGCCGGCCTGAGGCCGTTCAACCTTTTCCGTCCCTAAACTCTGCTCTTGCTTTGAAGTTCTACAAGAGGCTCACAACACAGACTCTCATTACTGTCGCTTGAGGTCCACCTCCAATTTTATTCCGTCACAAATAAAATAAAAATACAGAATTCAAATTAATTGTAACATAAGTAGCCTAAATTTCCAGAGCGAGAAACAACGCGCAGGTTTCAATAATCAAAACTTCGATGCGGGAACTGGAGTTCCCGTTGGGAACGAAAGGGTCAAGTCAGCTGTTAATGGCTTTCTGCTGTATTTTCCTTGACCGCGTTTAGGGCAACCTGGTGTTGCGTAAAGTTTCATTTCGGCTGTATTACCTGTCCATTGTGGCCTGTGTATGAAGTTTCAATAATAATGACAATGACAGATACATAGAAAATATGTCACACATGCTCAGTCGCATTGTATGCAGTAACAGACTTGTCTTTGCATATTCAAATGCTGTTTGTGACATTAAACTGTATTAGAACAGAAAAATTGCACAGCTTGACTGAATATGTGAATCTTAATCTTTATATTATGCCAAACAATTATATGATGAATAAACTTGTATGTTTATGATTATCCAGAAGTATCAAATACCCAATGTCATTACGTATCAGATTTCCAGTAGTAAGCAAGTATTATTTCATCAGATCTTGCCCCAAAACCCCAAAAGTCCAACAAGCAGCTAATATTTCAACAGTCAGGACCCAAGGGGGTTACAGACACCCAACACCCCCCCCTCCCCCCCTGGCTACGACACTGAATCTGGCCGAACTTCTTATGATGCACCGCACATGGACAGGATAAACCACAGCAGCTTTGGTCGCCGCTCCTGGACAAGAACACGACCCACCATTGAGGAAGTTCTCGGGCTGCTGCTGCACCAGAGCCGTGAAGTCCTGCAGCGGGGTGGCTGTGGACACGACAGTGACGCGAGAGCCCAGGGTCACCGCCGCATTCTCCGGCTCCTCCTCTTCCTCACCGTCAGCAGCGTCCTCACGACTGCGCTTGCTGTCATTAGCGTCCTCACTGCAACAAACCCGTACCAGTTACAGCTGAGCTCACAGCAAATTACAGTAGCCTCGCACTACGGGCTTTCGCTCTCGCATGAAGTATTCAAGTTTAGCTGCATCCTCGCACATATATGTAACTGTGTCGCTACCAAATATGCTAAAATATTATTACAGAATTACATTCCTAGTTTAACCCTCCGTACCCACAGGATACATTGTGATCCAAAGAGAAGAAGAAAGAAGGAGACATAAAGAATATCAAGAAAAATGTGGAACCCACGCACAAGTCAATGTGCATGGGAACAGCAAGTCTGGAAAAAAGAGGAAGAACAGAACAAAGCATCATCAGTAAGAGTATAGAAATGGAAAGAAGCAACGTGGGCACGAAAGACAGCCGTCGCGAAGGCCTAGCTAGTTATAAGTTTAAGCCTCCGTTTCTGAGCAGAACGATGTCACAGAGGAAAGATTAGTTAGTTAGTTATCAACTTTGTTTAACCTCCGTAGCCGCAACTCAGGCGTTCCAACAGAGATGAGTGTGTAGTATTTAAATACCACATAATTTGTCGCGTGGCCTACGTGCGCTACTACGGGCGGGAAACAAGGCGCAAAGCATAGTNCTCGCGGAACAGAAAAGGAAATAGAGAACCTACCTAACTTTACAATACTAACCTTGTCAGCAGGAACTGCGGCCAGATGCTACATCCCCTGCGGAGAAGGCACTCGGGACCCTTGGGTGTGTGATGCCCAAACATATTGTGGCAGGGATCACAGAGGAAAGAGCAAGGGACATATAGCAAGTCGATAGAAACGGGGAGCCCATGCACAAAGGTCCCGAAGGCCTAACTAATGGCTAAGGTAACCTACACGAACCCCCTGGGGTCGCTACTCCCCGTAACATAAGATGGGTGAACCTACACTAACCTAGCCCTACGACCCATTCTATACCCCCTGCGGGAGTGCTAAAATGTTGGACGTCAAGACAATTCGCTAAGCAAGTGTCACTAGCAAAGTTCCCGATATCTCCCCAATTAGAACTCACAAAGCTCTACGTTTTTCGACATAAACAAGGAAACAACAAAACATTATGACTCTTTGTACTGTGGGCGTGGTACAACAGTCTATGATGTGTCACCCGGCTCAACCTTACATGAACAACAAAATAAGAACCGACTCTTTTGTATTAAAATCGGTAAGATATCAAGCACACGACAGCCAGCTTTTTATATTCGGGGTCAATGTAACAAGTACAAGATTCTCTCTAATTCATGAGGTAAGGAGGGCAACCCAACAATGCACCACAGTCTGACGCGCTATCCAAGCGCTGGCTACAGTAACAAAAGCATAATTTACCAAAGCGCAATAAAGCAATACGATTCGCGAACTGGCCGGGTAGGACACCAACCATATTCGTGGCAGCGAAGTGCTTCCTTGGTCAAGTGCACATCGCAAGTCGATGCAAGTAAAGCGTAGGGTAACTCGTGACTTAGCGGGCACCCATAGCCCGCTGCAAAGCAAAACCTTTAGCTGCACGGAGCCCTAAACAGATGGCGAGCCACGGACACACAAAGCACAACGTTACCTACACAGTTTGGTCTTAGCTGCACTACAGCAGACCATATACAGTGCTCGCTCTTCGCCGTCTTTGGTCAGATATCAGAGGTTACTGAATGTTAAGCCCTAAAAGATACAATGGGTCTGACAGGCAAGGTCCAAAGTTCTTTTCACCGTGATATCTCCAATATTACCATACTATTCTACAGACTACTGCTGACTCTCAATGAATTACCAATACAGTAATAAACTGATCAATATTGCAGTATCAAAGGCTCGTATCATGAAAGTTGAGTAATTTCTCTGATTGTGGGCAGACCAAACTGCACAAAGGACATTTTGAACCAAACAACGCATTCTGACCTAATGCCAGCCCGGCTAGACGCAAACAAACCACGAAATAGAAGAGAGAAGGACACGGACAGACACGAGATACTCACGAGCCAAAAATGTTCTCCCGTTCCCTCTTGGTGCGCTTCACAATCTTGGTGGTCGGGAAGGCCTGCACCAGCCGGTCGGACACTTGAGAGAGCGCCTCCTGCAGGGACTCCGGCACAGACAGCAGCGCCTGTAGCAAGTGTAACAGTACAGCCAAAAGCCGCTTTAGCAGGTACATAAACGCCATCACATCATCACCACCACCATTACCACCGAGACCTAACCGGCCCTTCTGATGGCTGTTACGGCACATATGATCCTGTTAAGCCTACCAGGACCAGCGTCTTCACAAAATCATTAGAAACAATACAATGTCGGCGAAAAACCGAAGGTTTTAGTAGGTTTCACACGGTCGAGTTCAGGGAAGCAACGCATTCTCCTCTATTTGTATACTCTGGCAAACCATAATAGACACTGTGGAGCCCACATAGCGGTACGTACTGATTCTGTATGCACTCCATTTGTCAAAATTTTATAATTCACAGTAACTCATTTCAATACTAAAGAAATTAAAACAATACAACACGCAGTCAATACAAAAATGTTTAAATTAAAGCTTTCTTGCTTGTAGGAAAGCATAGCACGCACATAAATTAAAGGAAGTAGCTATAAGTTTGCGATATAGAACATTTCCAGGTTTGAGTCTCGTGTACAACTACAATTATAATACGATCAGATGACAAATTATTGTTATTATTATATTGTTTTTAGGCCTTCCTATAAGACAGCTATGGTGATTCAAGAGAGGAAAAGGAAGGGACATGTAGTGCGTCGATAAAAACGTGGAACCCATGAACGAAGATTAAACAACGCGCAAGGGAACAGCAAGTCAGGAAAGAAGAGGAAGAACAGAACAAAGCATCATAAGTGTAAGTATGAAAAAGGAAAGAAACACAGTGGGCACTAACTACAGGCGTCCCGAAGGCTTAGCTAATGGCTAAAGTAACCTATAAAATACCCCTGGAGTCGCTGATCCCACATAACATAGGATGAGTGAACCTAACTAACGTAACGCAATGGCCTATGGCCCATCCTATGTCCCCTGAGGGGGAATCAGATGACGAAAGAAGAGATACATTAGCTACACAATTATGATTATTATATACGTGATTGGTTCAAACACCGCATCGGTCAGAGTAATCTACACAATGAAAGAGCAGGCAAGTACATAGCTTTCAAGCTGTTGCTTACGAAGATACGGTGTACCATAACTCATTTATTCTGGTCGAAGGTGAAAAGTATAAATTACGTACTTCGGCACCTCTAGAGGAAGGTTTCAATTTGGCCAGTGTGGTATTACTGGCAGGAACATAAGGTACGGAGCATCTCAAAGAGCAGAAGAACGACAAAAGACGACAGACGGGGCAAACTAAAAGCCTTCCACAGCTATTGCCTCAGATACATCCACCCAACTTAGATCAGATAGCCGGCAGTAGACGAACTATAGGCCCATTCCTAAAGAGACACCGGAACTTATAACCCGGCCGCACTATCGTCTCTCACGACGATTTGTGTGCGTGTTTGTGTACGCAGATCGTTTGCGCATGAGCCGCGTTCACGTTGGTGCGCCGCGCTTACCCGCTGTATCGCTGATTAAGTTGGGTTAGGTATTGTTAGGTAACATTAGGTAACGTTAGGTAAGGTTAGAGAGGTTAGATTGGGTTAGGTAAGGTTAGGTTAGAATGATAGGTAAGGAGGTTAGGTTAGGTAAGGGTAGGTTAGGTTTGCCTAGGTAGTGTTTATTTTAATGGTGGCGCGCGCAGGAAAGCTTACGTGAACGCAAAATCGTCGTGAGAGACGATAGTGCACCCCGGCCCTCTATTAGCTATTGCCATTACGTTAGTATGATATATAGGACTGCAGAAAAGTGAAGAAAAGAGAAAAAATGGAAAGAATCCCAGCTAAAGAAACGATCATGAATGCACGCGAGCACGATCAAGAGCCATTGACAAGCGGAGCTTTGAGATTTCAAGCTGTGCAGTTGGAGCGGGAGAGAGAAGACGGATTAAGGCAGTCTAGGAAGATTGGAAGATTTGGCCGTTAAGAGTTTGCGACTCTGGAGGAGGACTTCTTAGCTATGAAGGATATCTCGCCCAATGTATATCGAGATGATTTTTAAACGCGTTGACTGACTGCGCACTAATAACGTCGGCAGGGAGTCTATTCCAAATGCTGATTATGAAATACAGAAAGAACTGCTGACCTAAGCTCGTTCTGCGAGCTTTAAGCTTGAGTTTCTGACCGCTGTTTCGCAAGCGATCATTTAAGTCTCTTTCAAAGAGTCCCGTTGTAAGTACGTCGTTGAAGCCATTCAAATACTTCAATGTTTCTATTGGCTGCCCCTTGAGTTGTCTTTGCTCGAGAGAGAGATCAGACCCAGTTCTTCTTTTTTTTTTTAGGTGACATTCATAGGGCTTATTTCGCAGCTGGGGTATCAATTTCGTTACTCTGCATTAGACTCTTTCCATGTTATCGATATCTTTACACTGATAAGGCGACCAGAAGTGAACAGCAAATTCTAAGTGTGGCCGCACTAATGCCTTGTGTAAGGGAACGATGATGTCCTTGGACTTGTATTCAAAATTTCTGGTGATGAATCCCAGTACTCTGCTTGCCATTTTCACACTCTTGTCAACTTGCCTACTGTGCTGTAGTTTATGTGTACTATAGATTCCCACGTCACGTTGTGGGGTGATAGCAGCCAATACCATCCGGTTCATTTTCAATGGGGTTGAAGAGTTCATCAGCCTTATGTGCATTACTGAAATAAGCATTTGTCGACATTAAAGCTCAAGTGCCACGTTGCGCTAAATTCCATGAGGTGGTCAAGGTCTTGTTGGAGCTCGGCTCTTTACGTGGCAGGATGACATAGGTTAGTATCATCCGCAAATTTACTGATTTTACTACGGATGTTAAGCTCGACAAGACAAAAATGGCTGTCCATCTAAACATTCACTAAAAGCTAGGTAGCCGTACGTGAATGAAATCGAGCGTTTTGGACTATCTGGTCATTATTAGAAGGAACATTTCCTTTAAGAGACCAATAACATTATTAAAGGATAAATTCTAACATTATAAGTTTGACTGTCCTAAAAATGAACGGAGTCGCACTCTTCTAACCGAAACCATCATACATAACCCATATGCACACCTATCTTCTTCTTTGATTTGTTGCCAAAAGGAACTATCGATAAAACGGACAAAAAGAAAATAAAGAAAACTAGAGCACTCTGAGAGCGCATACCTCCGCCAAGCGAGGCAACGGTTGCAAAAAATTCAAATTGGCTCTGAAACCATAGTTTTCTTTGTATAAACTCCAAAATCTAATCATTTGTGCCTTTTGATAGTAATAACAGCTTGTGAAATTTTCTTGAAGATCCATTCATAACTTTTTGAATTATAGGTACTGCTAACAAATGTTATGACAAACATGAGAAACATACAAACGAGCAAACCGATCTGCACCAAAATTTAATCATTTATGTCTTTCAACATTACTAACAACCTATAAATTTCATAAAGATCCATAATTTTTCGAGTTACTGTGCTAACAAGCATAAAATTAAAAACAGTGACAAACGAACGAAAGGATCATTACCAAAATTTGGTCATATACTCTTTGTTATATACCTAACAACTCGTATTAATTTCATAAAACTCCATCCATAACTTTTTGAGTTATGGCATTGAGAAAAATGAGGCACACAAACAAACAAACAAACGGATGGACATATCTGCACCAAAAGTTAATTATCTGTTCCTCCTAACATACCTAACAATCCCTGTAAACTTCGTCCAAATCGGTTCAGAACTTTTTGAGTTATCTTAGTGACAGACAGACAAACAAAAAGACAGACAGACAGACTGACAAACACGACGAAAACATAACCTCGTTAGCGGAGGTAACTAGAACGCCTCGGTGGCGTAAGACCATCATTCGCGGTAGGAGGCAAATTCAATGAAGTCATTTTTGATGAACGAGGTGAGGGCACAGCCTCATTCCTTCACACAGATTATCTCTTCAATAATAACATAGGGAAAAAAAAGAAAGCCCGGTTCTCCAGACGATCTGCTCAGACTTCATCGCTCAGAGACGATCAAACAAAACGTTAATGTTTCATCGAGAAGCACGGAATTCATAAGTTCAAATTTAGAGCAACCACACGAAATGCTCGTTACCTCGCCACAGATGGCTAATTTATCAGTGTGTAGCATACCAAATTTAAATCCCCTTAACCAACGACGATGCAGATCCAAAGAGAGGAATCGACACAAGCATGAACGTTTTGCAAAGCAGTAAGTTACAATTACCATAGCTAACTAGGCTAGACGTGAAATCATAGATTATTATTACAAAGATATCTTCCCGCCAATTCCGAAACGATGGCCATAAATAGCGAGTTAAGATATATAACCATCGGGGCAAATGGCGATGTCATTTTGGGGGACAAAAACTCATATCAGCCTCAGGAGAGTTAGAATCGCTATAGACCAGACATGAGTGCATAAACTCTTAGGGCATGTATGTGCAGTCATTTCAGTGTTTGTATTACTTTTTAAGTTAAAAAATTAATATGTGAGGCCGAAATAATTCACCCCCAAAATGACTTTATTGCCATTTGCCCCGAATGCTTATAGTCTTGACAGAATCCGGCACCGCAATGCATCGCTGACAAAAAATAAAACAGGAGAAAACAGAGTAAACATCCATGCGGAAAGTCCCTTTCGCGGCACCCCTCACGGGAGCCGATACGTAGGAGTCCAATGGGATGAGTCGCTTACCACCATACGGCGGCCCACTTCGCGGAGCAGAAGGGAAGTGTAGAGAACCTGTCTATCAAACACGTCATTTTCCCAACGTAAGCAAACTCTGGTACTGGGTACAGGGTTTCTAAAAGAAATCCAAAAATATATTCAATCATTATTATTATTATTAAATCACACCAGGCTGGCGACGTAGGAACGGAGAAACTCCATGAGGTTAACAAACCCCCACGCAACCAGCCCAGCGGGTGGAGAAAACAAAAGAATG
>LQNS02278096.1:4297041-4309683 GCA_001587735.2 Parhyale hawaiensis | reverse complement strand
TGCGTAAGGTGAATTCCGTGTTTGGTGATAGTCAGGTTGCCCGCAGATGTTTTTATGCGTTTTTGCTGCCTGTGTTGGGGTATTGCTCACCGGTCTGGGCTTCAGCTGCTGACACTCACTTGCGTCTGTTGGATCAATTTGTTAGTTGAGCCAGCAGGCTATGCGCTGATAATGATCTAGTGAACCTGTCCCACAGGAGATGAGTAGCAGAGCTATGCATGATTTATAATGTGTACAATAATGAGAGGCATTGGTTGTATTCTTCTCTCCCTGCGCTTAAGGTTTTTGGGAGGCTACTGCGTGCGGAGCGCACTCTTTCACTTTGGATGCTGTCAGATGTCGAACTAATCAGTTCTGTCGGTGCTTCGAGCTCTGGTCGGCTAAGGTTTGGAATTTCTTGCCGGCATCGGCCTTTGTTCATATTGGCTTGCAGGCGTTTAAGTTAGCTGTGAATGGTTTCTCGCTGGATTTCCTTTAGCAGCGTTTTGGGCTTCCCGGTGTTGCAAGATGCTTCATTTGGGTTGTACTACATGTCCGTGGGAGCTCAGGTGTGAAGTTTTAATAATAATAATAATAATAGTATGCTCATCTTCGACGTCCAACGTCCGAAATACGCACCATCTGGTGTGCCAATGTACGATAGGGCAGTCAATGCAAAACCTCACTACTTACTCAACCTAGTTCGGCTAGGCGACAAGTCTCCAACTTTCGAGCGCAGCATACGATCTATATTTAGCCTTGATCGACCAAGCTCGGGCATCCCCGAAAGCTTTACTCGGGCCTCGCGACTCAGGAACCTCCTTTGAGACCCAGACCCTCAAGTCAATCTGTCGGGGTCACCTGGGGGTAGGAAGTTAATACGGATTTCCACTTCCTCTTATACAAGTACCACCTTAACGCATGCACCCTAAGTTGGACGAGTGAGTTTTATTCAACAGGCTGGGACTTGAAATATTTAGTTTCTGCCTTTACAATATGATCTCTGGTCGCTTCCACAGCCAATGGTTACCCGTTGGGGCCTTAAATTAATAGGTCCTAACGGTGTCAAGTGACCTGAAGGTGAGAAAATATGCTTGTGACGAGCCACGGGCGACGGAACTCGCCCTTTTTCTCACCATAAAGGAACTTGACACCGTGAAGACCACCCACCTCCCTGTCGCGACCAGATGGTTGCGTGGGCATGGTGAGCTGGGCCAAAGCAACCCCCATGGTAACTGCCACTAGGCTGACTGGCGGCCGCGCCACCTGGCTGCAGGCTGCGCTGGCTCGGCGGACCGTCGCTCAGCCGGGTGTGGCGCTGACCGGCTGATGCAGCGTACGGCGGCTTGACAAACAATCTGAAAGGTAGGAAAAAGCTTCAGCAATCGAGTCCTCCTCATACATTTTGAAACGATTATAGCATCAATCATACTGTACAGGTTGTTAAATTTTAGCTAAGAATCCCGCTTGTGGAAGCTTGTCAGATTGGTTAAGGGCAAAAGGATCTACTGGGCTGAGTCATAACGGTGTCAAGTTGCCTTATGGGGAGAAAAAGGGCGTGTTCCGTCGCTCTTGGCTCGTCACAATCATAATTTTTAATTTCTAGCCTTGTTTCTATCTTATAGCAATCATTTCAAAAATTCTTTTTGTAAAGAAATCTACGAATGCACACCATTCAAACATTGTGGAGCGTGTGTGCCACATTATCTTAGTCTTTGCTTGCTAGTGGGCGACTAACAATGCATAGCTGCTGCTGTGATGCTGCCTGAAGTCGATCCATAATCGCGCGCTCACTGATATTTTATCACCAAATTTTCTAAAATAGTGATATTTATCACGATTGTTGGCTATAATGTGCTGGTATCATGGAATTTTATTAATGCTTATCAGAAATTAGGAAAAGTCACGGAAGTTTGGGCACTGAAAATCACTGAGCGCAAAACAGTGAACGAAAAACGGTAGGGCGGTACAACTTTGCCTCGCCTCGGAGCAGATAGGGTTAACTGGTTCAAAGCTTGATTCCTGAACTTAGATTTACCATACTGGAATGAGCTTTCAATGTTAATCATCGCAAACTTATTACACATCGAATAACCTCAAATTTAATCTTCTTTCTACAGATGAATGCCTGAAACTTCATCAAAATTGGCAGTTCCAATGCTCAGTACTTAAGGTTTGGAAACGTTATGCTCTTTACATTAGAAATTATAAGTGGCAGCAATGAGCCAATCAAAAAGAAGCTCTCCAGTAGCACAAGCACTGAATAGCAGCCTCCTCACCAGTGAAGGGCACGAGCGTGGTACCGTATCTGTATCCATCAATGACATCCTCCTCCGGTACGGCGGTCTGCTGCTCGTCAGTGCGGTGGTAGCTCTTCTCTTTGATGGAGAGAGCTGAGGAGTCGGACGCGAGGCACCGCTTCCAGGTGTCGGGAGTGGCGCGAGACATCTGCGCCGCACACCAGGCGTAACAGGGATATTACTATTGCATCGTATAGTGAATACTGTAATTATAGTCATTATCACGCCTTAAAGCTAACAGAACACTTCATTATGATCTGCATGCTACTTAATCCTCAAGGTTACGGAGATGAATGGACAAAATCATACTTCGACACCATGGACCCCGACTCCTACTTGCGTTAATACTTTCATAGGAGTCTGACTCCTTGTTATAGCTAGTTGCTGACTCCGACTCCCGGCCACCGTAAGTATCGGATTCCGCAGCGCTGTTAAGTTTCCACAGTCACCGCACAAGCTGCCAGAAGAGCACTACCACTGGACAGAAACCCTAACACAACTTGCAGTCGCCTAGAGGTTGATTTACGAATTAAGCCTCATAGGTGCCCAAAAATACTGCAACAAGTGCGTAGTGTGTAAGAAAATTAGGGAATCCATTCACTAAAATCCCCAAGACGACTGCGCACATAAAAAGCCCGCATCAAAGAAAATGAAGACCAGAACACGAAACTTCAGTAGAAGCAAGAAGAGAGAAGGAAGACAAGAACGAATGAAAGACGTTCGGAAGGTCGAAATAAGGTAAAGGAACTCCATGGAGTCCACCCGTGCGCAGCAGCAGCAGCTGTCACTCGGCACGCAAACCTGTCAGTCACAAAGAGCAGGCACCCACACACGGCTACAACGAGTCGAACAACGCTGTTAGTTACGATAGGAAAACAAAAGCGGGAAGTTGGTGAGGAAATGAAAATACCCTGAAAGCCTAGGGTGAGGGTACCCTACAGTCCCATAGAGGCGTTCTGCCAGGCAGCCGCTCGTAATCACAGGCGGGAAGAACGACTGCGTGCAGCAAGCAAGCCAGATTCATACTTTCAATGTCAAAATCGGTTTTCCTAAGCCTGAAACTTAACGTGAACATTAAACACAAACAGCACGTACATGCTCCACTCTGTGTTTCACTTCATTTGAAATAATTTCTAGTAACCGATGCTAGGTACCTTTGTAAGTGCAAAATTTGCCTATCATTAGAAATTACAAAGGCACGATAAGGATGTAACATGATTAATTTGTGCACAGTCATATAACGAGCAAAGCTTTTTAAAATTTTTATGGCATTACAAAGTTAGAACTCAAGTCTCCATTTTTTCCAACTGTTGCTGACGCACTTCATTTAGAATGGATACCAGTAATTACAGGGGTCAATATCTCTTTATACTGACTGTTAATACGTGTGAAGCAAAGGTGATTGTGCGGGGAGGTGCTGCATGAGATAGTACGGGAGTCAGTACGACAGGTGAGAGTGACAGCCTGGCAGTGGGACCAGAACGTTCGGGTCAGCTTCCTTCTGTATGCGGTCCCGGCGTCCTGCTGCACTATAAAGGATGCTTGCCTGAAACCAGCAGGCCGCGGCAGCGATAAGGCAGCTGCAGCAGCGTGCTACCAAACAGCGATGTGGAGGGGTCCCGGTAGCAGGTAGCCTACTTCAGAGTATGCCCGTTAATTATAGTCAGTGGGTTAAGCCTCCGTTTCCGCAAAAAAAAGCCGTCACAAAGGCAATAACAAGGAACATATAAGACGTCGATAGAAACGTGGAACCCATGCACGAGGGCGTTTCTACCCATGATCAACATGCATGAACACAGCACGTCGGAAAAGCAGAAGAAAGTAAGATCAGTTGAAGCATGAAATCGGAAGAAAGAAAAGTGGGCACGAAAGATAAACGCTCCGAAGGCCTGGCTAATCGCTAACCTAGCTCAAGTAATCTCTCTGACGACATAACATAGGATGAGCAAACCTAACTAACCAAACCCTATGGCCCATCTTACACCTTCTGAGTGGTACCTACCTAAAAATGTGTTAGGTTAGGTAAAAATATCTTAGGCTAAGAGCTGATCGGTTCAGTTCAGCTAGGGTATGTACCTAAAAGTACTTAGAGCCACACATATTATAGATATATACCTGAATCTCAGGCCACTTCTGATACTACAGGAAACTCTTGTGGTTAACTAGGACCACACACCGCGACAGAGATACACATATCGAGATGTCTTGGGTCTATGAGGAAAACTATGTACAGTGTATACCTAAGGCCGAGTTCACACGTCATTCATATCAACGCGTTCGCTCAGCCACTTGTCCGAATGTGTTACTGTACCCAAGGGATAGCAGAAAAGTGCGCTGTCTTTTGAGTTTTGGTTACTCCAAACTTTGACGAGACATCTGCGACTTGCATAGTGACACTTCCAGAGGAAGCTGATTGAACGGTTAATATTTTAATAACTTTTAGCGGCGTACACAAAATTGTGCTGAGTTTACACGTCATCCATCTCAACACGTTCACGCATCCACTCGTCCGAATGTTTTGCAGCGTCGTTGCCAGCATAATTTTCTGTACGACACAAAAAGTTATTAAAATGTTGACCGTCAAATCAGCTTCCTCTGGAAGTGTCACTAGACAGGTTGTACTGTAGCGGGCAAAATAAGAGAACGATTTTCATTTTTTGAAAATGAAGGTTAAACATATAGAGTAGGTCAATGAATCTTTTTATGGGGCCTAAGGAATGTATTTAACATATTTCTACAAAGTATCAGGACATACATAACTATATTTAATACATAAGAGCAATCTAACAAACAATAACAAAATTGAACAGGGCAAAATAAGTTAACGATCGTCCCTAAATATAATTTTACAAACAAATAACATGGAACAATGGTGAATTTTAGGTTTAGAACAATTAGTATGGAGTAATAAAACCTTTATTTTCAAAAACTTTAGCGGAGAGACGATTACACATCACAAGTTTCTTACATAACTCTGGAGTTATTTTTTTTTTCATTCCTCTTCAATTTTAGTCCACAGATCGTTTACTGTTGATGGTTGTCGTTCTCTTACATTGTCACCTATAATTTTCCGTAAATTTTCAATAGGATTAAGGTCCGGGCTTTGGGCAGGCAACTTTATGACTTCGATATTCTCTTCCGCAAAATATTCCTTCACTTTCTTTGCAGTATGGCACGGAGCATTGTCCTGCATAAAAATTGCTGGATGGTTTGGTGATGATCGTAGAGATGGGATAACATATTGCTGTACAAGATCGAGATGCACATTAGCATTGACAGTTTCTTTAATGACCACCAACGGTCCAACTCCTTCAGATGAAAGCATGCCTACACCATTACGCTACCTCCCCCATGCTTTACAGATGTTTTGACACATTTCGGGTTCAGCTGTCACCTGTTGCACGTCTAACATACCGTCTGCCATCAGATCCAACCAAATTAAATTTACTTTCGTCGCTGAAATGCACTCATTCCCAATCTTCATCTCTCCAAAAGAATTGCCTTTCTGCATATTCAAGTTATGCTTTCTTATTCTTCTTACTGATAAGTGGTTCAGCTTTCTGGAAATTCCAGCTGCAGTTTCGAAAGGATCTTTCAGGGCAGAGCGTTTCACAATCCTATCAACTCGTACGGTGGTTTTTCGAGGACGGCCTGCAGATACCGGTGATTCCAGCTGTTTCTTTTCATCATAAAGCTTTAAAGAACGAGAAACAACGCTCTTGGACCGGTTTACCTCTCTTGATATGGGCGAAAGAGTCATTCCTGAGGACCTGAGCTTAACAATTTCTTCCCGCAGCTCAGGAGTAACTTTCACGTGAGGTGCCATGTTTCTAGAATGGTGTAATCGTAAGANGTTCTCTTATTTTGCACTGTTAAATTTTTGTTATTGTTTGTTAGATTGCTCTAATGTATTAAATATAGTTATGTTTGTCCTGATATTTTGTAGAAATATGTTAAATACATTCCTTAAGGCCCCATCAAAATATTCATTCCCCTACTCTACATGGTTAAACTTCATTTTCAAAAAATGAAAATCGTTCTCTTAATTTGCCCGCTTCAGTAGATGTCTGATCAAACTTTGGAGTAACCAAAACTCAAAAGACAGCGCACTTTTCTGCTATCCCTAGGGCACAGTAACACATTCGGTCCAGTGGCTGAGCGAACGCATTGATATGAATGACGTGTGAACTCGGCCTTACATGTAAAAGGGAAAGAGCAATCAAGGATTGCACACATGTCATGGTTACAAAATGGCCTCCACACTCTTTCTTTCAAAACAATATTAGAAAAGCGGACAGTAAGAGCAAAAGTAACACACACAAATCAAGATACCCACACTCCACGAGAGGAACAAACTAAATAAAGCGAGAGCTACACTGATCGACAGAAGCTTATATCAAGAGCTTCCTCTATATCCTTTGTAGCTCAATAAACGTCAAGTTACTGCCTGCTGGAAGCAGTGGCCGCATCAAGCATTAATTACCGCTATACCAGCGACACATCAGTCCCACACGAACCTTGATTCTGCCCGTCACGGGTATACGGAGATCCTCCCCAATGGTGAGCATTGTGTTCCAGTTGCTGCTGCCGCTTGCCTTCTTCTGGAACATGATGAGCTGGGGTATGGCTTCGTCGAAACTACAGATAATGCCATCAACCTGCCAAGAATGAGACATCAAGAACACTTTTCAGACAGGCCGGCGAGAATTAGAAGGCTGCTACATTTCTGCGAAGGCTCTGAACTAATCGTTTGATGAGAATCTTCACGACTAGAGAAGAACTTGCGTTTGGTCCTAATTCCCCTTATTGCAGTAGGCCGGTGATTTATGAGAAAAAAAACGCACTGGTTGTAACACACTAACCCAGCTGAAAATCATTAAAATATAATTTTGAGACAGCCTACTCCCTTCACCTCACAGCATGGCAGTTTGTTCCTCAGCAATAGTCATCAGTAATAGGTTAAGTGTCTCGAAAATGACCAAGTTTCCACACAGTAAAGCGCCAGACATACCGGGCGGTGCTATCGTCGTTCACGACGATTTGCGTGTGTGTTTGTGTACGCAGATCGGGTGCGTGTGAGCGGCGTTCAAATTGGTGCGCCGCGCTGCTCGCTGATTAAGTTAGGTTAGGTAACGTTAGTTAAGGTTAGGTTATGTAAGGTTAGGTAGGTTATCTTAGAAGATTAGGTTAGGTAAGGGTAGGTTAGGCTAGCATAGGTAGTGTTTATTTTAGTGGTGGCGCGCGCAGAAAAGCTTGCTTAAAGGCGCAATCGTCGTGAACGACGATAGTGCTACCGGTCGACAGCGAGCACGAGCTGTTGCACTGGTGATTTGGAAAAGCCAACATGCCCTGCCACTAGTCCAAAAGCCGTAAATGGCAGTAAGGACACGGGTGAACCCTAGTGATTGTAGACTGACAAGGGGCAACTGCAAGTAAACAAGCACCTAATAATCCAACAGCCATACATGAAAATATTTCAGTTGGGCTAGCAGAGAAATAATCGGTCTGATCACCGCTAACACTAGACACTGGCTGCTACTTCTCATGAACTATATAGATGATCCTCGCGCCGCTAAGCAATAGGCCTAAAGCGTTTCTATTTTAGAAAAAAAGTGGCGTCCCAGTAGCAAACGGACGCGCAGTACCTTGCTAGCAGGCCAGCACTCACCGCCTGCACGATGTTGGACACAACCGCCTCGCCTGCCCGCTGTACGGTGGTCTTAGGCTTGCCACTCCAGCTCAGGGGACCAGCGTCTGATGGTGGATGGCCATTGGATGCAGAACCGTTGTCCTCACATATATCTGGGCCACTGACAAAGCACCGTCATACATTGAACTACCTTATGTGACCAGCAGTAAATAATGCAAGTAGAGCACTAACTACAAGGATAGGCAAGCTGCCGGTTAGGTGACTGCATTTTGGTGGTAGATATTTGGTCTTAACTAAAACTGCCTGCATTTAGTTGTAATCAGAGTTACAAAAGATAGCTATATGGTTAACAAGGCAATAGATTTGGGACCAGAGCTGCACTCTTTAGAGCGCAGGAGAAATATTGGGGAGACGGGTCTAGCATAACCATTTTCCTCAAGTTATCCTTATATAATAAAACGCTTCATGTATTTATTTCGTGTTGGTTTTGAAGGAAATACATGGGTGAAAAATAAGCCAGGTTGCAGATTTTGTAAATCGATGACCAGGTTGCAGAAGATGGCGACGGGCCGACGGCTGATCCTTATCTCTTTATCTGAAGCAACTTCTTGCATAAAACACTTCTTCAAATCGGAACACTATGTATGTATCTTCTGGAGTCCTATTTTATAACGTTTTTCTCTCCGGTCACGACGTATAAATTTGACAGTCAACGAAGCGCTCTGGAGGGGTTGATTTTCCACGGGCAGTAGACAACTATTTCTTCCAGCTTATTGTCTTTCACTTCTTCTTCTACAGCAGTATTATTCCCGTTCAAAGGGAATCGCTGAAGCAGATCTCGCTATTCCATGTATTTCTGTCCATTACCATGTGCACCTTCAGCTCCATACCAGCTTATCATTCCTCACACTGTCGTTCTCTGAAGGTGCGCATTGTGTTTCATAGCCCAAATTTCAAATTTTTGTGAAGCAGATATTCAAGTTCGCAAGACTGTATCTTGGCTATGGAGCGCTGACAAGCGTACACGTTGGATGGAGTTACAGTCAAGTTTATTGCAGTACTAGTGTGCCCGCGCTGTCATAAAATGACAACGAATAATTTGCGTTGATCCATCTTCATTAACCACGCTTTCCTTCATACAATTGCCAACTTTAAAGAACAGCCAGAAGAGGGTTCACGGCATCCTAATTACCCTAATTACTGAGCATCAACAACCTCATTTTCCTCAAGGAACGCAGTCAATGGTTGCATTTTCCCAGAATATTAAGACTAAGGTCTACGGTTTTATATCTTCCAGTAGCAACTTAAATCTTAAAGAGAATAACGAATTCAAATTGAACAATTTGGAATATCAATAAAGAACTGACTAGCTACAAACCTGAAAAAAGCGTACATTGAATTCGGGATAAATTTTTTTTTTCTGTTCTTGAAAACCTGTCGCTAAATGATTTTGAGCACGAACAACAACAACTCCACTACAATAATACTGATGAATACCTCGTTTAGACCAGACAATTACTTTTATAATAATAAAATTATAGTTTCACTCTTCATCAATAAAAAAATCTCCATCAATAAAAGATGCGGTGTTGGGTTTTCCCAGCCTGATCTTGGGTCTTGAAAAATTCCCACCAGCAGCCCAAATATCTAAGCATTCATCGAGTAGACAGTGGTCTACAGATAGAACATTCATATGTTTCATATGCTATCGTTAATGGCCCAGTAACACAGCCGATCACGCATAAAATTGGTTTGTTAATGTAATGACTTACAGTAAATATGAAAGAGCATTGCAGTCGAGAATATTTTCTTCTAGCAATAGTTTAACAGCAAGTGTGTTTTACCACAGTTTAACCTACCAGCTACTACTGAGATCTGCACCAACCACCATAACTACTCACATCACACTGAGATCTGCACCAACCACCATAACTACTCACATCACACTGAGATCTGCACCAACCACCATAACTACTCACATCACACTGAGATCTGCACCAACCACTATAACTACTCACATCACACTGAGATCTGCACCAACCACCATAACTACTCACATCACACTGAGATCTGCACCAATCGTCTTAATTCCAGAGATGATGGCGTCCGTTTGGTCATCAGTGAAGTCCCCGCTGAAGTCCGTGATGAGTACAATTTTCTTGGCATTGTACAGCTCACCTCTGCACAGCAGGAGTACACTTGATGAAACCTTAATGTTGCTCACGTCACAGTAACCGACGCAAAAACAGAGCATCACCGGTACAATTTATTTGCTCGAGAACCTGAGCCGTCAAGAATGACGTCGAGGAATTTATCGCAAAACTTCTTCCTTGTTTAGACTTAAGTTATAAATATGCGTACGAAAAAGCACTTTAAAGATCAACTAAAATTATTATAAGAGATGTGTGATCTCAGCCTCACTTGAGACGAGCAACACAATCCTTTCTCCCTTCCCTCAGGTCACATGCAATAAAAAATTAGTTATTATTAGTAAGCTCTTGAGCATCACTGAATTTAAATAAAGCCGAGTTCTCCAGATACAATTCGTGGGAAAAAGGCCCAGCCGTTGACCTAAGCGCAGTAGCGTAGCGGTTAGTTGCGTTTGTCTGAATTTTATTATTATTATTATTAAAACTTCACACTTGAGCTCCCACGGACAGGTAATAGAACCCAAATGAAGCATCTTGCAGCACAAGGAAGCCCAAAACGCTGCTAAAGGAAATCCAGCAAAAAACCATTAACAGCTGACTTAAACGCCTGCAGGCCAATACGACCAAAAGCCGATGCCGGCAACAAATTCCAAACCTTAGCCGACCAGGGCACGAAGCACCGACAGAAATGATTCGTTCCACGTACGACAGCCAGGGCCTGGGTTAACAGGGACCCAAGCGCATGTCAGTGGTCCGAGAGTGGGGCATTTTCTTCCGCACTTCGTTTGTAGCCAGAGGGGAGTATTTGGAGGGCCGAAAGGAATTTGGGTAGTCTGTACTAGTGATATGGCCTCCGTGACTATCTTCTTAGGAAAGAGATCTCCATCCTGCGCATCAATTGGGACGTCTATGAGAGAGCCCGTTTCTGCAGAGGCAAACATGCCCTCTAGTACTAAGTTGCGTAGCTTCTTCCTATGGTCCTAAGGGCTAAAAGGCGCTGATTGACTTGAGCTTGGAGAATTGGGAGGCAGAAGTCCAATACATGTACTGTTAGCGTGGAGCGTTTCAATAACTAAGCCCTCGAGGAATTCTCTCGCGATTTGCCATTTACCATATTTGATACATTTACCTTCATAGCCTGTTATACCCACAGCAGCAGCAGGTTTTGGTGCTGTACAATTGTGCTGAAGATCCCCGGACCCGAGAACGAGCCTCCAGCTTGGTGAGCGATCTTTGTGCGATTGGTGCGCTGAGTCAACAAACTTGCTTGACATGGACAGCTGCCGTGGGTAGACTTACCTTAAAGTAGGGGTCGCGGGTCGTAGAATCTTCCCCTATTGCGCCTTAGTGTTTGGCGACCCGTGGTCAGCGGCAGCTGTACTTATCTCTCTGGGGCCAAATGGTCTTTATCTCTAGCACGAACCAGTCAGTGCGTGTGGGTTTCCCAGTGAAGGGCGCAGTCAAGTTACTATACTTTTACCCTCAACATCTGACATCACTGTATTCAATCTACGTTGTACCAGGATGTTTAAGAACAGTAGAAAATAAGAAGCAGTCAATCCATCCAAAGCACTCACTTGGGATCGTGGAGGAGGTCAATGGCCACCACAAGAGCGTCCAGCCAGTCACCCGAGTGCGAGCCGCGGGGCAGATTCTGCGCGGCCTCAACACACGCCCAGTCCACCAGTCGGGGCTCCTGCAGCACTGCACGCCAAGGGTGAAGGAAATTATACCAGACAACCCTTTTTCTTAAGTAGGGTGGACACAGATTATGCATAATGGCCTGAACGCTGGTGCTCCTTGAAAACAATGGCGGAATGGAAATAATTTCGTGACAAGGCGGAACGTAATGTCAGGATGTCATTACACAACCACTCCCAGCAAAACTGCTCATATATACCAACAGTGAACAACCATGAATAAATTAACATAGGAATATTTAAGTGTAGAGTGGCATTCTCACGTCAAAGTGACAAACTGACAATAGTAGCTAACCACAAGCTGGAACCTGCGGAAATTCCACAGAAGAAAAGCACTATGCTTCAGTGATATCTCGGACATGTATCATCTTTTTTTTAATTTTATCCTATGTAATACTGAAAGAACCTATGTAAATTAAAAAAAATTGTAACTCACTTATAATGCCCCCCCCCGAACCATATCAAGTATACGAAGCGCGAAAATTACACCGAGCTAAAACTATGTTCAAAACCAAACCATCAATCTTCTGGCTATGACCCGCGAGTAGTTCCAGCGAGAGCCACAGGTTGAAAGTGTAAACTTTGTCCACATCTATGATCCCGAGGTGGCATCCAATATACCGTAATTTTCGTAATTTTACCCTAATTGTGAAAGCGTAACGGTCGTACTAACTAAGGAAGGTACGTAGGAAAGAAGAAGCTTCTGCTAAAAGATGTGCCACCTTTGAAGCCCTTGAGCAGGAGGTTCCTGCCGCCCCGGTGCATCTATGTGCTGTAGTTGGAGTCGACGCAGCGGGCAATGTTTCAAAATTTAAGAAACATTTGCTAGTTTGTAATTTATATTTAAAGGTTTGGAATCAACG
>LQNS02278096.1:4265392-4297029 GCA_001587735.2 Parhyale hawaiensis | reverse complement strand
CTTACTGGGATATCTTACCAAGATTTTCGGAAATTTCAACGTCTTCAAATTCGACCATCTTCGACCTCCCACCTGATGAGCCGAGGTACGGCGAAACGCGCGTCGTGGGTAACCAAATTTTTTCAATATACTTCTCATCGTATTCTTCAATTTACGATAATGTCATCTCAAGATAATATTATTATTATAACTAGAGCACTCTGAGAGCGCATACCTCCGCCAAGTGAGCCAACGGTAGCAAAAATTCAAATTGGCTCTGAAACCATAATTTCCTTTGCATAAACTCCAAAATTTAATCATGTGTGCCATTTTATATTAATAACAGCTTGTTCAATTTTTTTGAAGATCCGTTCATAACTTTTTGAGTTATACTGTTCACAAACGTTATGACAAATATGAGTCAAACATACGAACGAACCAACCGACCTGCACCAAAATTTGGTAATCTACTCTTTGTAATATACCGAACAACTCATGTTAATTTCATTAAAATCCATTCATAACTTTTCGAGTTATGGCATCAAGAAAAATGGCGCAGACAAACAAACAAACGGATGGACATATCTTCACCAAAAGTTAATCATCTGTTCCTCCTAACATACCTAACAATCCCTGTAAATTTCATCTAAATCGGTTAATAACTTTTTGAGTTATCCTGCTGACAGACAGACAAATAGACAGACAGACAGACAAACACGACGAAAACATGACCTCCTTGGCGGAGGTAATTATCAAAAAAGGATCATATTAAAAATGCACGCTGAAATGCTGAATTAAATAATAATATCAGAAAAACATAACCTACTACGGTAATGTATTAAGATAATACAGCATTATATACATTTTATATTTCCACTTTAACATTATTTTTCCGAGTTTAACTTTTAGGGTGTCAAGTCAGCCTGCCTTCTATAGCTAATTATTTTTGTAACTACCTACCGATTTTTTATGCCTAAGTTTCAATAACTTATCCTGCAGTCAATTATCCATCATTTGAGTTTTAATTTATTCTTGAACTATGGCTTGCGACTTAATGACAATGGATGCTAGAAAAAGTTTTTTCCCATAAGTACAACACGTCCGTACGATGAGGTATCAGTAATCAGAGCACTGGAGTCGTACCTCAGCTTAGGTGGCGACAGGTGCAATCTCACTGTACGCTGCTTCCTAAACCCCAGCCACGAGAATACTAAGAACCTCACAGCCATAACAAAAGTGACAGCTTGGAGTTCTTCGATCCCAGGTTGCTATCACCAGTAACCTACGTTAGAACTAGGAATGACGCACAGCTGTAAGCTCAAACGCACAGCGCACGCGATTGCTAGGCTGAAGGCCCAGTTACCTGACATCGTGTTACAGTAATTTCTCAAGATTGCACATAGAGTTGCGCAATTGGACGGGCCACGTTCAATTTCCACTCTAACTGATGGGTCGAGCCACTATCAGAGTCTTGGCTCTTTTGACTTTAAAATATCCGACTGCAATCCTTAACAAAATACGCCAACTGTCACCAACTCCGCCTGCTGCGACAAGTGAGTGCCCAACTTTTGATTCCTGGATCTAAACAGAGTCCGACTCCTGCTGACTCCGAATCTGTAACACGGACTCGGCTACACGTGACAGCTGCTCGACTTTCATTTGTTACACATTAACGCTGCAGACAAAGCTAACAGTAACGACTGGATCAAGATGAACGAAAACTGGGATCACCAATATCTATGTAATATTTCAAACCTCGAAACTCCTTGAACCTTCAATTGACTTTAGCCACTAATTTTCACTCAGGTTATCGTGTTTGATAACTTCCTTACATGAAATTATCTTCTTGCACAAAATAACCATAATATTTTGAATATCTCACAAGCAGCTAGGGCTGCACAATACTTATATAGAAACTCATCGAAAACTCTTGTGATACTTGCGACATACATATAGGCTAACTAGCCTATATGCCAAAGCTCTTTGTTGGCCACTGCGAGCAGATAGCAGTAAAGTCATTGAAAAAAAAACTGCAACTACTTTGAAAATTGAATGAATGAGCACTGTGCCATACAATGATTTCTGTGTAGTGTGCACATTTTTGCTGATTTAAAACTATTAGTATTAAGTCAATTTTTCACTAGAAATTATTGGTCACACCCTTGAATAACGTTGTAGAAATAACATTGGACGGCATGAAGCAAATTCAAGTGAACAGTTACCATAAGGTAATGCTAGTAGCAAATGAGTCTAGAAAAAAAAACCCAAATGCCTCATAAAAATATACAAATAATTGTAGGAGCGAGTCCTCACTTAACATACGGGATATGAGCACAGCATTCAAGAGCAAGCTCTCGGTAATATAAAAAGAACATAGTCTAGTTGTTTGCCTCGCTAACTAATGGAAAAGTTTTCCTATGTTACGGTATCATTGTGAAGGTACATTTCATGGAATTATGATCTTATTTGTAACAAGCAGGGTTGCGGAGTCGGGTGTTTCAATCGAACTCCGACTCCTGACTGCAGATTTCCAACTCCGACTCCCGATCCTCAAGATTATTCAAACTCCAACTCCTTGATAGAATTAGCATATAATGTAACCATTAATTATGTACAACTACTTTTTACAAATATATTCACAAATAGGCCCTCTATGAAATGAAAGGAAGTAATTTGGTAACATTTACAATATTTGGCATCATTAGAACCATTGAAGACAATAAATTTTATATATTTATAATGCAATAATAATTATCATCCAGAAAAACCGTTTAAAAACGTATACAGGATTATTATAGATTTCCATAAATAGACCCAGCCCAAAATTTAAAAAATATATGATTGGTATTTGAAATGGAATTTTTTATTATTTGCACCATTTGGGACTGAAATTATCAAGTTATTAAATATGAATTGGATGATAAGTTAGCATTAGGCAAGACGCTGCTTAGACCATCTAGGTACTCCAGTGGCAATGGGAACCCCACAGATTGAGCCTAAAATTATTTTTGCCCACATTTGGAGAATCTTCCTTTTTTGTAACTTCAAGACGAAAAATTTGAGATATTCTAAAAAACAGTATTCCAGAATTGAAGACGGGATCTAAATTCCGACTCTAACTCAAACCCCCCTCAAATCCACCAACTCTGACTCAGCAACCCATGACTAACAAATGCATAAAAACAGTCCACATATAACTCAGAATTTCATATCGTCTAGAATGCTTTGCAGCTAAATTAATTTGATTGAATGGAAAACCTGCCTTGGATGAATTTTAAAAGAGAAGATTAGCTAAAAAGTAATCTGTTGACAAATGTTGCCTCATAGCAATGATTAATTTAAGCCATTAAAATTATGATGTAAATCTGTATAATTTAAAGCAAACACTCTTGGTATACTCACACTGACGATACAGCAACTCAAGACGACTAAAGATCAGAATCCTAACATCAACAAATAACAGCGCAGGAGCATGTTGTGCGATTATATGACTGCACGGCTGCATTCTTGCTCCCACTTGCAAATCGATGAACATCAGAAGGGACTTAGCTAATAAAGCATCACGTTATTTGAAAATTAAAATAAAATGGACTACTTGTGAACCGACCAAGGGTGTTTTCAAAGGCTCTAGTAACATCACAAGCAAATATCCAAAGGAGAGAGGGAGGAATGAGAGAAGGCAGCTAGGTACCTGTGATGTGCTGATACTGGCCAGGCTTGGCAAGGGAGTTGTCGGTGCCATCAGTGCCCAGCAGCACCACGCCAACACGATCTCGACACTTCTCTGCAAAGATCTAAAAGATGTTCACTGATTATTGAGATGAAGGTATGTTTGAAACTCCTCTTGAGCTTTACACCGAATACACAGCTAGTTCATTATTAGCGTAAGGGCACACAGGTCCTAATTTATTATTACTAATGACTCTCATTTAAAATTAATTGGACAGTCAAGCAGCTAAATAAAGATGCCTACGGTATTGAAGAAAATAAAAGTTTCACTTTACATGGTGTCTACTGAAGATTGTTAGGAAAATTTTATGACTTTTTATAACTTTTCAGGATAAATATTTATGACTTTTTTATGACCTTATATTATATATCCAAAAATACGATTTCATATTCTTAGGTGAGAGTAATTTCTCTTATAACTGTTATTAATGTAAAACTCAATATACAGTATATTGTTTTTATATTTCATAGGGTCCCTCAAAATTACATGATTCCTCATGACATGTTCACAATAATTAGGAACAAGTACAACCTACAAGACTTGGAACGGGGGAGTGTCCAATTTCCCCAAGTAGGATCATTTCTCCTACTGCATGCGGTAGGTTACGATGATAAAATATCCATTAATTCCAATCATCAGATGATTGACAAAAAAACTATGACCTGTGAATGAATTTTATTACTTTTTTATGACTTTTTTATGACCAACCAGTTTTTATTACTTTTTATGACTTTTATGACCTAGTAGACACCCTGCTTTACTCCCATTTGATTCCACTAAGCAAATGTTCAAATAAAAACTAGTAGGTGGAACTTCAAAAATTCTTTACAGACTTCTACTCTAGTCCCTGCCCCATCAAATGATCCTGACCAAGCATATCCAGGTTTCATACTTTTGGAGTCCAAGAAGTTAAATATATTGTACTAAGTTATATATTATTGGGAACTGGTATAACTTTTGAAAAGTACAGAAAATTTTTGTTTTTGCTATTATACAATGCACCAGTGTTTAATTACTTGATACAATTTGGTAGCCAACAGAAACGGGGAACCCATGCACGAAGGTGTTCTCACCACACAGGATCAACGCGCATTGGAACAGCAAGTCGGGAAAGAAGAGGAAGAACAGATAAAGCATGTGCAAGTAGGACTATGAAATCGAGAAGGAAGCGAAGTGGGCACGAAAGAGAAACGTCCCGAAGGCCTAGCTAATGGCTGAGGTCACCTACACGAGCCCCCTGGGGTTGCCTGGCCCCATAGCATAAGATGGACGAACCTAAGCTAACCTAACCCTATGGCCTATCCTACGCCCCCTGAGGGGTAGCTGCAGTACCTATTAACGAATTATAAATATATAGCTATATGACAACTTAACGTCCCAAAATATGCTAATAATGCAAATGTCATTGTAAATGTACAAAACTACTTTCTTTTGCCCAATATGTGTGTATATGTTGGTAAAAATTAAGACATATTTAATGTTTATATTAATTTCCAGTTGGATCAAGGAGTCGGAGTTGGACTCAGAACATCTTGACGATCAAGAGTCGGAGTTGGAAATTCTGGAGGGCCTGGAGTTGGCGTCGGACCTTAAAAAACCATCTGACTCCGCAACCCTGTTGGCAACTTCTTTCTCATCTTATTGTAACTATATTCATAAGTAGCTACTTAATACAAACAAGTTTTTATAAAAGTATAATGATAAGACTGGACTACAGGTATTCCCTCCTAATTTTTGGGTTGATTAGTTGGGACTGAAGGTGGTGAAAGTGTCAACGATTATACCATGAAGCTACAGAGTGTTACATAAGAGAAGGCAGCCACAATGTCAACAGTAGAGAGAACAAGAAGGCCTCGTGGCAAAGCTCATCACCCGCGATGGTGAGGAGGCTGAAGTTTGGAGTCAGCAGTTTCCGCACTTCACACAACTAGATCAATCAACTTGACTAACTAGAAGAGGTTGTGGTGATTGCTCAATTCCTTCTGGCAAGTTTTGGGTGGAAAGATATACAAAGGTATGTATTTACAAACCAATACACACAATTAAAAGTTTTAGGACGCAAACATTATCACCTCTTTCACATTGTTTGCGCGTGATAGTCAAAATTAGTCCCTCAACAAATAAAACACTTTCAACTTCCTAGGTTTTGAGAATAGTAAGATCCTTAAGAGCAGCGCCTACTTACTAACACGTAATGTAGTTTCACTAGTTCGTCAGTGAAATATGACTTACTGTATAACTCCAAGTAAACAGCAATAACTAGGTAGCTACTTATAGAAGCTAAAATGCAATAGCAATAGACAGCTGTAGCTGCAAGCTGTTTGCCACTATATTTGTAAGTTAGCGAGATGGCCCAAGCGGCTAAGATATGATTTGCAGTCACACATAGGATTGACATTTTGCCCACAATGACTCACCATAAATTCGTTGAATGTTTCCATATTAGATTTTTCTCTAATACTGAACAATACACAAATGTAATGCAAAGCAGACGAACGCTATAGCTTTAAATTGAACTGTGTTAGAAAATATTACCCTTTTGTTATTCGTACACAGTGCTAATATTGGCTACATCTACTTACGGTAGCTACTCTCAAAATTTAAACCTGATAAAGTTTAACTAGCACCCTATAGCTATATGCCAAGTGGCTTCCATTTTTCCACTGTAGTTTTCTTAAATTTTTACAAGAAAGTCAGTTCCTGTATAATTTTTGAACGCGTAATATATTTCTTGTATTCAATCTGTGTCTCGCATCAGGCTTAATAGGTCATAGAGGGCCGGGGCGTAAATTCCAGTGTATCTTTGGGAATGGGCCTATTGGTTCGTTTACTGCCGCCTATCTATTCTTAAGAAAGTAAAATGTAGGAAAATGGTCTATTGAACGATGAACTATACAGTCTGTGGCACTCTGTGCCATGATAATAGCTTAAACTCGTTTTGAAACGTAAAATTACAACGATCTCTGTAGAAAATTAGGAAAGGCAATATTTTCACGGTATGTTTGGGACCATAAATGAAACTTTGTCAGAAATTCTCAGCTCATGTTAATGTGTATATTTCAGTTAAGAAAAGTTTGAGGGTTTTGATCACTTGCAAGCGTGCCACGGTACCCTACATATAAGCTCTTATAGATTTTTGTCAATTGTCATCAAAAAATGTTAAAAATGAAAAAGTATGATAATGCAATGTTTGATTTAAGAAAATATCCGGAACGTTGCAATGATATTTTTACAGTGGTGAACGTAGGCAAAGTACCTCTTTCGGACAGCACTAAGACTCGAGGCATCGGCACGATGGCCGGCAGACTCCCATCCAGGAGGGTGTTCTGAGTCACTACACTCAACGTTAACGAAGGTACTCTAGAGAGTACTTTTTTTTTACACTTAGTCAAAACATGAAGTCCTGCTCTTGTATAGGTATAAGCTCAGGACTTAACCAACTCCAAGTCTTGAGCCCCTGTAGGTATAGGTAAGGGGACTTAGTAAAAATTTCTAAGACCCGCATCGTAAGGTGAAAAGAGCAGTACTTAGTCAATTTTCAAAGTTCCCCACCTGATGGGTAGAAGAGGGAACTTTGGATTTTTTTTGAGATGACGTCCTAGGCCGGCAGGTCTGCCCTCTTTATAAGCCCTGGTCTCCCGTTTCTCTGAGACAAACTTCCCCCTAGGATCAAGGAGGAGATCCTGGACGAACATAAGAAGTCTTGCCCTGATAAGAAAAAAACTCAGGACTCTGACCTATTCCCACTCCTCTGTCTCTAAAGGTAAAAGGTAAGTCAACTATACTGCGTTCCATCCGGGACCAACGCTTGCACTGGTATCTGCTGCAGATTATATTATTATATATAGAGCTGAAAAATAGCCAAGCATTATTCAGCGATGTGATAGAGACGGTTGTTTCAAGTCTGAAAAGAGGTCTTCTGTTATTCAGGGTTAGTACCATACTTCTCACCAAGCTAAAAGACAATGACCTAACTAGGTTATCTGGATGCTTTCATCTGTCCTGGGCCTAGGTACTAGCTAGGCTCATGAAGAAGCTTTCAGCGGCAATCTCAAACAACCTGTCGCCTCCAGCCGTCCTACAGAGATATAAAAGGTAGTCAACGTTGACAAGGGCCTCTGTAATCTGGGTATTTATGGCGCTGTACTCAGCGATAAATTCATTACAAACTATAATAAGCGTGAACGAAGCCAAACAAGACCCCTTGAGAGGGTATCGACAATGCCAAATAATCAGAATGTTATACTTCCGGAGCTATGCCCAACTGAAACTAAGCATCTCGTCCAGATTTAAAAGTCTGGACCCTGAAGCACTTCCTAGCTCCTGCTCGGGAAGGCTCTTGAGCCTGACCCGGTACCAACTGCATGGTTTATTGTATAGCTAGGTCTAAAACGGCTGGGGAAACCCAGGACTCAAGGTATTGCCCGCAAAACTTGCAGGTATCCCTATACAATGAGGAAAATGGCTGAACTAAAGCTAAGCCTAGTTAAAGCTGGCCTAGGATATTATCTCACTTCGCTCCTGTGAGAAAAGTTAAACGGTTAAACTCTACTAGGCGGCTACCTGGCAGACAAGCAGGCTGCCGGTGCTCGGTCAGGACAATTTCCTAGTAAACGATCGTCTCTGAAATAAAAAGTTAGACTACTTAATCTCCTATCCGAGCTTACTTCCTCGAAGAAGCTTGGGGCCTAGAACATTAGGCTCCTCTCGGCCAGGAACCCATCGGTTAATCTAATTTCTTAAGGAGATCCTTCATAAAGTTTTTCGTCGTTTAGGCGACAATTCCACTCCAAGTTCGAGAAGGAAAATACTGTAGCCCAAGAGAACGACCAAATGGGGCGTCGGGCTAATCCTCTTGACGGAAGTCCTCCAGCTCAGGGAGCTAAGGGAAGAGCCAATCAATCCAGGAAGGGAGAAGGCGAACTGCTACTGACTTCTCACAAGCCCCAGTAGCGAAGTTCAATCACCCTGGACACGAGATGATTCGGATGATACCTCCGCATAAACCTAATCTCATCACAGTATCGCACAGGCGGCTGATAGCAAGCTAACGGAAACCTGTCTACTTGTTAGGCACCTCTTGTCGGTTCATCGCAGAACTTGAGCATGAGTGACGGACCCAGTCTACAAGGGGACACACAACGCACGGAGCTTAAACACCCGCGCACGAGAGCGTAAACTAGAATCGCCACGGTGTCATGCTTGTTCTTACAGAGTAGATTCTAGAACATCGTAACAAAAGTCTGAATTCAATCCTCCTTCCAGAGGTCCTTATCGAAGAGCAAGGAGACGAGTGAGCCAAGTCCGGAGGTGCGAAGTCACTGAGAAAGAAGACTTGCGTCGAAACTACATACCTCTCTTAGCGTCTCGACTTACGTCAGAAGTCCACTGTCTAGCAGAGGCAGGAAAATCGCCGGAGCCGTAGTTCCAGAGGCGCCAACTCTTAAGCCTGGCAATGAATGCTGGAGAATGTCCTACAGTTCGAAAATGCAGAGTGTTCTGAGGAGGAACTATACTAGCAGGATAGCCTACCTACCCAGAGGCCAGGGTCAGAGCCCCGGCGGCCCCCAAAGCTCTGCTCTCTACCCCTGGAAGAAGATTAAGGCTGAAGTAGGAAGACTAAATCGGTCCGATCCCCCATAGGCGTCCACGACACTGCCTTCCTAAGAGTGGCAATTCGCTAGACACGAGCTGAGCGAAACTCAAGAAGCAAGGAATAAAATACTAAGGGAGGAAGCAACTGATTCCCGCTGTCCTTCGGCTCCTCATCTCGCCAGCAGTGTTGCTCCTCTGGGGGGTCCGAAATAAATATGCTCCGTAGAGAGGGTCATTCAGAACTAAGGTCGAACCATCCATCTCAGAAGCAGAGAAGACCTCGAGGCTCCGTATAAGCCACAAGACTACGGGGAAGAGAAAAGGTAGGCCTATCTACTTGTAGAAGACGTTCTAACTGAAGCGAAGTCAACTGGTAGTAAACAGGGCATTAAAGAAATAAAACGGACCAAGTCGGCGGTCAAACTGCTCTTACTTGGTAGGAGACATCTCCTAAGCGTCCAAAGCAACCTCTGTATAGCTCCCCGAAGAAACATTGAGGATAAAGCAGTAGCGACTGAGACTATTCCGTAAAATTATCGCAGTCGGTCGAGAGGGAGAAAAGCTCCTGTCATTCAACCACCTCTCTCCTGTAAACACCAAGTCTACCTCGAGGAACCAGCTCTTTAGGAGCTCCTTCAGGAAGAAGCTGGTTATTCACGTCGTTGAAAATTATTCGATACAGTACTCACCCCGAGAGCAACTCCTACCGAAAGTTGTTAACTCTCCTTCTGGGACTGCCGATGGAAGAACTCCTTAGACTTATAAGGACCCCTAATCCGATGGACACCGTCCGAACCGAGACATTGCTCTCAGCCAGTTGGAGCCGCAGAAATTGTAAGGTAACACATAACATTTTAAACACTGGTTACTAGGAAGCCTAGCTGAACTCACCGACCGCTGAAACTTACCAGAAACACACCCTCGTCGCGAAAATGCCTGGTCGGATGACCAGAAAACCGACTTACCGAAGTATCTCCTACTCACTTCGCAGGGGAGCCAAACCGGCTACAGTAGGAGGGCCACAAGACGACGAAGCCTCGGGACGATGTGCAAGGTCCGGAGAGCAACGGAGATCAATGCAACGCAGAAAACAAACTTGAAGACACAACCGGAGGAGAGCATTCTTGCCATACATATCTCTTTCAACCTTTGAGCTAGCCTCCGCTCTGCTTCTGGAGGCAGGGACCAGCTCGTGTGCGGTAATAAATACTGACCATTTTCAATAGGTCTCGGCAAAGGTGGACATAAATAAGCTCAAAGGTTGGCCTCTCTACTACGGTATGTAGGAGGTCTACCGCACACTCCACAGAGGGCATAAGGCCCACAACGTACTCTACCTTGGAGCTCAGGGGTTACTTCCTTTTCAGTAGAAGATCCCCCTATGCGCCTGGGCATAAAGCCCCAAGTCGTCGAAAAGCCAAAAGGAGTCCGAGCCCCTTTTACAACCCTCCGCCCTTCCCTGACCCTTATGCGAGGCAGCCAGATCAGGAGAGCGAGCTCCCCCCGCCGGAATGGTCTGTCGAAAAAGGGGCTCTTGGAGTACGTAAGGCGCTTTAGGCAGAAGGGCCCAACAGAAAACTTGGTAGACTAGGATCAGGGACAACAGGACTGAGACCCGAAGGCAAACTCCGTCGTAGCCCCTGAATTGGGACGAACCCCAATTCCTCTGAGGAATCTATTAAAGGCAGAACTTTAAAGAATTTATTGAATCGAAACGCTACCCAAAAGGGCCTCCAAAGACGTCTTAAACAAGTGATTGCTCGCACTAAGAGATTAAATTAGCATTAAGAATTCTCTCTTAATTCCAAAGTCAAAAGACCTTCGCCTTACGAAATAACCAAAAAACCTGGTAACTTCTATAAGCACACTGACAAGGATAAACGAAGATATCTTATGCTGCAGATCTTTAATGGTTGTAGTACAGCTGTTCACACAGACGTAGCCTCTAATATCTGCAGCCTAAACTGGCTTGCAGCAAAACTTAAATTGGAAAATACTAACAATCTGTTAACGAATACTCTTTGAGTTCCACCTAGACCACAGATTCCTTTATCTTACTTACTGTCCTCCTGCAAGAGGTTAAGACTAGAACATTAAATTACCCGTCTCTGCGGGAAGCGGGGAATCTAGCACCAATTAAGGTCCAAATCCCCCAAACAACAAGAAAGCAACGTTGCAGGAAAAAGGCATTATGAGAGATATGATCCCACTATTTCTGATATTAATTCAAAATACACAACTGCACATATACAGATACCCCTCAGGGGACATAGGATGGGCCATAGGGTTAGGTTAGTTACGTTCGCCCATCCTATGTTTGGGGAGTAGCGACCCCAGGGGGTTTGTGTAGGTTACCTTAGCCATTAGCTAGGCCTTCGGGACGGCTGTCTTTCGTGCCCACTTTGCTTCCTTCTCATCTTTTATCCTACAGATCTTTCTTCAATCTGTTCTTACTCTTCTTTAACGACTTGTTGTTTCCATGCGCGTTGATCCTGTGTGGGAACACCCTCGTGCATGGGTTCCACGTATCTATCGTCACACTATGTGTCCCTTGCTTCTTCCTCTGTTAGATCGCCGTTGCTGTGGAGACGGAGACTTAAACTACTCAATATAATAATAAAACATATACAGACACACCAAGTAGATATAGGTAGCACAATAGCTGACCAGCTCTAATAACATCGGTACAGAAGACGTCATAAGTAGGCGGGGCATTAAATCAAGGCCAAACTGAAGAAAACTCTTTGAAGAACAAGCAAGTAGGCTAAGCAATGCTTAAAGCCTTAAAAGGATGAACTAGCGTAGTTGACGCCACTAAGGGGTCACTCACGACCAAGAAGAAACTCGGGAAACACGACTGGTATGGCAAGTCCCAATTGCAATTAAACCAATACTGGCCTTCAACACCGCCTTAAGTTAAACACTTCCCACATCAATAACTAAGTCTATTATTGGACTCCAAAGAAGTTAATAAAGTACTGAAGTGTCGAGGCACAGAACTCAATAGGAGAGGAGCTGGAGCTGCTGTCACCATCACTGCGAGTCAATTATAGTGAACAGCCTAAGGAGACCAGGGCTTATATAGAGGGCAGACCTTCCGGCCTCAGAAAAAAAAAATCCAAAGTTCCCTCTTTTACCCATCAGGTGGGGAATTTTAAAAATTGACTAAGTACTGCTCTTCTCACCTTACAGTGAGGGACTTAGAAACTTTTACTAAGTCCCCTTACCTATACCTACAGGGGCTAAAGACTTGGGAGTTGGTAAAGTCCTGAGCTTATACCTACCTACACAAGAGTAGGACTTCATGTTTTGACTAAGTGTAGAAAAAAAAATTACTCTCTAGAGTATCTTTGTTAACGTTGAGTGTGGTGACTCGGAACATCCTCCTGGATGGGAGTCTGTCGGCCATCGGGCCGATGCCTCGAAGTCTTAGTGCTGTCCGACAGAGGTACTCTGCCGGAGTGAGCCACTGCAAAAATGTCCAATTACATAATCAAACAAAGAAGTAGCTACATAGCTAATAGTTTATATAAGAACCTTTTTTCTGGAAAACAAGTTCAATCCTCCTGTCAACAGATTCTGTCAAGTTTTGTACTTCAGAACGAAGAATAGCACTTGCAGATGTCTTGACAGATGTTCATAAGTCCTTTTTTTGAATGTGTATTGCCTTCCATCTTTTTAAATAGCCTGCTTCAGAATCCCACACAAGTTCTTGATAGTATTCAGATCAAGAGAGCATGCCGACCAAAACATCAAGTGGTCACCTTTCAATACTAATGATGACAAGGACACTTGTATTGCCTTGCAGAATGAGACAGGGCATTATCGTGCTGAAATGCAGAGGTGGGCATTTCGCACAAATGTTCGTGAACCTTTATCCACGAATTTAATCGGAATGACCAAATCCCGGATTTGGGTTCGGAGGTTCGGATTCGGACCGACGTCAAATAAAAAATCAAACTTCCGGGTTAGGAGCGTCTTTTTCATGAATCCAAGCCTCCGAATCCCGGGAAAAATTCGAAAAATGAAGACGACCAAACATTGGTTTTCAAATTTTCCACGGCATACAGATGTGGCTGGTGACACTACGTTTCTGTGACAACTAGAAACGCCAAAGACCATGAGCATTATTACCTCCGCCAAGGAGGTTACCGTATGTTTACATTTGGTTAGTCGGTCTATCATCAAGATAACTCAAAAAGCAACAGACGGATTTGGATAAAAAATTTACAGGGCTTGTTAAGTATGTTAGGAAGAACAGATGATTAATTTCTTATAAAGATCTGTTAGTTCCGTTTGTTTGTCTGCCCCATTTTTCTCAATGCCATAACTCAAAAAGTTAAGAATGAATTTTCATGAAATTTGCATGATTTGTTAGGTTTGTTACAAAGAGTACATGGCCAAATTTTTGTGAAATGCTTGTTCATTTGAGTGATTGTTGCTGTGTTTGATTTTGAGTTTGTTAGTGCTGTGCACCACAAGCTGCGCACCGTGTAACACGAGTCCGTATCATTAGTCTACAGCGCACACCCAGGAGATAGACATTCTAGGTATCTCCCACAATAGACATAGCCTGAGATAAGTGTGTCATTGAGTCTGTACTATCATTACAAACTTGAGTGTTGCACCTAAACCAAATATACAGTATACTTCTAAGAGCGGACTCGTGTATGAATATCCTACTGAGTTAATGGTACAATCACGGATAAGAGCTTAAGGTGAGCTGAGAACCCAACCTCGTATCAGGATAGATGATCCTTATCAGATTATACCATCGTACATCTACAGGTGCCGTCATAGAGGCGATGGCACCACGAATTATTGATACGAACTAATACTTGCACGCTAGATACACGTGTAGCACCTAACACTCAGGAAGCAAATAAATATTAGCTCTTCAAAGACATAGATTCTACATATCCCTTTGGAAGGTATACAGAGGGTCAGAGCATACAGTGCAATAACTCAAAAAGTTCTCAATGGATCTTTATGATATTTACAGGAGCTGTTAGTAATGTTAAAAGACATAAATGATCAACTTTCGAAGCAGATACATTGGTTTGTATGTTTGACTTATGTTTGTTAGGATAATAACTCCAAAAGTTACAAGCGGATCTTCAAGAAAATTGCAAAAAGTGACAATACTATCAAAAAGCAAAAATGATTATATTTTGGAGTTGATACAAATAACGCTTGTTTGTGATGCACAGCTGGGGGCTACTGTCTTATATTAATAATTAGTGTTTTTCTAATAATAATTTCTTTTGTGAATAATGTAGATATCCTAATATAAAAAACCTTTTTTAACCCAAAAGCTTTGAATTCAGATTCAGAATGAGTAAAATTGAGGTTCGGAAATGTTTGGAAGTTATTGGAATTAAGGTTCTTTTTTCTATTTTTCAAGATTCTGAGGTACACGGAGTAATGTATGAACCAAAATTTTGAAAATTGGGTGTGGTATTTGGAGGTTCAGAACCCAAAACCAGTGAAGATTCGGGTTTAGAACCCAAAAAAGGTTCGCGCGCCCACCTCTGTTGAAATTTTAACCTGTGATGCTTCTGCAGTGAACCATCATCCAGCCTTGGAAGCAAGGCCAACTCCAGGAGCTGACAATAAGCCACAGAAGTTATTTTCACTCCATCTGGCACTCGCACGGGACCAACAAGTTCATCTCCAATTAGTCCCACCCAAATCATAACGCCTCCTCTGCCCTGCTGGCGACGGAAACGAGTATGACGCTCTTGGCCGTTTTCAACCCATCCTTTTCCCCTACAATCTGCTCCGTCAAGAGTTACTCTGGTTTCATCAGTGAAAAGTACCATCTTCATATTTGTCTTCATATGCTCTTGAGCCCAATTCAGCCATGAATTCTTGTGCGTGGCCTTCAGAGGAGGTCATTTTTCAGGTGTAACAATTTCCCCCAAGATTTTCAGTAACCGGCATCTTGTTTTCTCGAGACTTCAGGGAGAATTACTGCACTAAAAATAGCCTTTGAGGTTTGTCCTGGCTTCTTTAATACTTTGCCTTTCCACAATACAAATATACTGCATACTAGCTAACAGCTTTCAGGACTCCAGAATCCGAGCGTTTTTTCCTAGGTGAACGGTCGGCTAAAAAGGACCTCACAGTGTCAACATGGCGGCCTATTGAAATAACAATATCCTTAACAGGGGTTCCTTTAGCCATATCTTTCACTATTTTTGCTTTTTCAGCCTCAGACAGACCTCTAGCCCTT
Organism: Parhyale hawaiensis; assembly: GCA_001587735.2. Classification (NCBI taxonomy): domain Eukaryota; kingdom Metazoa; phylum Arthropoda; class Malacostraca; order Amphipoda; family Hyalidae; genus Parhyale; species Parhyale hawaiensis. The sequence goes on along the minus strand of LQNS02278096.1, from coordinate 4,281,490 downwards.
TTAAAGATTTCTACAAGCGCTAATAGAGTGGCACAGCAAATTATCACATCAATTGCAGTAACTCATGAATTCTTGAAGGGATTCAAATGAAGTTCCGGTGAAAAAGTTGCCATACGTAAACACTTCTTATAGATAGGTTTGAAAGCAATTGGAAAAGGTGAAATATCTGTAATATTAAAAAATGAGTGAAGCTATTATCATGGCACAGACTGCACACTGACATCAATTAGCCAATCATTTACTGTCCCCAATTGAGATAACCTCAATCATTGTCATAAATAGTTACCATTATATGATTGTCAATGAGCTACTCTAGGAATAAGCACTTTCTAACAATTGAATTGGTGCAAAACAATGAATGAGTATTAAATTCATTATTTCTAAATTTTCCTCCATATAATGCAATAAAGCCCAAGAAACCCCTCTAAAAAATAAAAAAACTACCATACCCATTAGTTGTTTTGATAAACCCTGGGTATTTTCCAATCCAGTGCACAAACCATTTGAATCCAGTAGCTATGTAGCCTACTACAGACATAAGATATTCTTTAGATTGGCTCTAAATTTAAACTTGACATCATCTAGCTACTTACTAACCTTCCTTTGCAGTATGTGTACAAGACACTCCTTGGCTTGGCTGTAGAACGTCTGCTCGATGGGTAGCCCAAGGCGAGTGTAGGGTCCTACATCAATAATGACAACTATGCCTTCCTGCAACAAAATTATCAATTAGCTAATGTCAGTTCACAGTCCAGAATGATATAACACATTTTCATGCTCAGTGATGTATACTTGCAAATACATAGTCGGAATGTTCCAACAAACAGTTTTGCAGTGGTGAGTGAAGGCAGAGTACCTCTCTCGGTAGCACTAAAACTCGCATAGCCGAGGCTTCTCCACGACAGGACAGGTCAGAGTCGTCACACTCATATAAGACAGGTATTCTTTCAGAATTTTCCAAAATTTACTTAATGTTCAAGATTTCTAAGGTACTTCATCAGTATTCAGGCTAAAATCTGAGCTGAGTTTGCTGTTGAACATTTCCAGGAATTTTAGACGAAGTCCCTGTTTCTTTATAGTCATGCCTTCTTGCATCCTTCCTTATTCCTTCTTGAGGCCCTATATAAGGCCAGCATGCACCCTCCAGCCTCACTTGAATTTATGACATGAGCAATCAGTTCACTAACTAGCTACCAAATTAGAAGGGCTTTGGGATAAGAAGAGCCTCCAGAGATACTCTGCCTTTGCTCACCACAGCAAAAGTGTTCATTGGAACATTCCAATTACTGTATTTGCAGTGGCTTGCTCCGGCAGAGTACCTCTGTTGGTAGCAACGATATACCCACAGCGGAGCAGCAGCGGCGGAGGGAGGGTTTTTGGAGCTCTCCTGCATTGAGGTGCTAGGCCATAACCAAGGTAGGAAGCTCTCTTATGTTTATTGGCCTGATGTATGAGTGTTCTGCAGTTTTCCCTCTGTGAGGCAGGGTCTCTATGACCAAGACCACTGCCATAGGGGTAGATTGCCACTAGGGTCTTACTCGTGGTTGGTTATACCACCTTGATGGTCAGCTCAGGCCGTCTCATGTGCCATCAGACCGTCATGACTGTGGTTTTGTGTATCCTGCGTTGATTGTTTTGATTCAGAGTAGTTTCCTCTAGCTTAAGGCAATGTTGGCTTCTGCAAAGTTGATATATTGCCTTTTCTCTTAACAGGATCTGCAAAGGACTTGTTATGCTGTGTACCATCTTGTTGTTGAAACATATTCTTCCCGTCTCTTAGTCTGGCGATCTGGGGTAACAGGGTTACTATCCTGTATCGGTGTCCTCTTTGACTTTGATCTCGACCAGAGCCCTGTGGTGGACAAGGCTTATTGATTTGTCCCTATGTGCAAGACTTAGTTTCTTTTTGTTAGGGTAACATGTCTAGTAGCTACCCGTCAACCATGCTAGTAGCCGTCCACTTGACACTAAAAAACTTCCTGTGTGAAAACTAGACTAACTGTGCTAGAAAGCCGTACATAGGCATAAACTGTAGGCTATGTAGTACCGCACCATCCCTGAAAATGACGGGCGAGAAAAAATAAAACACGAAAAATGGTGATGGATTTCACATTTTTTCATTAAAAACATGAAAAACATGTGAAAACCACCACCATTTTTTGGTGTTTTATTTTTTTCGCCCGTCACTTTCAGGGATGGTGCGGCACTACTTAGCCTACAGTTTAAGCCTACGTACGGCTTTCTAGCACTGCTAGTTTCCACACAAGAATTTTTTTTAGTGTCAAGTGGATGGCTACTAGAATGATGGATGGGTACTAGACATGTTACCCTATTAGGGCCAGATTTCATGCAAGGCTGAGATACTGCCCTTGTATTGGGAATAAGGCCGGACTCCTGAAGAATTCCGAGTCTGTGTATGAGTTCTGGTTACTGCTGGACTTGGACCGGATCTACATTTGGTCTTGTAGAGTGAGTTCCCGATATTGGCAAATGATCAGTTTCGTTTCAGAGGCCTTCCAGGCAGGACGTAGCAACTCAAAGTCTAGCTTGAAAAACGGTTCTAGTCAAAGCTGAAGCTGTAATTGTGAAAAGATGGGCTTTTTTTACCCTTGGTCAAAATCCCAAAGTCCTGCTCTGGTATAGGTGAAAGCTCGGGGCTTACCCACTGTCAAGTCTTGAGCATTTATAGGTATAGGTGGTAGGACTTAGCAACATTTCCAAGTCCCATCCCGAGAGGTGATACAAGCAGTATACATAAGTGAACTTAGCCAACTCTTCAAGATCCAGTACAGGGATACGGCCCAAGAACTGTTGACAATCAAAGTTTGGAGGCGTATCACCTGACCCTGTATTTCTTTATGTGATCAAAAACTATGAAGCCCTGTTCTGGTATAGGCGTAAGCTTAGGACCTAACCCAATTCAAGTCCTGAGCTTTCATAGGTATAGGTGGTGGGACTTACTAACATTTTCAAGTCCCATTCCAAGAGGTGATAAGAGCAGGGTACATAACTGGGCTTAGAAAAACTCTTCACCAGCCAGTACAAGTAGACAAAGCAGGGTCTGGTAAAAATTAAACTTTAGAGAAGTGTCACCCCAAGTCTGATTTTTTTTTCAAATTCAGTTTATAAATTGAAATATTCAATAACCCTTTGCTAGACTCCTGCCTGTTTCTGACAAACTCCAAAGAGTAGCAGAAAACCAGACTAAGCCCATCTGGTAGAGGGAATTTCAAAAAAGAACTCCGAATTCAAAAACTTTCAATGACTTCAAAAATGGAATTAAATTTGAGAAGGTAGTTTCAAATATTGAAAGTTTTATTAATTTTTCAAATTCCGATTTCAATTTGGAATATTCAAAAGCCCCACGCTAGACCCTTGTCTGCCTCTGATTGCTGAAGTCAGCATATCAGAAAGGAAGACTAAGTCCACTGAGTGGAGGGGATTCCAAAAGAGAACACTGAATTCAAAAACTTCGAAAAAGCAAATTAATTTGAGAGCGTAATCTCAAAATTCAAGGTTTTATTTATTTTTCAAGTTTTAATTCCAATTCAAACTATTTAATAACCCCACACTAGACTCCTGTTGGCTTTTGATAGCTGGGGTAGCATACCAGAAAACAAGACTAAAGAGGGAATACCGAAATTGAAAACTTTCAAAAACTTCGAAGAGTTTCAGCAAAGTTAAGAATTTAATCCAAAAGGAATTTAAGTTAAAGTCTTCCACAAATTAAAGGACTGGAGGCTTAGAAGATTTCCAGTTATAGTCGAAGACCACTCAGCATAAGTGCCATCAGTGGCTGGTAGTGCTGGGACCAAGTCCAAAAGAAGGACTAAGTACAAAAACTTCAAAGTTCCAAAGGCCATCAAGGTACAAACGGACCTCATAAATAGCCTTAGTCCAAACAAGAATTCAGGCTAAGTGCTAACCAAATAATCCATTCTGAGGCTGTCAACAGGGCCTTTCATTTTGAGGCTGTTAAACCGGCCTCTCCATTCTGAGACTAAGTCCAAAAGGTTGTTTGAGAAAATTTTTCGAAGTCCCAAAGGCACTAGCTGAATTTGAATTAGAGTCCCAAAGGTGGGGCCCAAAAGAAGATTAAGGCAATGGGCACTAAGAACTGGGAACTTGAAAATTTAAATCTTAATTCTTGAGGAGGAGAGCTGCTAAGATGTTCAACCTGTCGCGAGTCGTCATAGAGTGAGGTTGGACTCTGGAGGGCGCAGGCCGGACTTTTATAGGGCCCCAAGGAGGAATAAGGAAAGATGCAAGGAGGCATGACTGAATAAAAAAATATCTGAGACTTCGTCAGACTTCATCTAAAACTCCTGGAAACGCCTCAGCGAACTCAGCTCATAGTTTAGCCTGAACACTGCTGAAGTACCTTAGAAATTTTGAAAATTGAGCAAATTTTGAAAAATTCTGAAAGACTAGCTACTTATCTGTCTTTTATGTAGCAGATAGGCCCAGCTTCTAGACCAGTAATAGGATTTACCTCTCTGGAAGAGTTAGTAGTACATCAAGATGTAAAATTCTAGAGAAACTGGACAAAAGAAAAAATAAATAAAAATTAGTTGAAAATTTCGCCATTTCTCTAAACGGAGCGTTAAGGAGCCTTAACGGAGGCGTGAAGTTTATATATAGAGGTAGAGGTAGGCTAGACGCCAGTTCTTCTCTGACTTCCATAGAAACCACATCTCCCCACAGTCGCTCTGATTGTGAAATCCGTCGCTTATGTGACGAAGAACGGCCCTCCTCTCACGAGCTAAGGTGAAATTTGGGAGATTTCACTCCTTTGGCTTACGTGAATGAGGTTATTGTTGTGGACTATACGTATATTGTTTTTTATAATCGGGCCGTTAACAATTTCTTCTCCTTTCAGGTAGCTAACCTCTGAGCCTTGAAAGGAGATACTAAGCTACACACCAACACGGATAACTTCATCTGATCATGGAGAATCGGAGTTGCCCTGACGCTTTCGCACAAGGACTCGGGTATGGCTTTAAAGTCAGCTCCGAGACTTAACTACCCTCTAAGGTATAGTTAGTCGACCTAAGCATGGACTGGCCCTGCATTAACTCTCTGTTAACTCTCCTTGAACGATCCGTCAACTCTCCCTAGCGATCCTCGACCTCTCCGTTACCGCCCCGTTAACGCCCCGCTTACGCTCCGTTAACGCTCCGTTAACTATCCATTGACGCTCCGTTAGTGCTCCGTTGACGATCCATCGACTATCCGTTGACACTCAGTTGACCCTCCGTCGACTATCCGTTGACTCTCAGTTAACCCTCCGTCGTCTATCCGTTATGTTCCGTTGACGCTCCGTTAATGCCCCGTTAACTATCCATTGACGCTCCGTTAACTCTCCGTTAGAGCTCCGTTGACGATCCGTCGACTATCCGTTGACACTCAGTTGACCCTCCGTCGGCTATCCGTTGATGCTCCGTCGACGCTCCGTTAACTCTCCGTTGACTCTCCGTTAACGCTCCGTTTACTCTCCGTTAACGATCCGTTGACGCTCCGTTGATACTCAGTTGACCCTCTGTCGACTATCTGTGGATGCTCCGTCGACCATCCGTTAGCTCTCCGCTTACTCTCCTCGAACAATCCCTTAACGGTTACCTAGGATTAGCCACCAGTTACGCTCCTCTGATGAACTTCTTGGTGTTATTTGATATTATCACCATCGAACCAATAGCTTCGATACGGCAGGCCTTGCATATCTACGAAATATGCATTTGTATAAATTGTCACTATATTGATATTGAGATGATATAACTTATTATTAAAGTGTCATACTTACTTCAAATTACTAAACAAAGTAATACCCTAACAGACCAACCATGGCGGACGACAGCCGCAAGCGTTGTGTAGAGTGCAACAGGATCATCTCAGTGGTGGACCCACATACCACATGCCTGAACCACAACACATCCTGCTTTATAAATTATGAGTACGACCCATCCAACTGTGACGTCTGCACCACCATGATCACAGAGGCTCAAACGGGGGGTGCAGCTAAGAAGGCCCTGTTCAATGAGAGAATCACCTCCATGAGAAAGGCCATTGCCATTGCCAACGCCATCAAGGCCAACAAAGTGCCTCCAGAGGTTGCCACGCGATTCGCAGAGACCAACAGTGTCTTCAAGCCTTCAGCGGCGCACCTGGACCCACGCTCCGCACGAGCCAAATCCAAGACGCCGTCCCCACAGGGGCTCTTACCAGAACCCCCTCTATCCCAGAATTCTCACCCTCATCTGCTGCAACCGCTCCGTTCATGGGCTTCCCAGCTTCTACCCAACCCTCAACATCGGCTTCTCCCACGCCTGCAGCACAGATCACACCTAAGAGACGTATCCCGGTCTCTTCTTCCTCCTCCTCTTCAAGCGAGGAACAGGATAGTACACCCCCTAAGAGGAAGAAGCAACCAAAGAAGAAAAAACGTTCTTCCTCTCTTCCTACAGGAAACCGCTCCCTAGAAGAGCGGGTAATAGCAAAACTTACTCCCACAATAAAGTCCCTAATGGACAACCAACAGAAGGCCAATTTAGATGCCGTCAAATCCCTGGCGGACTCAATCAAAGCTCAATTTAGCCACCCCCTCACGGCCATACCTGCATCACATGCAGTGGTAGAGGAGCCGAGCTGGGTCGACGAAACTCCTCAAGAGGATTACGAGGAGTATTATGAGGAGGACGCTGCAGGCTATGACTACGAAGGGTACGCAGGGGAAGCTACTCCGGAGTCCGAGGTCGCTGAGGAATATACAGTTCCTTCACCAAATTCCGCCTTGCCCCCTTACACGCCCTCACCGATCCAGCCTTCTTCTGCTGGTGCCTCTAGTGCCGCCCAAGATACTCCCGAGAAATCTTACTTTTTCCCAGAATACGCCTCCTTTACGGACGACGGCGTCTACATTGGAGACTCCTTTGTCAGTTTTTCATCTGGAGAAATTGACACCTATACTTACCAGAGCTCACCGGCTTTTACCCCCTTGATCTTCTCGGAAGCTGTTAATGCCCTGATAGAGGAATCTAGCCTCATCATCCCGCGTACAGACCAGAAAGATAGGAGAGGAGACCACTTCTGCACTGTCTCCCATGTAATAAATTCAACATCCTATGCTCAGTACGGTTGGTCCTCCAGTGCTGATAAGCCCTTCACCTTCTCCTTAGACAAACCTTCAAGATTTGTGGAATCCTTGCAAGGAACTAATGATCCCACACTTACCACGGCCCATACAACAACTCCCTTCGCACTAGAAAGCGGACCCCCCAGCACCAATACCATCTTGGCCTTCGCCTCCGCCCCGAAGCTATCTAAGGATTGTCATAGGTTGGGGGTATCCTCACAGGGACAACTAGAGTAGTCCCCGAGGATTTACGCGCCAAGGATTTTGAATTAAGGCAGCTCCTCCTGGTGCACGAGAACTCTAGCTGTCCATTAACATCACCAATGACGTCCTACCCAAGTACTGCTCTTCGGAGAAGGGCAAAGCACATGCCAAAAACATAGCAAGGCTTCAGTCCAGCCTCACGGTGCCAGTCACGCAGTCGCTTATAAAGAACACTGCCGCCGAAGCGAGGAAGCTGCGCTCCCTGATCCAGAGTAAGGCCATAAGTGGCATAACCAATCCAGGAGCTCGTAGTGCTCTCACCGAGGGCAACTGCTTCATCACTCAACTCTTCTCGGACGAATCTATCAAAGTGGCTACAGATTGCTTAACAGCTGCCCCACCGCCAGTGCAAATCACAGTCACTGCCCCACGCGCAAATACACGAGGTGGGAGCAACCACCAGTTTTTTCAAGCCCTCTCCTCCAGAGGCTGCTCGGCTAGGACCCGAGGCAGCAGAGGACACTTCGCCGCCCCCTTCGCTCAACCCACCACCCCTAGACGGAGGGGCGTCTTTCCAGCAGGACCTCGAGGCAGGGGTAGAGGCCCATCTACCAGGGGAGGATTCTTCAAATCAAGGGGAGACCAGGCTCACACGTGAGGAGCACACAATCAGCCTAAGGGTTCTCGGGGCAGCTCCTCCAGGGGACGCGCTCCCCAACACCAGAGGAGTTTTCCTCAACTATGACCCTCCCATTGCAAGCAGACTGCGATAATGCCTTCCACAATGGCACTTCGCGTCTCGAATGACACAGCACCTCATAAGCAGATTCCTTACTTGGAAGTGGCTCAACAAACCACCGCCCCTGCACTTACCTCCTCTATCGAGCTGCAAGGGCTCCCTAGCCCCTCAAATTCAATCACTCCTCTCCCTTGGAGCGATAGCTCCCTCTCCTATGCAACCGTGCTTCATCAGCAGACTGTTCCTAGTACCAAAGTCCAGCGGCGGAGACAGGGTGGTCATAGATCTTTCCTCCCTCAACAAATACATAAGAGCTCAGACCTTCAAGATGATGGACATCGCCAAAATTCGCAGCTCCATCCCCCGTCAGGCTCTGTTCGCCTCAATCGACATTTCCAACGCCTTCTACCATATCACTATGCATCCTCGATTCCAGAAATATCTAGCTTTCACTTACGAGGGCCAGCTATACACCTTCCAGGCCATGCCCTTCGGAATAAAGCTGGGCCCCCTTATCTTCACAAAAGAGATCACAGAGGTCATGAAAAAGCTACACAAGGACCACATCGCAGCCTCTGTGTATATAGACGATTGGCTCCTATGGAGCACATCTCATCTCACCCTCACAAGGAATACAGCCACAGTGACCACACTACTTTCCAACCTCGGCTTTACAATCAACTGGGAGAAATCCCAGCTCCTTCCGGTCCCATCAATTACTTATCTAGGGGTAACATGGAACGGCCCCAACTATTCCCTAGTGCCAAGCGAGAGAAACATCGCAAAGGCAACTCGGGAGGCGCAAGCCCTCCTCGACCTTTCCACTCTCTCCAAGAAAAACTATCAGAAGTTTCTCGGCTCGATCAACTTTGTAGCCCCTTTTGTGCTTCACGGCCGCTTCCACTTGAGACAGGTGATCATGGAGGCCCCTCGCTTCCGGGGTCTTTCCAGGGTACCCTTCCCACCCGCTCTGAATGCCCCAGTCCTGTGATGGACCTCCCATTTCAACTTAAGAATACCATCTCCCATCGCACCCCCCTCCACAAAAAGGAGGGGGGATTGAAGCACAGTGGATTGTTTCTGGCCCACGACGGGCAAAGTAAGAGCCTTTTTGCATAGTTTCTCGTTCCTTGAGGCTTGTAGCTGTACTGTGTAGTCTAAATTCGCCAATTTGCAAGAGATCAGTTTCTGGGCAAGCACAGGCTACTACTTACAATTAGAATGAGGAGCTATACGTAGTAGCCTACCCAAGCAACGAACATCCTGGGCACAGGAACCCCAGACAAACAGCGCCAGGGCTGGTGTCGAGGAAGTCCCAGGCAATCTCAATCAGTTAAAGTTTTCAACGAAGTCTACAGGACGTTATACACCTCTGTTCGGCCCTCCAGCACTAGTAATCAACAAGCGACAGCCTATCATATGTATGAACCACCCACACAGACCTCGGGAAGAGGTGAGCAGACTTCAGCGGTTGGTAACGTAACCACCTTCTTTGTAGGACGTAGGGTTAGCGAAGAGAACGACCAACGGCACGCTTTTCTGAGTCTCAGCAACCAACGAGCCACCGCAACTAGATTCCCGACAATAGGTCTGGACCACAAGCCAGGAGGAAAGAAGTCAAGGGCAACTCCTCCGGTCGTTGAGGGCCTATCCTCCGCGAATCGGGCCCAGAGTAACTACATCGGACCGCCCGCATCTTGGAGACAGTAAATTCACCTTACAGATACTCTGCGATAGTGCGGGCGTGTAGCCATACGGGCACGAAACTCTCCTCCGCCCAACTACGTGTTGCGTTCCCACCTTCATATAGGAGGAATTCAGCCTAATGACGCGAATCCTTCGAAAACAAGCGAGGACGGGAGAAAGCACAACCCTAATCAGGGTCGGTTCCCCTATTAGCGCACAACGAGTTTTCTACGATAGGAGACCCAGCTCTGAATCAGGGTCGATAGCGATAAGGCGTTGTCCACGAATAGACGCAACGTCCGGAGGTATGCCGGCCGGTATGCCACAGTCTTATCACCTACACGGCCGAGCGACGGGAAGAAAACCGACGTCCTCTAGGATCAAGTATTACACAATTCTGGCATCGAGGAAGACCGACCAGCCCTCGGCTTAGTCCGCTACATTGCCCGTCTCGTCAACGTCCACAAGCCGGAGAAGCCAGGGCAACACAAGATCGGACCTCGGCCAGGAAAAACAAAATTTTCCTCTTGCAGATGTCAAAAAGGCTTTAGCTAACTCACAACTAGCCTAAGGCCAAAGCCTAGCCCTCGTCCATCAGTAACTTCTGGGGACCACGGACCAGTATTAGCGAGGACATCGAGCGTTCCCCCTGCGCGATCAAGCGGGGATCATATAGGGCCAGAAGTGCCATGGCAAGCTGTTTGTCAATCAGATGCAGAACAGGCAGAGGATAACAAAATGGGGTTATACACCCAGAGTACTCGGCTGACGCCAAGAAGGCAGGAAACCAAGGGTTTTGACAAGTATGACGGACAACCCATGACGAGCAACAGCCTCTAACCAGAAACCACTCTTAACATGGCTGTATTTAGAGAGCAGAGGATGACCCAAATCCTAATATAAATCCAGAGTCTTTCGCTAAAAGACTTCCCGATAGAACCAAATTATCTTCCAGTATTTTTTTAGTTCCGTTCTCAAACTCCGCTTAGAGAAGACTATTCTCGGATTGCGCATCGGAGCCGGTTTAACCAGGTTTTTCCTACTTATCATATATCGAGGCAAACGTCAGCAGGAAGAGCGAAAGATCGGGCACCCTACCTTCGAATTCCCCTTTCGCAGCAGTATCCCCTTATCCACGCAACTTCGCTCTCAGGGCATTGAACCATAAAATTCTGGGGAATAACTTAGAGGCGTGCCTTGGAGAAGGCGAGGCTGTAGGGCAGCAGCCTAAGGGCAAGACCGGTAGGCCCGAGGAATGAAAGGCTATAATCGTTTTCCCCAGGGAGAAATACTCCCAGACGTTCTGGCCACTACTTACGCCCAACAAAGGGATCATGGGAACAGACGCGAAAGCAATTAGTTCCGAGACAGCGTTAACCTAAACGAGCCACTACTACAAACGCACACCTAAAGTTTAATGCGCGCCGTAGCCCAGAGAGGCTGCACAAAGTCCAGCGGACGTTTTCAAGGCCAAAAGCGCTGAATATTTGAACCTGGGTCAAGGTTGCACCTTAACCGGCAGCATAGCACCGTTAAAAGAAAAGTGTGTTGATAGGGTACCTACGTCTCCTGGAGCTCTCGTTCTCGATCACAACAACAGAAATGCAAGACTATCGTGGTGCGCAGGGCCTGAGAAATGTTTATCTCTCGGTCAGCAGCGCACGGAACGTACAAAGACAAGGTAGTCCCACCTACCCTGCAGGAAGAAGTCAGGGATGCATAATCTTTCAGGGCAGAAGTAACATTAAGCAGCCCATTGGTGGAGACGGAGGCTTGCCTGGCATCATCTTCGGGCTCTACGGAAAGGTACTAGAGATGGCCCGCTGAATGGCCGGACCAAAACGAGTCACTCCTTTCCCAAGAAGACGACGTCGGAAGCTTAGGTTGCGAAATAACGGAAGTGGGTTACCATGACGCGGAACAGCCAGCCATATCGCCTTACATGTACGTCCTCGAAACCTAGCAATACGAATAAAATCTTAAGTTGGCTAGCACACAACCATCTGAAGAGGCTGGCACAGGAAGTGGAAGCATAATTAGGTACATTCAGACTATGCCACCCGCGAATTCAAACAAGCAGATACCACTAGGGTCGGCAATAGCCGGGGCCTATACGAGTTAAAGACCGCAGGCGTTTCTGAAATCCAGTCGTGGGTACCGACTGAGGACCTCCATACATAAGCCCAAGTCTTGTTCCAAGGCAGAATCGAAACTATGACGATGGCTAAGTCCTGTCCAAGGCATGGTATTCGGTTTTCGCTAAGGACTCCACCTGCGGCCTAAGACACAAAACCTTAATTGTAAAAGGGCTAAGTTCATTTGGCTATACCTATATCAGTTAATTCCCTGAACTTGTACTATGCAAGAACAACACTCCAAATTACGGGTTGGGCTTGTAAAAAAAATCCGACTTTGGGCGACACATCTCCAAACTTTTATTTTCACCAGACCCTACTTTGTCTACTTGCACTGGATGGTGAAGATTTTTCTAAGCCCAGTTATGTATCCTACTCTTACCACCTCTCGAGATGGGACTTAGAAATGTTACAAGTCCTACCACCTATAGCTAGGCTACCTATAAACAGGGTTGCGGAGTCGGAGAATTCGAGGGGGAGTCGGAGTCGGAATTCCAATTGCTCTAGGAGTCGGAGTCAGAATTTTTAGTCCGACTCCGGGATCACATTTATAAACAAATTTTCAATTCTAAATTTTCAGTCACAAATTTTTAAAAAAATGTACATAAATGTAAATTTTTTTTGCACATTTCTCTTTTACAGCTATAGCTACCATGTATTTTCCTATTCCATATGATGAGGCCATTGAGAAAATGTTGGGTAGAACTTTCGCACCATGTACACTATGTGAGGGGGCATGGCGGGGGGGGGGGGGGGGGGGGGGGGGGGGAAATGATCAACTTTAGACCGATTGTTCTGAAATTTGCATAGTATATGTATTTTTGAAAAAGAAACACATTTGCTTTGCTCCTACAAATTTTTGAGTTTAGGCCTTCCTTTTTCAGATAATGGAAAATTATAAATATAGCTGTAGATATGAATTTTTTCTAAGTTTCAAAGGAATAGAACTCAATGAGTTTTCATTATAGAAAAAAGCAATGACAGTTTTGGAATCCTTGAAACAGTTTGGATATTAAATTGAGGAAATCAGGACATTAAAAAAAAATTTAGGTAAAACTTTTGCGCCTGGTACATTATGTGATGGGGGGGAATACTCAATTTTCTAACAATAGTTCTGAAATTTGTATAGCGTATGTATTTTTAAAAAAGAAACACATTTTACTCCCGCAATTTTTTATTGAAGCCTTAGTTTTTGAGATAATGGAAATACATACATATGAATATATACCCATACATTTTTTTTTCTAAATTTCAATGGAATAGAACTCAATGAGTTTTCATGCTACAATAAAAACAATGACAGTTTTAGAATCCTTGAAGCATTCATAAGAAAACTATGCAGCAAGATTTTTCAATTTAGCCCTTTTTTTCAATTCAACCCAAAACCAATTTTCCCCCTATATTTTAGTTAGGTAGTGATTGGACAGAATAGAAAATAGAGCAGCCAGCTCAGTAGTTTTGTTAAGAATGTTTCAAGGATTCCAAAACTGTCATTGTTTTTATTGTAGCATGAAAACTCATTGAGTTCTATTCCTTTGAAATTTAGAAAATATACATAGGTAGATCTTTATACTGTATCTACTTCCATTATCTCAAAAACTAAGGCCTAAATGAAAGAAATTGTATGAGTAAAATGTGTTTCTTTTTCAAAAATACATACACTAAGTAAATTTCAGAACAATCGGTAGAAAATTGAGTATTTTGCCCCCCATGCCCTCCCTCACATAAAGTACCAGGTGCAAAAGTTTTACCAAAATTTGTTCAATGTCCTCATGTCCTCACCTTATTTGTATTTGTTTAATGTCCTGATGTCCTCACTTTAATATCCCAAATGATGCAAAATATCATTGTACAGTATATTTACAATACACCTAGCATCTTAAACTTGATACACATATGTTTATACTAGCAAAAATTATTTGGACATGTTTCATGTTAACATCAAATATCTACTAGTTGGACCTAGGAGTCGGATTCGGGAGTCGGAAAATCTTGAGGACCAGGAGTCGGCGTCAGAAATTCTGGATGGCCACGAGTCGAAGTCGGACCTTGAACACTCCGACTCCGCAACCCTGCCTATAAATGCTCAAGACTTGGGAGAAGGTAAGCCCTGAGCTTACACCTATACCAGAGCAGGACTTCAGATTTTTGACCGAGAGTAAAAAAAAAACGCACATCTTTTCCCAATCGCACTTTCAGATGTGACTAAACCGTTGTTCAAGCAGGACTTTGAGTTGCTACGTCTTGCCTGGAAGGCCTCCGAAACGAAACTGATCATTTCACTCTACACAAGACCAAATGGCAGATCCGGTCCAAGTCCAGCAGTAACTAGAACTCATACAAAACTCTGTGTTCTTCAGGGGCCCGGCCTTATTCCTGATACAAGGACAGTCTCTCAGCCTTCAATGAAATCTGGCCCTAATAACGAAAAGAAGCCAAGTCCAGCGCAGAGGGACAAATCAGTAAGCCTATGTCCACCACGGGGCTCTGGTCAAGATCAAAGTCAAATGGACACCGTTACAGGATGGCAACCCCCCTTACCACAGATCGCCATTGCAAGAGACTGGAAGAACACGTCTCAACAACAAGATAGTACACAGCATAACAAGTCCTTTGCGTATCCTGTTAAGAGAACAAAAGGCAATAGATCAGCAGTGCAAAAGCCGACATTGCCTTGGGCTAGAGGAAACTACTCTGAATGAAAACAATCAATGCTGGATAGGCGAAACCACACTCATAACGGCCTGATAGCACATAAGACGGCCTGAGCTGACCATTAAGGTGGTATAACCGACTACGAGTAGGACCCTAGAGGCAATCTACCCCTACGGCAGTGGTCTTGGTCATAGAGACCCTGCCTCACAGAGGGAAGACTGCAGAACACTCAGGCATCAGACCAATAAACATATAGAGCTGCCTACTTCGGTTATGGCCTAGCACCTCAATGCAGGAGAGCCCCAAAAACCCTCCCTGCGCCGCTACCGCTCCGCTGTGGGTATTTCGTTGCGACCGACAGAGGTACTCTGTCGGTACAAGCCACTGCAAATAGTTGGAATGTTCCAATGAACACTTTTGCAGTGGTGAACGAAAGCTGAGTACCACTGGAGGCTCTTCACATCCCAAAGTAATTCTTTTTTGAAGGCTAGTTAGTGAACTGATTGCTCATGTCATAAATTCAAAAGAGACTGGAGGGTGCAGGCTGGCCTTATATATCGTCTAAGGAGGAATAAGGATGCAAGGAGACAAGACTGTATAAAAAAATCTGAGACTTCATCTAAAATTCCTGGAAATGCCTGACAGAGAACTCCGCTCAGATTTTAGCCTGAATACTGATGAAGTATCTTAGAAATCTGGAAAATTGAGCAAATTTTGAAATTTCTGAAGGAGTACTTATCTGTCTCACATGAGTGTGACGACTGACCAGTCCTCCTGTCATGGAGAAGCCTTGGCTATGCGAGTCGTAGTGCTACCGAGAGAGGTACTCTGCCTTCGCTCACCAATGCAAAAGTGTTCATTGGAACATTCCTACTATTTTTGTGGGATTTAGGTTTTATTTTCGTTGATTATTGATTTCCGGCTAGGTTTCAAATCTTCGGTCACTGTTTTCTCGCACCTAAACTGCTGGGCAGGAGTTCATGAAATTTTCAGGACAAGGAAATTGCTCATGGAACAATTGGGTAATTTTTGAGAGTGATCCTATTAAGATTTGGGTCTGATATTGAACATTCAATCTCTGGTTACACATGCCTGGTGGTGTTCTGCAATCTTTGAGGGTTTTATTTAGAATTTCAATAAGATTCTACTTTTTCTTGGCTAATTTCATATTTATGAATGTTGATTTTTCCTCTGGAGAAAAAACATCAAACTCTCGTTTTTCTGTACGTATTTATAACCTCAGCATATTGTTTTCAAGATAGTACAGACTAGTTGACCATTGCAAATTTTCATTAGGAACTGTGAAAGAATGTACCCTAAAATGGAGTATATAGTTGAGAACACGTTAGGCAATTGAGAACACCAAAGGGTATTTTTGAGAATAAAAGCTACAGCTATAGATTATCTAACAGTAGGTAGACTAATACAGTGGAACCCCGTTTTCCCGGACAGCACGGGGGGGGGGGCCATTCCGGAACTCTGAGATTTCCAGGAAAACAAGAAAATTTCAATTCCCGGAAATACCCCTTTTTTCCGGACGTATGTCCGGT
>LQNS02278096.1:4237782-4253849 GCA_001587735.2 Parhyale hawaiensis | reverse complement strand
GGTGACGACGTGTATGTTATTCGACATTGGGCAAGTAGAAGTAGAAGTTTTACTAGCGCTGATCACAATGTCTATATCGCGCCGAACTATTCCTGTGGTTTAACACAGCCTCGTGCGCCACTAGGGCGCGTTTTAAATTATCAATGATTTTTGTCTCTGCAGGTAGGTCTCAGAATGGTCAATGGGCTACTGACAAGAAAAAGACGCGAGTTGTGCATCTCCAACTCCTGGGCACGGCTGAACGCTTTCGCTCAACTACGCCTCACAGGGGAAGGAATTAAACGAAATACAAGGAGGTAGAAGTCTACCAGGAATAAGTCGGCCACCTCGATCGGCTGCCCACCTCCCGAAGCAGAAGGTGAAGTACAGTAAAACCCCTCTAATCCGCACCTCAATAATCCGAAACCCTCCCTTATCCGAACATCTCATTACTGTTCGAAATGCTATCTGAACAAGTGAGCATTTTTCGGATTAATGGGGTAAAGTACGGAGTTCCTTCAAATACCTCCGTAATCCGTGCAAGGAGTTTCTTATTTTTTTGGATAAAAGAGGTGATGAGCGAAAAATCTGTGCGAGGTGCTGCGCAGAAGGTACGAACAATCTCTCTATAATCCGTATTAGTGCGAAATAAAGAGATTTTTTTCGGATTTTTAAGTACCCCGGTAATCCGAAATCCCCGCTAATCCGTCACCCCCTTCCCCCGTGCTGTGCGAATTAGAGGGGTTTTACTGTATTGAGAGCCTACCTAACTTTACAAAACTAACCTCGTCAGCAGAAACTGCGCCAAGCTGCAACATCTCCTGTGGAAAAGGCACTCGAGGGACCCTTAGGTGTGTGAGGCCCAAATATATCGTGGCCGGAAAAAGGCCCGCCAGAATGGGCTATACCCCTGAGGGCTCGACATCGAGCGACGTCTCATTTATATAACAACTTAGTACTCATGACTAGTGCGGCAATATAATCATCTATTAGGGATTTAGACAAGCTGGTTTTGACATATGCATCATTTATTAATAAAACTACTGACTTGATTGAGTGTGAGTCAGCTGAGAAACTCTCGTTAAATTCATAATTGCCTCCACCCAAGATGTTACGTTCGTCTTTATGCTTTGCTTGTCTCTTTGACTATTTGTCACAAAGATACATAACTCAAAAAGTTATAGACAGATTTTTACAGGGATTGTTACGCATGCTAGGAAGAACAGATGACTAACCTTGTTTATTGTAAAAATAACTCAAAAAGTCTTGGACCGATTTTTATGAAATCTGCTCAGATTGTTAGGAATATTAACGAAGAGCAACTGGCCAACTTTTTGTAGTGATCTTTCGGTTTATTTTTTGTTTTTTGCTCTAGCTTTGATTTTATATATGTCGGCAACAGAACTCAAAAAGTTATGATCGCATCTTTATGAAATATGCTAAAATCGTTATAAATGCTGAAGACCACCATGGAATGACATAAATTTTCAGGATTTTTTGTTAACACTGCTTTGATTGGCAGAAGTAGGAATGCGTTCTCACAATGCTCTAGTAAAATTTATTATTATATTTTGGTGGTGGTCATAGAAAGGAAATCCTAGTTTCGGAACCAATTGAAATTTTTTCCGTACCATTGCTGTTATTGGCGGAGGTATGCGTTCTCACAATACTCTAGTTCATTTACTCATTGTTTTAGTGGTTGCCCTGGTTAGATTTACTTGCTTTTATCCTAAAACAGTTTGTTAACCTTACTCAGTTACGTGTTATCTCAGTATTTTCAGAAAACGCTACCTATGACTTTGTTATTTTCCGAAGCGTCTATAATTAATAATTGTGCCCATGTTGGTGGTTTTCATTGTGAGAAATACATTCCTCACTGGATCAAACTCTTTCAAGAATCATTCATTGATATGAAATGAAATTATTTTCTTAAAAAATTATACATAGGTACTCTTTTAAAGAGACTTCCCCCTTAACAGTCGGTGTCGGTAGCAGATACTTTTCGTTAGGGGGAGGCCTGGAAGACGGCTGCAATACATAAAATATAGAGGGACTTCACAAAAAAGTGTACCAATATGTATGAAGGCTAAATGGTAACAATATTGAAGAGCCAAATGTCGCGAGCTTGGCTCAACGGAGAGGGGGGGGGTTGACTGAAAATGGGATAGCTTGGCTCTGTATGGACTGGGGAGGGGGGGGCGGCTCGTCTTGGGGAGGGGGCCTGTCACCGAGGCGAGTGCCCCCCCTACAAGAAGGGGCTAGATCCGCCAGTGCCCTTATAGACTTAGAAAATTTTTCTAAACCAACCTTTTGGACCTAGTCTCAGAATGGAAGAGCTTGTTGACAGCATCCAAATGGATGATCTGGTCTACACTTAACCCAATTCCTGGTTTGGACATGGGTTTTTTCTGAGGTCCATTGGTACCTGATGGCCTTTTCGAACTTTAAAGTTTTTATACTTAGTCCTTCATTTGGACTTAGTCCCAGCACTACCAGGCACTGAGGGCACTTATACTGATTCGTTTGAAATATACTGAAGATCGTCTAAGCCTTCTAAATTGAAAAAGACTTAAACTTTAATTCCTATTGAATTGAATTTTGAACTTTCATGAATTCTCTGGTAATTTTCAAAAACGCAATTCCTATTTATATTTCAACGCGGGGTTATCTCTCTTAAGCCTTGGGCCTCCTTATTCAAACTAAGTATGCTTCAGTGCTGAAGGAAAGCGGTGGATATGCGCTTAGGAACGTGGACTCTGGTTGATATCTTGATAAGGAATTGCAGTTGGAAATTACTAACAGAGGAAGTGATTAAGTGATGATTGCTTACATACTCTAGGGGTGAGTGAGTTTAAATACAGTAATGGTTCCCTTGGTTCCCTTCTGGAACTTTAACTCTGAAAAAGTACAGCTCTATATAGCCTACTTGAAAATACTTTGGCTCTCCACTGTTGACACTTTGAAAATTTTTGGTCCCACCGTTTGGACTTACAATAATTTTGAGAAGTCCATTGAGCCTTGCCTTTAATACAGTGAAGTGACTTAAACTTTGAAACTTCAAAAATTTTTTGGAAAATTTATAATTCTTAAATTCTTAACTTCGCCAAAACACTTTGAATTTTTGGGAGTTTTTGGCTTTTTGGTCTACAATTTGGAGTTTAACTGGATTTTTGAGAATCCATTCTCAAATCAAATTAACTTTTGGAAATTTGAAAAACTTCGTAACTTTGAAAATTTTTGGAAGTTTGTGAATTCGGTAGTGTCTTTCGGGGTGGAGATGGCGAAAAATATTTAATTCATCCTAGCTTAAATACTTACAGTACAATTGGCTGCAACGTCACATGAATGCATCCGTAACATGCACCTAACTGCCCTATAAAAATAAACATTATACCTTGTATAGTTTAGTACTCACATGCAAAAAAAGATTTTGGATCCCCTCGGATCGGGGTGGAAATGGCGAACAGAAAGGGCGGAAATGGCGAACCACCAGAAAGCAGGAAATAAGGCATGGACAAAGCTGAGCTATATATCATAGGAAAGCCTACAATGTAGTCTAATAACCAACTAAGTTTCAAAACTGAAGCATGTTTCTAAGTATTTTAAGAAATATTTGATCGCGACCGTATGAAACAAAACACCCTATGAAAATTCCTTTTCCTTAAAACCTGTTAACAATTTGTGATTTCTCAAATTCTAATGATGCTAGAATAGCGTAAGTTGGGGTGTTGGCAGCTTGTGAATGAATGTTCATTTCCTGTGTATCTTGACTCTTTACCCAAATTCATGTACAAACGGTAGCACAAACATTACTTGCTATTTAACCCTTGGTTATGATCGTAACACAGGGTCGAAATGATGAACGTAAAGGCTCTGTATTTATGCTTATTTCATTGGCAGAACACCATATTTTATGATTATAACATATTGTTTGTTACACATAGCCCTGTAACGATGCAGGTTATGTTTCATAGCTATTTCAGAGAGATTCTTGAGTCGTAGCTAACTAGCCATAGTGGTGCGCTTTCATAAGGGAAAAGTAGATCGTCTTTCAGATGATAAGAAATAGATGTAATGTTAATAACATGCATCTATAAAGGGTTATCTGTCCTTAACAATGTTATATGCATAAAAATATTGGGTTCAGCCAATGCAATAACCGTAAATACAGAGCCTCTACGTTCGCCATTTCCACCCCGTGATACGATCACATCTGGAGGTGGAGATGGCGAACGATGTTTTTATCCCGTACGTACCGTACATGAAGTGGAGTAAAGTCTATATACACAGGAAATAAACACATATACCAGCTACCAGCAGCCCAAGTTCCGCTATTCTAGCATCATTAGAATTCGAGTAATCACAAATTGAAAAAACGGGGTGTCAGGCAAATCAATTTTTGTAGGGTGTTTTTTCAGTGTCTCAATCAAAAAATTTTTTAAAATACTTAGAAACATGCTAGAGTTTTGATACTTGGCTGGTTATTAGACAACATTAGAGGCTTCCATATTGTATATAGCTCAGCTCTGTCCATGCCTTTTTTCCCGTTTTTTTGCGGTTCGCCATCTCCACCCCGGCATTTCGCCAACCATCTCCGCCCCGGAATACACTATTCCCTTTTGGAATCCCCTCCACTCAGTGGGCTTAGTCTTCACTTCTGGTATGGTGCCTTCAGCTATCAGAAACAGACGAAAGTCTAGCGTGGGGTTATTGAATATTCCAAATTAGAATCTGAATTTGAAAGATGAGTAAAAACTTTTAAGATGTGAAATTATAAATTTTTTGCTAGCAGTGGTGAACTTCAGTGTAAATGTAATTTGGAGGAGGAGCTGCGATGTTCAACCAGAAGAAAAGTTTTATACAACGACTTGATTGTGTTTTTGGCTACAGCCCCTGACCCAGACGGGGGCCCTTCCGGTTATATACGGATGCAGCGTAGTGCATGGAAGCTTTCTAGGTTCAGGGGAGCCGTGGCTTAGTCCTGCAGGGGTCCTGGAGCCCTCGCTGCTACGATCCTGAACCTAGCGTGGGACCTCTGAGTAGGGGTCCCAGTGCACTTTAAACTCTTGCTTCCAAGTTCGGTCGAGTGGCAGTGTGCTGTGACTGCCCCTTCCTCCCAAACCGGCTACGGCTCCCATCCAGAGGGGGCCCTTCTGTTGACCTTGTCCGGATGTAGCCCAGTGCACCTGGAAGCCTTGAGGTCAGGGGAGCCGCGGCTTAGTCCTGCGAGGGTCCTGGAGCCCTCGCTGCTACGATCCTGACTCATATGGGACCTCTAAATGGGGGTCCTACGCACTATAATATCTGGCATTCTGGTTTGGGGCCATTGCCTTCTTGAAGGTACTGAGCCATCTTGCCCAAACCTGGCTACGACTCCCCGCCCAGGGGGAGTCCCTCCGTTGAACATGTCCAGATGTAGCCCAGTGGGTTGAAAGCATGGAGGTCAGGGGAGCCGTGACTTAGTCCTGCTAGGGTCATCCTCAAACCCTCGCGGCTATGATCTTGACTCTCTTATGGAACCTCTGAATTGGGGTCCTACGCACTATAATATCTGGCTTTCTGGTTTGGGGCAATTGCCTTCTTGAATGTACTGAGCCATCTTGCTTAAACCTGGCTACGACTCCCCAGCCAAGGGGAGTCCCTCCGTTGACGATGTCCGGGTGTAGCCCAGTGCTCGAAAGCCTCTAGGTTGAGGGGAACACGGCATAGGCCTGCGAGGGTCCTGGAACCCTCGCTCCTACGATCCTGAATCTAGCATTTGACCTCTTGAGTAGAGGTTCCGGGCACTTTAAATTTGTCCTACCGGGTTTGGTCGAGCTCGCAGTGCCCTGTGGCTGCCCCAGCCTCTCGAACCGGCTACGGCCCCATCCTGAGGGGGCCCCTCCGTGACCTTTCTGGAAGTAGCCCATTGCACTTGAAAGCGTTGAGGTCAAGGTAGCCCTCGCTGCTACGATCCTGACATTCTTATGAGACCTCCGAGCGGGGGTCTCTGCGCACTATATCTGGCTTTCTGGGTAGAGCAATTGCTCCGCTGAAAATTCAGATCCATCTTGCCCAGACCTGGCCACGACTCCCTGTCTAAAGGGAGTTCTACCGTGGCGGTGCCCGGTGATAGCCCAGGGCGCTTGGAGATTTTTAGGTCAGATAGCCGCGGCTTAGACCTGCAAAGGACCTAGAGCCCTCGCTGCCACGATCCTAACACGCTTACAAGACATCCGGATGTGAGTTTCTGCGCACTATAATGTCTGGCTTCCTGGTCGGGCGAGGTTTCCTGTAAGGCAGACTCACCTTACTTAACCTGCCTTCGACTCCCCGTCGAAGGGAGTCTCACAGTACGTATGAAAGCGCTGAGGCCAGGAGAGCTTCGGCTCAGCCCGGCGTTGACCCTAAGGCCCTTGCGGCTACGGTGCTCACTACTGTTTGAGACACCCGAGGGGAGTCTCAGCGCAATACAATAATTGGCCTCCTTGTTCGGCTGATTTGGTTCCGGGAGTTACAGCTCCCTTTTGGTTTTGGGGCCATCTTGTGGGACCCCCCGAGGTGGGGATCCCGAAGCTTTCCGAAAATAATTGCCCCAAAATACAGAAAGGCTCAATGACGACTCAAGGGGAAACCTACGGTGGCGGAGGCCGCTAATGAGGACTATGGGTCCTAAGGTCCAGGCAGTTCCATCCCTGAACTTGCTGACGCAATCAGGGAGGACCAAGGCCTTCGGGCAAGTTCCCTTCATTTCGGTGAAACAAAGGTCGGTTACCGACCTTAGCCCCGATATGGACAGACGTTGGCGGGAGGATGTTTTGGTTTGGGGCCCTGTCCCAGATGTACCTCAGAACCTCCAGAAGCCTTTCGGGGAGCTTTTGCCTAGCGTGGCCTTGGTATAACTTCGTCTCCTGCGCCCCAGGTACTTTCAAGTGCACTATAGCGGTTCTAGCCATCATGGGCGGTATTTCGCAGCAGAAGCCCCGAAACTAAGATACCATTAATGGGAGTTGCCGAGATGGCCTGTTTTAGCACCGGCCTAGATCCGGTTTAATTCCCGGGCCCCCTCCCTAAGAGGGAAACTGGTGCCGCTGGTATCCGTGGCTATGGCGAGACGGAGTTAACAGCTAAATGCAAAGGCAATAACCGTCCCAACAGGAGAATCCCTGGGCGCATTCAGAGGCCTCCATTGGGAGAGACAGAGACTTTTATTCGATAAACACGAAGGCAGCGCTGAATACGCCTCGCTTCTCCCACGGAAAAGCGGGTCCTGCCGGGCTAGCAGAGAGCTCAGGTACAATATGGACCGGCTACAACCTCTTTGAACGGTAGGACCTACACCTCCAAGAGACACGGGACAAACCGTTATGGCTACTAACAGCCTGACCATCGTTGCAAAACGTAGAGACCACGAGACGGGGACTAATCTGTGATAAACCCCGGCTCTAGATTTTCTCAACCCGAAACGGTCTGAGCAAACTATTCGGCTACCGGGCGCGGTAACAGCCGCGGACCAGGGTGCAGTCCAGCAACTCCAGTACACTGCGGTATAAGTTGTCGGTTTTTCCGGCCGGGGTGCCGAGCTCCCCTCTATATAGAGGGAAATTAGCGGAATGGATCGTTTTCGGACCTACGCAAGCAATTTGAGCCTTTTTAGCGGGCTGGGCGGTCTAAGGACCGCCAAGTTGCAAGGGATCAGACAAACGGCGTCAATGCTGAGATAAGTTTCATTCGGCACCTTATCAGTCTCTTCAATTATAGTTCAACGAAGTTTACAGGCCGTTACAGACACCCGATCGACCTTTCAACATGGTTAAGCCCTACATCGGTCTATGACGGGTTGATAAGTCAGATTATCTACCTCGTGTGCCCAATCTACGATCAACGCCACCAGCCAACTTTACAAGGGTCCAAAGTCCTAACCTTTGAGACACGGGGTAAAATCCCTAGGGCACGGCAGAGGCGCAGACCTACATGTTCTTAAGGTACAAGGGTACCGAGAACATAACAAAGCCAAATATTCTCGTAGTAAAATCGTGGGAAATTTTGTTGTCAAGGAGGGATGACTTCAGTGTTGACTCTTAACCCACGAAAAAGGCGTTCCCAAGAGGCCTAAAAATTTTTTAAACCTACTCGGCTCGTCGACCGAAACACAAAGCTGACTAGGTACCTTCCAGGCTGAGGCTGGTAATCTAGATGAAGCTTCTCCATCTTAGTCAAGACTGAGATCCACCATAACTCGCAGCTTCTCCTCAGCGAATGTTTGCAACCTGAAGGTGCTGGTTTAACTTTCAGAGTCACACGCTCCAAAGTTTGCAAACTTCCGTTGTCACTGAAATCCAGACGAGAATACTCAATTAACGACGTATTACTCCGACGTCAACAGGAAGTAAGGGGTATCAATGATCGGCTAAAACAATAATTGTTTGAAAGATGAAGACAAAAAGAACGGAAAAAATCCAAGATATTTTACTTGCGTGGCAGTAAAAGGCTTGCCGTTACTTTGCCTTTTCTCCCGCTAACGATTTACCAAAGTTTGATAAAGATTGAGGTCCTTGATTTCTTATTAAAGGCGAGAGAGAAAATCAGTGACCAATAAACACGCGCCTTAGTTGGCGCAGGAGACTAGTTAGATGCAGAAATAGTTCGGCGCTATATAGGCACGGTGCCACTGAAGCGCTAGTAATACTCTTACTACTACCACCGGAATTACGTCTCCGGTCGGCAAATCGGTCCCAGAGAAACTACGTTGGAGAACCTCCTCTAAGATCGTCCGTAGTTCGGAAGTGGGAGAATCTCTTGGCAGAATCAGCGCGCGACGGGAGTGTAGCCAGACAGGCAGAAAATGCCCCTCCGTACTACAACTCGTTGTGCCCTCCTCTTCCTTTGAAGAAATTCAGCTTAAAAGACGCGACTTTCTCGGGAACAATTGAGGACAAGAGACTATACAGCCTTACATGGATCGGTGCACCTTTTACACAGAAAGTTTTTCCCTAAGATCGGGTATTACCCTTTTCTGGCTTCGGAGGAAGCCGCAGGGTATAATCCTTTTCGCCTTCTCGTCAGCGGCCACGTATGGTCCGGCCAAAGACATCAAGGCAATGTAAATCAACTTCGACTAGTGAGTAATAGTTTCGTTCCGCAGAAGCCATAAGGGCTCTGACGCACGAGCAAACCTACGTCCGAGCCCAAGTCTCGGCTGCCAGTACCTCCTGAAACAACGAACTGGTATTAATAAGACGTGGAGAGGTCCTTCTCCGCGACTCAAGCGGGAGTCAGAACCAGGACTTTTTCTCGCATGATAAGGGTTTACACACCCAAAGTTCACAACTGACGCCTAAAAGGCAGAAAGCCAAGGGTTTTTGCAAAATAGTTTTGCAAGAAAGAACTATCGGAGAAAACCAAGTTAGCCTCCAGTCTTTGTTCCGCCTCTCTAACTACGGTTACAGAGAACTATCGGCGGACGGCGCTTTGGAACCGGTCCAAACAGGTTTTTCCTCAGACACAGAGGTAAGAGTGTACAATCGGACATAGCACTTTAAAACTGAAAAGAAAGCATTGAGAGGATACGCTTCCTCGAGCTATTCCTTTTTGCGATCACTACATCAACAAAAAGGATCCACTGAAACCCTAAAGATACTTAAGGGGCAGTCGACCTGAATGACCGTAGCAACAGGGCCCCTCTTTTTGTCCCAAAAGAACGACGTCGTAAGCTTAAAGTTGCGAGAGTACAAGTGGTCACGGGTTTACAATCGGAGTAAATCCTAAGACACCACATGGAACAGCCATAACTCCTTACACAAAGTTTTTCTGTGAATGGCAAAACCCGCCAAACCAGGCCCCACCAAACACGAGGGAGCCCGAACAACGAAGTTTCGGTCTAAGAACTTAGCATATAACATATCCTAAGTTGCTGGTAATAGGGCACACAACCGTCTTGAGAGGCCAACACAACCAGCGGAGGCATTGGTATACCCAGACTACGCCAACCGCGATTTCAGACGTGCAGATTCCACTAGGGCCGGAAGTGGTCAGGGCTTGTATAAATTAAGGCCGTGGGCGGTTTTTGAGTACAGTCCCGTGTAACAACTGACACCCCCCAGACGTATAGCCTAGTCTGGTTCCCGGGCGGATCGGAACGACAAGGGGCTGAGGCCTGGACAACGCAGGACATCCTTTTTCTCCAGAAAGCTCCACCGGCATCCCGGAGCAAGAGCTGATAACAGTTAAGAGGGATAAGTCTGTTGACTAACCCTATTCACAGGTGTCAAGTCCCTGTACAAATTTTGGTGCAAGAACAGCACCCCGAGACGTAAATTGGGGGTTGGCTTGTACAAAAAAAAAAAAAAAAAAAAACTTGGAAAAGTTTTTTGTGTTGCCTGACCACATTTGACGCCCTCGTGCACTTCAGAGAGATGGTTGAGGTACGGTATATACCCTGCTCTTATCACCTCGCAGTAAGGGACTTGGGAATAATTCTAGAGCCCCAGCGTTTTATCCCTGGGGAAGCCCCAGAATTTGCCTTGATGCAAGCCCAGCGCCGGCGACTATAACGTAGCAGACCCTGAGGGGTTTTGCTCATAGTTATAAAAAAACTTGGAACGAATTTGAAAAGTTCTTTACCTTACCTTGAGACCACAGCTCAATGTCTCGTGTGCTGGAGCAAGAGGTTAACCAGTTCCATACCCTGTTCTTATTACCTCTTAGTAAGAAACTTAGAAAAAATTCTAAGTCGTACCATTGACCTTTAGAAAGGACCGGAAGCTGGGATGATGCAAACCCAGTGCTAGCTATGATATCCGAGCAGGCCCTCGTGTGCTTTGCTTGAGGCAAAAAGAAAAATTTTGATTGCCGGTACAAAGTAGAACTCCAGTTATCACAGAGCGCCCTTGGTTAAAGGGAGATTGTCTTGAAACAGCCAACACAGGCAGGGCGAGAGCAGTTTAGCGGTCTGATAAGCAGTTTTGGCGGCCTGAGCTGGTCATCAAGGGAATAAAACCACCAAAGAGCAAGACGCTTAAAGGCAATCTACCTTTGCGGCAGTTATCTCGGTTATAGAAACCCGGCCTTACAGAGGGTAGATTGCAGAGCGCTCAGGTATCAGACCGATAAACTTAGAGAGCTTACTACCTTAGTTACGGCTTAGCACCTCCATGCAGGAGAGCCCAAAAAACCTTCCCTGCACCGCTGCTGCTATGCTGTGGGTATATCGGTGCTACCGACAGAGGTACTCTGCCGGAGCAAGCCACTGCAAAAGTGTTTATTGGAACATTCAATCTATTTGCTTACTTGCTTATTTCTGCCATTGCATTCTGTACTTGAATAATTACAGTTGTAAACAGCCACGATATCTAGCCATATTTGGAGACCGTGGGACACCCACACAGAAACAGAACCACGTGATGCTGCTGAGGCGCAGCCAGAGAACCATGTGCCTGTTCAAAACGTACCCATACCTGTCCACAACGTAGCCCCAGTGGTACCACGCACAGTTCGCATAGTGCGACCTGTCGCTACAGTCCCGACTAGTCAAGCCGCATGACCGATTGTCGTAGGTGCGCCTACCAACCACCCTCTTTTGGTAGCTTGCGATAATGCTTCCAGGTCAAGAAGAATAGCGGAATTAATCGGAGAAAACAGACAGCTCAAGTTGACTATCCAGAAACAGCAGAAAGCATTTAGGGAGTTCCGTTATGTCGTAAACAACCACATTGTTCGCAGGGATTTCTTACAATATTGGTACAGGAAAGAGAGGCCACCAACGCCTGGAACAGGTCAGGCGAGGAAACACCAGCAACACATAAACCTCACCACGTTACATTAAACCACATGTAATGCTATTGGAGGTAACATTGCGACGCGCCAACGCGATGAATTGTCACTAAACTATATGTGTTACATGATACATGTTCATATGCTTACTTTGCTATGTTCGTTATGTTGTGTTCTAATATCAAGTTATTACCCGATTTAGGTTAGCTCAATATTGTTGTGCCTTATGTACCGAAGTTACTTTCTCAATTTTATACACAAAATTGCAGTTAAGTAAGGGTATATAATGTTGTTAAAAAGAATAAACCCAAAAAATTTTTATATGTTTGTATTCATGTCTGAAATCGTGATGTAACTGAAAACTCAGTACGGCATAATCTTATTTTGCCTTCTATTCTATACAGTACGTGACGCTTAGAATCCACCGCCATTGTGAACTGTTGTAGCGTAGCAAGGACAATGAAAAATAGTAATAGGCAATAAAATGTATTGAACAATTCGTAAGCAATGCAGAGACTTGCGTCGTACCCTAAAGTAATCAAGCCTTAAGCACTTATGGGCATTACCCTTGACAAGTCTGGATGGCCGTACCTCTTGATGAAAGAGAAAGTATTCTCTTTCTGCAAAGGGGGGAGACGATGTGCCAGCTTAAGTACACAAGTATCTGCAAGGCATTGTGCGCACCAGGGAGCTGCCGGAAATGCACAGGCACACCCTGGGGCGGTAGCCTATAAATGCAAGCAGCAACAGGGCCAGCCAGCCCAGTATCCGCCAATCGTCATTGAGCATTGTGTGTCCTTTATCCACGTGCCTAGGCGGAATAAATCTGCTCACAGATTGTACTAGATTCTGAGTGCATACCCTGTTACGCGTTCTTAGTCTCATGAACCCTGATTCCATGTGCAACGTACGTCCAGTCGGCCCAGAACCCTTAACCGCATATTATACTATTATCCATAGACAGTGCACTGGCAGAGAAGCGCCATTACAATGTCAGGTGCTAATGATGGAGGAACTGTACCATAAGTGAGCTACTGCAGTTAGTTGGAATGAACACTTTTGCAGTAGCCATCTTGAAGCAGAGTTTCTCTAGAGTTTTACTCCAGCCAAAAGCCCTTTGTTTTGCGGTTTGAGTTGAGCGTTCGTCATCCTGATCAATGGCGGTTCTAGGCGAGCGTGCGCCATTGCTCAGGGCTGTAGCAGTAGGTACGGTACCAGTTGCTACAGGTACCGTAGTTATGGAGGTATGGAATAACCTTTGAGAAACAAGGGTCTCTGGGAGATGTAGAGATCACCGGAAGACAGTTTGAACACACTAAAGTAGTGACATCCATTTTAAAGACTTTTTACCTGTCCATTCATGAGTGTGACGACTCTGACACTCCCTCTTGAAGTGGAGTATCCCCGGTTTCTGCTAGAATCGCGGGTCTAAGGTGCTAAATACAGATCAACTCTGCTATAAGTGAGCTACTGCTAAAGTGTTCATTGGGATATTCCAACTATTCATACTCAGCTTTCTCTTCAACTTTGCCATATCTGTTCTGATCTTTTAAAATTTTTCAGAATTCGCAGTTGGTTTATATATTCCATCTTCTGAATTTTGTGCTTGGCTGACTCCATCCAAAATCTTTTGACTTATCAACCCCTAAATTTACTGCTAAGTTTAAAATTGAGTGCTACATTACATTGTTTTACTTCAATACTGTNAATTCGCAGTTGGTTTATATATTCCATCTTCTGAATTTTGTGCTTGGCTGACTCCATCCAAAATCTTTTGACTTATCAACCCCTAAATTTACTGCTAAGTTTAAAATTGAGTGCTACATTACATTGTTTTACTTCAATACTGTAGTTATTTATTTTACAGGAAGTGATCCTACCATCTTACTCAACAGTAATAAGTGAGAGTTCTTTACATATTCAGTAAAGATGCCTCCTAAAGCACAAATAGGGGTAAGTCTTCTACAGTATTTGATAAAAAATGCAAGATTGTTCAAAATAGATATAGCTTCTGTAATTTCAACTTGTATCTATATTTATATTTTTATGTGTTTGCTAATTTTTATGTTGGTGTCAGACTTTGATTTTATAGGGAAATGTGTCATTGAGCTCAAAAATTGGGAATGGCCTATGGGCACCATTAATATTTTGTACCAATGTTGTCTTGCTCCTCAGAGAGGTTAGGTTAGACTTAGAGCATAGAGATTTGTTGTTTATATTCTGTGAGACACTGATACACTAAGCACATTTTATATTTTACAGACATTGGATATTATTACTATTCAGGATAGTGATGTACAGGAGCTACAGTAAAACACCAAAACATAAGCCTATGCGTTTGGCTTAATTTTTGCCATAGGCTTAATTCTTGGCATTGAGTAATTTGCTCCTGTTTCACCTTAAATACGTGCCATAAAATGGGGCATTTGAGAACGATGTTTGAAGTTATTTGTATGCTAAAATTTAAATCAGACAAACTTGCATTAGCACAAACTTGTGCTTAATATTAATGATAGCTACATTAGCTATAGGTACACATGCTAATGAAAATTTTATGCACAATTCCATTCATTAACGAAAATATGACCTTATAATAAAGAATTTTTTCTTTTTTCTAAGTAAAGTTTGGGGCAATTCGGAACACCTAGCTTAGTATCTAATTGAAACCATTGATACCCAATACCTAGTTGTTCACATATCATAGCATTTAAACCTATTGACTATTTACTTGATGGATTCTTATATCCTCAAAAATCACTGTTCAAAGGATTATATATTGTAAGCCTTCACTTTTACTTGATAACAATATTGTTTCATAAAAATTTTCACTAACAGATTCTTTCAAGGCTAAGACTGTTCTAGAGTTATACAGTAGTCCTTTGGAAATCTGTATTCCTGTAGTATTTTACTCTACACTTGGTATTTTTTTTTTTTTGAGTTCATCTTACATAAAGGTAATGACAACTTGACTGCACCCTGAACTAGGAAACCCACACACTGTGGCTTGTGCTGCATATAAAGGTCCACTGGACCCAGAGGAGTAAGTGCGACTGCAGCCGACTACAAATCATCAAGAACAAAGGTGCCATTTTGATGGAAGGTTCAATGACCCATGCTTCCTCTTCCCCTCTCATCTCTGAGGGGAGTGTGTACCCCCACAGGCTCTGCACACTTATATGCCTAACCCCTTTTCTTGTAATTATACACTATTTGTATCCTAGAAACAAAAAAAAGTATATTAGACATGTTACATTTAAATATAGAGGGTGTTCTCAAATACCCCACTAAGTGTTCTCATTTATCCCACCCTAGTCAATAGAATATTGTTTAAAAACTGTTTAATATACATGCATGATTCAAGATGCTATACTGAACTGAAATGTGTACTTTACAGTATCAGAGTTTTAGATTTGTATCTGAAACTGTTTACTAG
Organism: Parhyale hawaiensis; assembly: GCA_001587735.2. Classification (NCBI taxonomy): domain Eukaryota; kingdom Metazoa; phylum Arthropoda; class Malacostraca; order Amphipoda; family Hyalidae; genus Parhyale; species Parhyale hawaiensis. Next base: position 4,238,686 of record LQNS02278096.1, on the reverse strand, counting down.
CTGTAAACCTTCGCAATTGAACCATGAAATTAAATACCTATGTAGCTACCTGAAAAAATAAAAAAAAAAAAAATAAATTCAAATCATGTCTTTACTGTAGCTATATAGAAAGGTTCATCAAATTTCATTCTCCTAATTATTGTAAGCTACTTTGTAAAAATAGCTATAGCTAAATAATATATAGCTACAGTGGAACCCCGTTTTCCCAGAACCCGGTTTCTCGGACTTCTTGTTTTCCCGGACTTTTTTCACTTTTCCGGGGTGTTACCGGAACGTTCCGGAAAACTGAAGCCAAGCCGAAATACCAAAAAACTTCGGCATTTCCCGGAAAAGTCCGGCAGAAGTTCCGGACCTTCAGAAGAATTCCCGGAAGTCACACTGCGCAGATACTGAAATTCGCCTATTGCGCAGCGTCTCTTCCGGGAATCGGAAGGCAACCACCGCCATTTTTGTTCAGTATGCGTCTGCACATCGTGGTGTTCAGTTGAAAAGTGTTACTTTGGTGATTCAGATTCAAATTTTTGGGTTTAATTTTGGTTTTTAAAGTGAATGTGATGAATATTATTGAGTGCTAGCTATACTTAATAAAAGTAGGCTAGAAAAGTCACTTATTTATTACTTTTAACGAAAACATCACTTGGTGAACTCGTAAGTCAACTCTAGCCCCTTGGCCAGCTTTGCAGTCATTCAAACTCGAATGCATCAAGTACTGTAGCTAACTACATGCATACTGTACAGTATGTATGCATTATGAGCAGTAATGTTCATTAGACACATTAATGTTATTCGCAGTGGCTCGCTCCGACAGAACACCTTCTGTCGGTTGCACCAGACCCGCGACAGCGCCCAACTCTGGGGCGTCTAAATGGTAGTTTAGAACCGTTCTGAGGCGTTACCCTCCTTA
>LQNS02278096.1:4161415-4175588 GCA_001587735.2 Parhyale hawaiensis | reverse complement strand
CCTCTCAGGGATGCCGTTGGACCAAAAAGGTCTCATCCGCCTTTAGAATGGCATTTCCTCCAACTCAGGGGCTACCCAGAGCCCCAAACCCAAAGCCAGCTCATACAAACAAAGCGGCGTCTTGTGGCCGGAGAATGGGGGCGGCCTGATAACGCGCAGGCAACGCGTTAACTGCTCTCTCATATTTTGATCAGCCAGCTTTTTTGAGTCAAATTGCACGTTTCCCTGTCATCTGACACACTTTTGTGCTTGAGATATCCGTCTGCCCGATATCAGCTCCTGTGAATGCTCTTACATCTCTCAAATATGTCCTATGGCGCCTTGATATCGTGATATAGTCAATCTCGTTCACGTGCAACATGTTAGGACTCCTCCATGTTGCCTTATATGCATCCTTATGAGGAAACAATGTACCGTACCACCTTCCTTCAGTCTCGCAGAACTCCACAAACCTTGCTCCATTATAGTTGCTGACACCCAGCCCATGATTGCCAATGCACTCATCTTACGCATGGTCCCGTCCGACCTTGGCATTCACGTCACCCATCACCAATTTTATGTCATGAGTTGGGACTCTCTCCATTACATCACTCAGCCGTGCAGAAAACTCCTCCTTGTACACACTGCAAACTTGCTACTTCCGTTGGGACGTAACCCAAAATAATAGATCGCCAATCTTAGAGCCAAATGTTGCAATCAGTAGCCTAAGTGCTCACATATGGGCTGCCATGATATCAAGGCCGCTGCTGCCGTCTCAGCACAAAACAGTGCAACACCTTCCCAATGTAAACCATCCATTCGTCCCGAGTAGGGAACTGTCTTGTTGCCCACTCGCATCTTGCCAGACCCCATGTAATGACATTCTGGCACGCCCAGAACATCGAATCCATATCTGTTCATTTACCTGGCCAGTGTCAATCCTTTGGCTGTATCCCATTAAATTTGGACATTCCAGACTCTGATTTTCACTCCATAGTTTGGAGACAAAAAGTGCAACTTCCGGGGTGCAGCTTCGTTACGGCTTTCAGTGCGTCCCATCATATTCACATCAGCACTGTCCGCTCATTGGTGGGCCAGAGCTAACATTCTACACCTTCCTCTCCCACGCCACTACATCCCCCACTGGTGCGCACAAGCCCGCTGCCAGGGGTCAAGTCATTGGCTATTTCAGTAATTGGTTAATTTAAGATGGGCAGGTGATTAACCCACAGCGTCCAAGAATAGGCTTACAGTCACTGGTGTATGTTTGGAGTTTTCTTTCTCCCATAGAGTATGTTTGTCTGCGATACCAAACTGTAATCCTACTCCGTTTAGAGAAGGACTCTCCCAATTTGCCACCCAGGAGATGTGCTCCATATACTATATACCCCTACCGCGGGGTAGTTAAGTACCTAATTAGAACTAACAAATTAATAGTTTAGCGAAAACTCAGTGGGTTGTGAACTTGTGATCATAGCTAGAAGGCTACGGTATCTAAAATTTTTCAATTTACCCTGTTTCTTGTACCTAAATTCATTTTTATGAATGTTCCAAAATTGTGTATTGGCTAAGCAATGATAATTCAATGTAATCATAGATACGGTACCAATTTTAACATGCTAGGTAGGATATGGGCCAAAATCTGTAAACATATCTCTGATGGCATGCAGTAAAGGCCAAGCTCCACCCTTGGCTGGGCAAAAGTCTGGAGTTGGGTGGTCTAGAGTAGTGAGGTCTTTGTATCTACTTCAACTTTGCAGCATTACGAGGTTTGTAATATGTAAGTGAAAGGAAAATCGGGTACACAGACCTTTTTACCATATGGTAAAAAGGTCTGTGTACCCGATTTTCCTTTCACTTACATAGTGCTATGGATCTGCAGTAAAATCACAACTACAAGCGTAATGAGCTTAGTTGTATTGATGTTTTGATAACTGAAGGATCTATATATATATATACCTATGTACCTATAGGTATATACGGTATATATTACTAGTTGTATATGCTATGTCTAGCTTTTGCAAGTCACATAGTTATCAAACAGAATTATCTACAACAAAGTGTCCCATTAAAAAGCCTAGGATGGGATCATAAACTATAGGGAAAGGTTAGGTTTACACATAGTTTTTTCTGGGGGAGTAATACCCCAAGGGGTCCCCATATCTCACCTTAGCCATGGCTAAGCCCTAGGATACCTGTCTCTTATATCCACGTTGCTTCCTGCCATTTTCATATTATTAGTGGTGGTGCTTCGTTATGTTCTTATTTACACTGATGGAAGGTAGGAATACACCTTCCTACTCATATTTCTGTTGACAAGCTACATGTCTCTTTCCATTTGCCAGATGGTGTAAACCCTGTTGGCCACTGCATTGTACTAGAAGGTATAGTGATATTAATTACATATGTCTATTTTTAGTGTTTGAGTTTTTTCTTTGGTAAAAATCAGAAGAAACATTATAAGCTTTACTTTTTCCAAGGAAATAATCTATTTTTCTGAATGTTGCAGGTAACTGTTCTGGCAGAAAATTGCTTTGTGTTCTTTTTTAATGAAGGCTGGCAGTGTTTAATAGAAGCAGCTGCTTTGTCACCTCATATTTAAGTTCTAGCTATATTTTGTAGCCATTCAAATTTGCCATTTTCAAAAGTTCTCAAGTGCAAGTTATTTTCTCAACATATAACACTATCTCTGAGTCAGGATGAGTTCAACAGGTGTACCTGCTGGAGTGAAGGTGGTGTATAGCCCCCAGTTGAAGAAGTATATGTACTACAACCCTTATGCACGCAAGTATTTGCCCTACACGCCTGAAATACAGCAGCCACAGTTTTGGGCTCAACAGCACTACCAATACCAGATGCTGCAGCAGCAGCAGCAACAACAACAACAACAACAACAACAACAACAACAACAACAACAACAACAACAACAAACACAGCCCCATGTTGCTCAGCAGCAGCGACAAGCACAGCCTCAACTTCCCTACCCATCCCAACCTCAACAGGCTCAAGCACAGCCTCAGCTTCCCTACCCATCTCAACCTCAACAGGCTCAAGCACAGCCTCAGCTTCCCTACCCATCTCAACCTCAACAGGCTCAAGCACAGCCCCAGCTTCCCTACCCATCTCAACCTCAACAGGCTCAAGCGCAACCCCAGCTTCCCTATCCATCTCAACCTCAACAGACTCAAGCTCAACCTCAACTCCCTTACCAATCTCAACAGCAACCTTTGCATCAAGCAACATCTCGACCACGTCCTCACCCACAATCTCACCCAGCTCATTCACAGCCTCATCAGGCTTCAGCACATCAACTGCCATACCCTTCTCAGCATCAGCAGGCTCAAGTGCAGCCTCCAGCACCGTATACCTCACAGCCCCAGCAGCGAACCCATGCTCAAGCTCATCAGTCTCGTCAGTTGCAGCCACAACCATCACACCGTGCCCAGTCAGGAGATTCTGGCCGAAGAAGCCCATCTCCGAGGCGCGGCTCGGCCTCCATGCAGGCTCAACAAACAAGTCCCAAGCGTCAGCAAGGTAAGAAAGTGGTGCAGCAGTCTCGCCAATCAGAGACTCTTGAACTTACAGCATTAAACAAGTCTCCTCGCAGACATCGTTCGAAGCAACGTCGTAGCCATTCTCCTGCTCATGCCAGCAGTGGTGCTTCAAGTCCCCACAGGAGCCCCACGAGGTTGTCTCCTTCTCCGTCGCACCACAATGTTAGTGCTGGACCGTCTTCTCGTCCGACTTCTCCCTCTTCATCAAATCGTGCTTGGACTTCTCAGGGTACAGCAGAAACTTTTGGTGGTCGTCCATCTCGACCTTCGTCTCCAGCTGCTCCTCCCACTGTGACGATTGTGCCACCTGCACCAGCTCCGACCCCGGTATCAGCTCGAAATAAACAAAGCGCTGAAGTTGAAAGATCTCTACGGCATGATGGAAATAATTCTGAAGCATCTTCCAGCCAAATCTATACAGGTACTTTTTCAGAACAAGATGCAGAATCAGCGCATCCTGCTGATGATAGCTCCTTTGCCCTAACAAAGTGTCTCAAATCTCTTCAGGTTGGTTCCTTGTGTCTTGCGTCAGGTCCGTCTCGTCTAAATCGTGGGCCTGCTCATTTGAATCAGGCTGGAAGATCTGTGCCTAATGGACCGCAGCGCTTGAACCAAGGCCCAACTGTGAGGTTACAGGGACCCTCGGTAACTCCCTTGGGACCAGCTTTTAGCCAGAAGGGACCAGCTGGTCTATCACTTGGTCCAAGTCATGATGTTTTGGGACCATCCTGCAGTGTTGCTGGTCCCACTGTAATCACGGCTGGGCCATCTCCTCTGGGTGAGACTCTGGGCAGCTGCTTAGCTGTCGGTGCCATCACTGAAGTGAGAGGACCAACCTGTCCTGTGCGTGGCTCCATGCAGAAGTTTTCCGCCGCAGCAAAGCTGGAAACTGCTGTTGGCTAATTACCAGTCATTACAATTGGTTCACTGTTCTTTTGCAGAAAAGTTTTTTATGTAATCTATGAAGATCAGATTACTAAATTCATTTGTTTGGTTTTTGAGTTGGCCTTTGCTAGGCCAACTCTCTCTCCCCTCTCTTTCCCCTCCCATTCTCCCCTCTCTCTCCCCTCCCATTCTTACTTCTCTCTCCCCTCCTATTCTCCCTTCTCTTTCCCCTCCCATTCTCCCCTCTCTCTCCCCTCCCATTCTCCCCTCTCTCTCCCCTCCCATTTTCCCTTCTCTCTCCCCTCCCATTTTCCCCTTCTTTGGGCAAAGGATGGGCCAATAGCCATAGGATTTTCGTTAGGTTATTGGGAGCAGCAACCCCGGGGGGATTCTGTGGGTTGCCTTTGCCAGGTCTTCAGTACATTCCTTTGTGCCCACTTTGCTGCGTCCCTCCACTTTCATACTCCAACTGATGTTACTTTCCTCTGTTCTTCCTCTTCTTTCCTGGATTGCTCTTCATCACTCACGAGCAAAGCAAAGAGTGGTGATAATGTTTTCTTTAAAGATTTAAGCATATAGATAGGTGTACATGTAGCTATATTTGTATGTAGCTACATTTATTTATCCACCCAAAAAGAGGGTAAAGGAGTGGAGCAATGTTCATAATTCTTTGCAGAGAGTTGGGTGGGTTAAACTGAATGTGAAAAACGCCCAAGCTGTAGAGAAAGTATCCATCAAGAATAACGGGGTTGAAATTTGCCCTCCACCATAGGTGATTGTCTTATGCCCTTGGGCATTCTAGTTCTACTAGGGAACACTCGCATGCAAAGGTTCCCCATTTCTATTAACATATGGTGCTAGCTATATATGTTGTTCCATTTAGCTACTTATAACAACTTTTAGATGAATTGGTATTTCTTGAAATTCAATTAGTCTATATTTATAAACACCTAAAAAAAAGCAGTGCTTGAGAAAGAGGTTAATCCAGCACCTGAGTGCTGCATAGCCAGCACTTTGGCGCTGAGTTAGCTCTATTGAAGAGGCCCAAATAGGTTCCATGACCAGTATAGGGTTAAGTCAGTGTAGCTACTGTTTCAAGTTTTAATTCACTAACTGCAGTGGATATTATTCATTTTTCTCTGTCTAATTTAGCAACTAACTGGATGCAGACATGGTACGGTATCAAGAATTGTTTGTCATAGATCATTGCTTCAGTTTGTAGATTTTGTTCTTAAGTTTTTTCTATCCAATGTCGCTGGCAGGCACGACTTACATTGGCTAATGTTTGGCTATAGATGTTGGGTTGGAAACCAAATTTTTGCCTTTTGTTTTTGTAACATTTTGGAATGTGTTATAGCTTCTGTATATATATATATACCGTAGCTATATCTCCAAATCTATTTTTTTTTTATTTTGTTTTTAAGATATTTTTAGTCTATTTTTCTTATTGGTGTTCTTGTGTATTTTCAACCTGCCAAACTGGTATGTCAAGTGGAGAAAAATGAGCATGTTCAACATCTTTTTTTTTTTTTGCTTTCAACCAAGGTTCTAAATGCAGCACAAAAGCTGCTCACATTATTTCAGCTGTGCATGGAGAGGGTGCCGAAGCAGAATAGGCTGCTCGTTATTGGTATGCCAAGTTTAGAATGGGGAAATTTTTAAAGATTCACCTCGTCCTAGTCGTCCAGTTAAGATTGATGAACGATTAAACCATCTTTTGCAAAAAATCCTTGTCAAACAACTAGGGAACTGACAGAGAAAACGGAATGCTTTGACACTGCTGCACAGAGGCTTCTTCTTTAATTGGGAAAAGTTCAGAAGTATGGATCATGTGTTCTGCATGCTTCAAGTGATGGCAACAAAATTCAATTAGTCACAGTCTCCGTTGGTTTGCATGTTCTTCACCACTCAATTCATGGACAGCAGACACAAGCAAAGATTTCGTAACAAAAGCGTTACTGAAGAGAAAAAGTAGTGCCTGTAATCAGTAAATGCAATGCGTGGCGTTGTGTTTAATACTGATGCAGAATTGAATGCCTGGTTGGCTGAGTTTTCTGAGTTGAACGTTGGGAGAAGTTGTAAACAGCAATGGACAATATATTATTGATCAGTTAGCTATTGTATTATTACCTAAAACTTTCGAAAACATTAAAAAAACGGCAATGACTTAGTTTCTAAGCCAAAAGATATTTTTCTTTTTTTCTTGTATTCACTGCTCCTGGCAGTCACATCCAGTTGGAAAATAAATCTCCATCTATTTCTGTATGGGTTTGCTATTTCTAACATGCTTTCTCTCCCTATTATTATCTCTCTTCACCTATATTATTAGCTATGGTCCCTCACACTTTTTCCTGATTACTGTGCTTGTACAGTGATTACCCTCACTCAGGTGCCTTCTTTTGCCTAATGTTGCATCTATTCTGCCTTCCTACTTCAGGACACTATTGTAACTGCTTAGGAACCCTTAATTTTGAATATAATAAACCATAATATTCTGGCCTAAACTACAATATGTTACCTTTGATCATGCACATACAATTTTTTAATTTATTTTTCAAGATAAGTGTCAAACATTTAAAATGTCAATAGTAAGGTAGGTAGTGTACAAGACCAGTATGTTGTAACTGTAAAAACAATTAGAGAAAAATAAAATGGAACCATTTTCCACGTTTTGGCAGCATTTGCTTATTGCACTGGGTTCTGCTGTTACGCCAGATTATGCAACATCACTCTCTAGTCAATATGGGCAAAAAAAGCGGTCTAACCATTGGAGAAAAGATCAAAGTGACCTTGTTATTGGCTTCTGGTAAGACAACACTTGAAGTTTCCAAGGAATTACATCGTGATCACTGAAGAATTATGGCTTATGCAATGTAACATTTGAAGATTTCTATGGTTAGAAAACAACTTTCTACAAGTAAGGTGATATTTGAAGATGCTTGAGCCCCAATACTAAGCAGAAACACAAGATGTGAAATTCTGCAGAAGCTAGGGAAAGTGAAAAAGGCAATTAAACGACCACTTCTAACAAAAACACATGAAGAAAATATGGTCTACTGGGCTGAAGAGAACATGAAAACTGATTTCTCATATGTCATATTTACTGACGAATGCAGAGCCACTCTTGATGCTTCAGATGGATGGGCGTGTGGATGGGTCCTCCATGACTGACCTCAATAGACACAGCTTCAGCGTCAATAAGATGGTGGAGGTGTAATGTTTTGAGCCGAAATAGGTGACCCCTTATTGGCCCATTTGAAGTGGCAGAAGGAGTTGAACTGAAAGCAGAAAGGTACTGCCAGTTTCTTGAAGCTAACTTGACTCCATGGCTTGATGAGCAGACTATCACACGCAGGTCCAAATTGGTATTTCAGCGCGATAACGCTCCCTCACACTGAGCATTGTGCACTGCTATCTGGCTTGCAGATAGAGGATTTAAATCAAAAAGGATTATGACCTGGCCAGCAAATAGCCCCAATTTAAATCCCATTGAGAACCTCTGGGCAATGATCTAAAGGTCTATGAATGTGGTTGGCAGTTTTTGAGCAAAGTAATCCTGTGGAATGCAGTAAAAACAGCTAAAGATTCTATTCCACCATCTGAAATATCAAACCTGACAAAGTCTGTTGATAATCGCCTTGTACATACTAAAAATAACGAAAAATGGAGATTGCCATGTTCAAAATTAACTTGCCTATGTTAACCACTACTGAACACTTATTTCAGTGTTTATTGAATTGTTTTTGTTATAATTACTAGGTTTTGGACGTTTAATAAAAAATGTTCTTGTTCAATTGTATTTACAGTATTTCCTCTTTATGATGTTTTTATTAACTTTTTGCATAATCTGAGGTAACAGTAAAAAGCTCATAAATAAGTAAATTGTATGATTAACTTTGCAAGTGGCTAAATATTTATTTTACAAGTGCTGTTTATATATGCAACATAGCCATACATTGCGTTAAGACTGATATTTCAAAGTTAGACACATATCTTGATAAATAAAGTAAAAAAAATCTATTTGCATAATCAAAAGTAACATACTGTAGTTACCAATGTTTTAAAGTAGTTTCTGCTGTTTACTATTACTGACTATTGAAGTGCCTGTGTGTATGTTAGCTAGCTGCTGCAACTTTATTCACTACCTACTCATTTTACAACCTTGCTTAACCATGTTTAGAGTCATGAATCTACTTCATGTAGCTACACCCTTAGTAGCTTCCATTTTGCATCTAAATGAACCTTTTATTTTTTAGTAGCTAGCTAGTGATTCTGAATAATGGTGCAAAAATAATTTTGTTTCTACTTTCTATAGGCCTTAGTAGGTAGATACGGTATGTTAATATTCTCATCCTGGGAAGTTTTTTGCCACAGGTTCGTTTGGATACAGGTGGCTTAGGAAGCAGCCTCATGTCCGTGCTTTTCATTTGTTTACTTCAGTAAGTACCTACAGCTTTAAACAGTGTGCTGTCTACATGTCACACTTGGTGTTGCTAGTTTTTTCATTGCAACTGCATCCATCATTGTAATAATCAAACAACAAATCTTGGTAGGCTATAAAGACTAGGAGAGATAGAGGACTGCTTCCTCTATGTCATAGCTACCCTTTTTACAAAGAAATGTTTATGGATATCTGCATGACTAGTCATATGCATCGACACTATTATGAATCCATCTGACATTTTGTGGCTTTTGATGTCGCTAGCTAGGGTCTATAGTAATTATAAAATTTTACTGTTGCCGTTGGGGTTAAACTAATTCATTTTCTCCTGGTAACAGTGCATCATTTGCTACTAGTAAAGCTACATCATACCGCTTCTTTACTTTCTGCGCTATCTCTGAGCATGAGTGGTAGTGGCTTAGGCCTATGCCGCCCACTGATTCATTATATATGTTGTGAGTTACGCTCAAAACGTTGAGCTTGCTTTGTTTTTGTAAGTTTAGTAACCATTGTATACACCTGCCGTGGATTTGTTGATGGTGGTGGTGCTGGTGCAAGTACTGCAGGGGTTGTTATTAACTAATCATTAGAACATGATGGAAGTACCTACACAGTGGTAGTTGAAGATTGAGAACGGCTCCTTTTCGAATCTGTGGAGTTTGTGACGTAGGTACCGAAGATATTTCAGCTTACGCCTCCAGAGAAGTTCCATGTAAAGGCCAGTTTATGTGGCAGTTTTTGGTCCCCATGCATTCTACTCGTCTGAATGCGTTACTAACTTACTATGCCTTTCAAACTGCTAGAAGGTAGCTGCGGTTTCTGGGTTCTACTTCATTCCAAAGGCTCCAGACACGAAGATATATTTGAGACTCCACTAGTAACCCTTGCTAAGCCCGCTGTTGTGCCGGCTGTCGTTTGACGCCCAGATGTGTTAATGTGGATACAGCAAAACATTCAGTTGATGGGTTGTGCGTCCGGCTACATGAAAATTATCGTGTGTACCTGCGTTCAACTTGTTACAAAAATGATACTGGGTGTATAATGGTGTAGCAACTCACTGAGTGCCCTCGTTTCGCTACACCGTTCCATTTGCTGTCGGGCAGTTTGAAATCTTTGATGAGAAAATATAGAACATCATTTAGTATGGTCAGCTGCTGTGTTTCGGCCTTCACCAAACCCTAGTTTGCTTTCTGTATCATACAGCTAAAATCGATAAGAAATTGTTCTTGGGTGAACTGGATCAGACTGCCCAACTGGAAAAGTTTAGGGAAAACGCTGCTGTCATTAAGAGACAGCTTTGGGTATCAGTGGCTTTCTATTTTGAAGTGTCATTTGGTTGGCTACTGAAGTCTTATGCTTCACTTTATATCGTAAAGTATTCTCTTTTGTCTTAGTTGCTTAGCTATAGCTATTTTGAATCTCTGCGCAGTTGACCCTCACTGCCTATTGAATAAAATGTTACTGTTTGTTTATAGCTTAAGCTAGATTATTTAGTGGTACAGGTACCTACTTTGCAATATCTAACCAAACTTACAATGTTCTGATATTTTCTTTCTTATATTGATCCGAAAAATATATAGCTAATAAGCATAGCTACTAACTCTCTATTAGTCTCGTGCAATATTTTGTCCCCAAAACTCTGTTCCTTATTGTCAGTCAATACTGTTGGAGTTATTTTGTGAAGTTGACTGTTGGATGATACTTGTAACATTGGTAACTGACCAGTACATGGTGCCCGTGGTGGTAGTAGCTAGAAATGAAATATATTTATGTTCCTCTCCTACTCCCCAACGCAGTCCATGATGTCTTGAGGTGCATTTCAGGTAAAAATGCACGGTATTTTAGGTGCAATATGTTCTCAAGTATTGTGGGTGCTAACCTGACACAACTATACCATTCACGTATTTGGATACAAAGCTTGTTTTGGAGTTGCTATAATTTTGAGCACCCTGGCCGGTGCTTGTGTTGCCACACAGTTACCCGCTAGTCCTATCCACTGTTTAATTTCAGAACTAATCAGAAGATTAGCAAAATGGCATAGAGTCGCCTAATTTTTATCTGTAGCATTGAGCTATGTTTAATCCTATCATCCTGTACAGGACGTGACTGATGGCAATGGAAGTATCGACTTAACAATGTGCTGGCAAGCGATTCCGAGCAAACATGTTGATATTTGCAGTTCAGAAAGCACAAAGTTTTTGTCTATTGGTGAAGTAGAATAGAATCTCAATCTTGAATCTTCCACTTTGGAGCTCAGTAGCTTTTTCCAAAATGTTCATTCTCGCCCCTCAGAGCTTTCTGCCCTACTGGGAAACAATAGCCCTGTTGGACCGTCTGGTGCTTAGTTCCAATATCTTACATCCATCTCTTACTTTTGTTTCCTTTCCAAAATTTCATAAAATATCCAATGCATCAGCTGTAAATAAATGGCTAAATTGACACCTCCAGCAGAATGCCATTACAAATTTCTATGTTCGACTTACTATGAGGATGAACTAAGATTCCCATACGACACCCTTAAGGCTCTTTGCCTAATATCATCACTGTGCAGGTCGCCTTGGCGGATACAGTGGTTAAACTAAGTTCGTAACAATAATAATGTTCATGTCTTCTGTTTCTTTCTGTTCCAGCTGATGTGCTGGAGCTTTAGCAGTATTTCACTGCACCGAATTTTTCTTGGTATTCCGTAGCTGACGTAGAGTTGCTATCTTCAACTTGTCTTGGCATTGGTGAAAGTAGCAGCCTATCATGGGACTCCGTCAGAAGGTTATGTTTCTGCGGGATTCGTTCGTCTGCCTGTTAGCAACATACGGTAACTCAAAATACATATCTTTAAAATAAATTTACAGTGATTGTTGTATCACGAGAAACAGATGAAAATCGATTGAATTCTGGTGACGATCTGCAGTCCGGTTGCCTGTCTGTCGACCTTTCTGGCCTTTAACATCGCCTTACTTGGTGGTCTGCACTCACGGAGTACAGTTAATTTTAGCTTGATCGTTTAAACTATAAAAGGCAGCAACATTGTACGGTATTTCAGTGACAGAGAAGTGAGATTGGCTGCTCTATCTTCACATTGTGACTATTAAATAGAACATGAAATTCGCAGCTACACTGCGGTACAGAGGATATGGAGCGATCGCTCGAGGAAGGGCCACCCGATGAGTTTCCCACTCATCGGGAGTTGTGAGAGATCTGACATCATCTTAAATATAGCGAACTGGGAAAAAGGAATATAAGCTTCTTGAAGTATTTTTGATTCGGCATGATTATTGACATCGGCGCAAGAACATAATTTAGTCATCTGCTTGCCAGATGGTTGCTGATCAGAAGCCTTGTTTTTACCCAAGTTCATGATGAGAATTTTAGAATCCCATTTCACATCAGTAATCTGACGTCACAGCATTATTCGCTATTGGGTCAAGCTAGCCGTGGCCTCTGATTGACTTGTTGAAATGCAGTAGCTTACGTTTTAACACTGCTCTTCAGTTCACTTTTTTATAGTGAGGGTGCTATGCTTCTTCATAGCGTATTCACTACCTCCAGCTTGAACAGTATATGGTATCAGCCTACATTCTTTGCTGTAGGTGTTGATAACAAGGGCACTTGTTGGTACAGGTTCACTTATTGGACACTTTACTATTAAGAAAATAAGCATGGTATCTCTGTTGTGGTTTCATCGTAATATATCTTTGGTAACTACTGATACACGTAGAGTTGATAGTTACTACTGTTCAGCACTTGTAGCTGTTCTTTGATATCTTTAGAGTTTATCTGCGTTATTTGTTTGTGTTTTCTTCGATTGTTAACGAACCTCCTGTTGCTTCCTTAAATAATTAAATTACTATGAGTTAACCTACCCTTCCGTATTTACTTGCGTTCTATAGATTCAGAAATGGTGCGTTGTATTTAGCTATTTGATGGTTCATTGCTCTGATATATAATTGATGTAACCGTAGTTTAAGTCTTTTATTGTAAACTTATGACACAAGTTCCTGCCATTGTTTCCGGATACTAGATTTTCAAGTTTTATTGCGTGGCGCGGCCAGTCAGCCTTCATACCGCTAAATTTCTGCCAACATGCATACAGGTGTGTGAGTTAAACCTTGTTTGCTTAGTTCTGTTGCAAAGTACTTGTGCCAGCAATGTAAATGCTGCATTGCTCATGCAACGCCTATCTGACCTCCCTAACCCGCCATCAGTTACACGTTTTTTTCTTTTAGAGGTAAAGCAGTGCACTACTGCCTCGTGTGTGTTGCTTACTCGACGACGATGATGTTCCGATACAAGATCTGCTAGTTTTAAGTTTACTTACGGCTTACCCAGTTTGTAAGCACTGCTTGATCCCATATTAATAGGAGATTAGTTTATTATAATATATTCTAGATTCTTCATTATCGAAACCTAATATGGAGCTTGGGCGCTGAATTTATTGCGCTATTACGATCGTTTATGTGCCTGGTGTTTGTTTGTATCGCTGTTAAAGTTTTAAGTACATATTATGCTATAGCGTAAGTAATCTTAAGATATAACAGTTTACGTGTTGGCTTTGATAATAGCTTTTGTCTCGCTCTAGTTACAGGGCACAAATTCTAGATAAACTTTTATTTCAAAGGCCACAGCTATTTTTCGCAGGTACCTACATAAAATTCATACCCTCGCGTTTTAAGCTCGCTGCACACAACAGTCGATTTGTTACCACGTCCAGTGTTTTTTCATCTTGTGAAAGAAAACTTAGGATAAATGATTGTGACCTTGAAGATATCCGCATCAGGACAGAGATGCAGCGTGTTTAATTTTTGTCGTGGAAACGCAGGACTTCTTGTCAACGTCTCTCGCACTATCTCTATTATTGAAAGTTCTGTGCTTGCAGTCGCTAAAAATGCGTTCGAAAAGTACCGGTATTGCTATGATGACGAGAGTACTCTACATTATTTGGCAATCAAACATTTTTCACTGCAGCGTATTATATTTCAGTCACGGCCGTACTCTTATTTGGCAGCCTACCGTGACGCAGTAATCTATCAGCTTTATTTTATTTTCCCCATTGTAATGCAATTGCGCCGAAGTAACTGTAGCACACACCAATACACTGCTAACTCTGTTCTCCCTTTAGTACCGTAAAATGGTGTTATACCGGATTCGTGGGGTAATAACGGATTTTCGTATTACTTCCACTTTAAGCTCCATAACTGGAAGGCTATTATATGTAGCGATCTCTAACAAGTTTTTTTCAATGCTCAAAAAGTGACAGATTGACGTAAAACAATCCCAGAAACTCTAGCATTATCCATTTACAAGTAGGAGTAGTTTG
>LQNS02278096.1:4078226-4098787 GCA_001587735.2 Parhyale hawaiensis | reverse complement strand
TTCTCTCGATTCTCTTTTCTCTGGCCAACTGTATTTTACAAACGGTACTTCAAACTCCCAAGAAACCTATTCTGCTTTAACTCTGTGTAGCCTACGTTTCTCTTATCATCTTATTCACAATGAGTAGGCATTGTGCCAGTGACTCTCAGCAGATCATAATTATGTATAACTCTCTGATGATAGTGTTTAGTATTATTCTTAAGTTAGTTTTAATCATGAAAACTTCAGGCGTTGTGTCCTAATCTTGTTGGCCACAGTACCTTATGAGAACAATAAATGATTTTATTATTATTATTATTATCTAGTATGAGTGCAGGAAAAGGAGGTCCCACTGTACGCGACCTGAACACGAGCTTGGTCTTAGTCTTGCCCGCATTTAGCCTGATCCCCAACTTAGAACACAGGAATCAATCACTTCCAAATCATGCTGAATAGATTCTGAAACCTCCAATCTATCACTAGGCTTATCGCAAACAGCCAGCAAAGTAACATCATCAGCGAAACCAACAAGTAAATTATTACCAAGATCAAACAGGTCCGCTGTATATACAATGAATAACAAAGGACCCAGAACACTACCCTGTGGGACACCAGAAACCCCGTCCAAAAACTCACGTCTCTTCTCATCAACAACTACACATTGACGCATGTCAGATAAAAACCGACTAATTACCGCGAAAACTGAACCACCAATACCCATCAATCTCAGCTTATGGAGCAGCCGAGTGTGATTCACGCAATCAAAAGCAGCACTGAAGTCAAGCTGTACCAGCCTTGCCTCATGACCCCCATCAAGAGCCAGCTGCAACACATGAGAAATGTGAAGCAGAGCATCAAAAGTTCCCAAGCCCTTACGAAAACCATACTCTGTTGGGGAAAGACACTCTGCTTCTCAAGAAAACAACCCAACCTCGACGCAACCAACCTCTCATAAACTTTCTACAAAACAGGTGTGATCGAGTTGGGTCTATAGTCGGAGGTTCGAGATGAAACAGAGCCCTTCGGAACAGGCGTCACATGGGCGACACACCAGCACTCCGAAAAAGAGCGCAGCAGTAACATCCGATGAAAGAGAGGAAACATACCCGATAGATCAGTGCCCCCATAGGGGCCCAGGTCAAGAAGAAGACGGTGCACTTCAGAAGATCTGAAAGCAAAACCGAATAAACTCGGCTCGGGATTCACGCTGAAGGAAAGCGCACCCGATCCCGGTTGCTTCCCATCAAAGTAGCACAACAAAAGGTCCGCCTTGGCAGCGGGGTCGGCAACAAGATCACCACCAGCACCAATTAGAGGGGACAGAAGAGCTCACACCAAGCACAGCGCTTTTCAAGATGGACCACCACTTATGAGCGCTAACAGACGAAGCTAACAACTCCCTGGACCTCAAATTATGCTCCCTCTCAGCTTCCTCATAAGTAGCACCCGCCCGACGCTGCTGTGCTCTGAAACGATGAAAGTCAACAGCAGACCGGCTAGTACGCCAATGTTCATATGCCTCCCACTTCAACAGGTGCGCCCTCCTACAGGCATCATCAAACCAGACCTCATCGTCTGTCCTGACCGTTATGAAGCGGGAATAGACATAGGCGCGCACCATGTCAGAGAGAAGCCGATCCAAAGTTGACCCAGGATCAGGAGACTAGCAACACCCCAAGGTAGCCCAAGCATGGCACCAGAGACGATATCCCAATTCACTCAGGACTTCAAAATTATTTCACACCTAACAGTGACTCTGGGGACCCGCTGACGAACCTGCAACATTGCAAAGAAGGCACCATGGTACAAGGAACCAACCGGAGACACAACGGACACTCCAACCAAACGGACACTCCAAATGGTGACAATTAAAACTAGAGCACTCTGAGAGCGCATACCTCCGCCAAGTGAGGCAACGGTGGCAAAAAATTCAAATTGGTTCTGAAACCTCCTCGGCGGAGGTAATCACCCATAAAGAGAAAAGCAGAACGCCTATCCGACGACTGAATTCTAGCCATTGCATCTAAGAGACAATCAAAGACCCTATCATCAGTAGACGGGCTGCAATACACTGAAAACAAATAAAAGTTCCTGATTGAGCCACAGACTCCAAGCACCATCAGCTCACAACATAGACACTCATATTCACTCTGGCTAGAAACAACAACACCCTTTCGAACGTAAGCAACCAAACCCCTAAATCTAGGGCATGAGTCTCGCAAGAGCAGCACTGGCTTTTCAAAGTTCGGAATCTTCAGCACAAAAGCATGGCGAAGGCTGGAGACAAGCGTCACCTAATATAGCACCAGGTCATAATTAGAAGAGGCTACTTTGAGCTCAGCCAAATTACCAGATAGATTTCGAACAGTAGTACATATGATGCGGCAGGAGCGAGACCCAGAACCACGAGGACCGGGGTTCTCCTCCACGTCCGGATATCTAACTATCAGGCACGCAAAGAACAATAAATAAACATACACATAAACAAAGGAAATCATAAAATTACAATACAAAACAAATCGACAGTAACGATAGCTACGAAGCGGCCAGCTATCCACGCACCCCAGACCCTGCCATCACCAGTACGGGCTTTGGCCGAAATGAGGAAGAAGGGAAAGGAAAAGAGCATCAGGTGGTATACTACCCGACGGAATAGAGAGAGGAGCAGATTGCGGAAGACTGAATACCCAGCTATGGCACCAGCCTGTTCATCTCTCAAAATCCCCTTCTCAGCAGCAACTGCGGCTAGCTGCAACAGCCCCTGCGGAGAAGGCCCTTGGGACCCTTGGGTTTGTGAGGGCCAAATATATTGTGGCAGGCATAGGACCCGCCAGAATATACCCCTGAGAGGAAGCTAATGCAGAACAACATCGCCCGAGGCAGGCAACTGCAGAACAAAATCACCTGAGACATTGGCCTGAGGTCAGGCCAATGTAGCACAATATCGTATAAAGCTAAGCTAGTGCGGAACAAAATCGGGCCAGCTTAGTGCTGAGCAAAATCACCCGAGACCAGGCTAGTGCGTCTAGATGTCAACTGAGGTCAGTCTAGTGCAGGTGGAGCTCGGCTCCAGTCAGGCTAGTGCAGAAGAGGGCCGCTTGCAGCCTGACATTCGCTACGATGCCACGTGTCAGTGATAAACAGGTGCAGAAGCTCCCACTGTACTGTGCAGTGCTGGTGTAGCAACAAACCTCCTTGTAGTGCTCGTTGGTGACCGTGGACTTGACGAGCTCCTGCAGCTCCTGCGAAGGATCCGCGCCTGGCGAGATGATGAGCAGTATGGGCTCCTGAGCCGCGGTCTCGGCCACCAGCCGTCGCAAGTTAACAGCAGCAGGGGACAGCTCCCGCACTCCTGCAGTTAGTCTTCATTACCCGGTCTGCTCTGCTACCGCACGCACTGCGTGTTTTGACACTCAATCTAACAACATTCTTGCGAACTGAGGCATGTGCAACTCGAACGAGTCTTGGCGTAAGACCACCACTCGCGGTGAGAGAGAGGGGGAGTCGAATTTCAAAGCCGTCAGTTTTGATGGGAAGCTTACTCTAGAGTTATGGCATTTTTTACATCTAGGTCAACCCACCTGACTCCGTGCAAAAGTATGAACGTTGCTCAACTCCTACTCTCTATTTTTTGGTGGACAGACTAACAAATATACATACTTAAATCTTCAACGAAAACAGCATCACCTCTCTCTCTCGATTACTTCGCTGGTGATAACTAGAGAAATCTGAGAGGGCATACCTCAGCCAAGCAATGCAGTATTGATGATAATCTCAAATTAGTCCTGAAACCAGGATTTTTTATCATCACCAAAATTCGGTCATTTGTGCTTCTTGATGTAACAGTTTCTGAAATTTTCCTAAAGTCCGTAATTTATAAGACATGTTCTGACAAACATTATGACAAAAATCTAGTCAAACAATCAAACGGACGCATCGATCATTACCAAAATTTGTTCATTTGTGTATTTTAACATTTCCTGCAAACTTCATGAAGATCCGTTCACAACTTTTTCGATTATGTTACTGACAAATATAAAAAACATACCGCAAATAAAACAAACCAACTAACAGATTATCAGAAAAATTTTGTCACTTGCTCCTAACAATATTTCTGACAATTCGTGCAAATTTCATGAAGATCTGCCCATTAATTTTTAGTTATAGTACCAACAAAATAGAGGCAGACAAGCAAATGACAAACGGTTGAACGGTTCTTCACCAAAAGTTAATCATCTGTTGTTTCTAATATACCTAATAATGCCTGTAAATTTCTCTAAGAATCGTGCGTAACTTTTTGAGTTATTTCGGTGAAGGGAAGACAAACACGGTAACTCTACAAAAAATAAAACCTAACGTGCTTGGCGAAGGTAATAACGTAGAAATCGCATGACGAGGCACTGAGACGCGTGGATGCGCCTGTTATTGCAGCCATGCGGAGGCCGTATGGTACAGAAGGCACATGAGTGATACAAAAGCATTTCTGGAAGAAGGTTTCGAAATGCAGTAAACTTACAAAAGTCAGTGCAGCGTGTCTTGAGACTTGGGCAGGCCGCTAATACTCGGTCGGTGGCCTCGATCAAACACTCCAAGAATTAAACTTACACCAAGTGAAGGGAGTTCAGAATATCCTGTGGCCGAAAAGACGTTACAATACATACAATACAATAATACAATAATTACGCGCACGGCTTGGCGTTACGTGCGTGTGCAGCATTTCTGCCACGTGTGCAACGCTACACGCGAGTATTTATAGCCGTTAATTACACTGCATTAAGAGATAGGCCGACAATCGCAAAACAAATAAGTTTGTCAGTGGAATTGCTGCTACAAATGGTTCAGAAACAGTAAATATGCCGATTTAAGGCTTCCTGTTCGTAGCAAACTTTGACCCGTTATGAAAAAGTTTATATCTTGACCACTGCAAGCCGCTAAAGTTTATTACAAATATTTTGGCTTTGTTTAATTTCTGTAGCAGCCGATGTTCTGCAGAGAGGAAGGTGGAGACAAAGCTACTGCAACGAACAACCGACTGTTCCTCGGGCGACTTTCGACTAATTGTTTGGCAGAATTCGGTTTTTAGGATTACACGTCAAATTTGATCTCCTGTATAAGGAAAGTTGTAGTAATCACAGACATCGCACATCCTGAGACATCTTATTTAAGCTAAAAATAACAGCAGTCTCGGCTGATAGCTATACGAATAAATAGCACAGTGATGTGTAACGGTTCGGTGAAGCCCGAGGACAACTCCTTGTTTCCATGTCCAATATTAAGAAATAGTACGGGAAAATATTTTTAATTTGCATACAACTCTCATCTATAAAACAAATACTTCAGAGAATTTCTATATAAATCAGCCGAAAAGATAAAGTTTTCCCCACTCCAATTATTGGATCAGAGCCTTTTTTATGCATATTTCCATGTCCGGGCCAATGCTCATTCGGCATCCTCTTCTGCCCTGCACAGTAGCTGCGTTGTTTCGCGGAAATCGTTTTACGACTATTGAAAATTAGCTGCGAGATACCACGGTTAGCATAAATTATATTTCTGATACGCTGAAGAGCCAAGTGATGGTAATATAAGCGGTTATAAAATATCGTACCTTACGGGACGAACAAAATTATCGGCATTCGCTGCCGTCGTCTGATCGTGCGCCAAACTTGTGTAATGATACTCAGACATAAGCTCGTGACAAACTAAACCTACAAAGCAATTCCCCCCACAGCAAAAAAATGAGGACACAATAGTGCCATCAGGAGTCCAGCAAATGATTGAGTAAGGGCGGCCGCGACTCACCGAGCGCCTTAGCGGCGAAGTTCATCATGGCGGTCTCGAGCCTGTCGGGGCGTAGGGCCTGCACCACCAGCACCTGCTGGAACTTGCTCAGCGTGTCCGCCACCTGCAGGGCACCATATGGTGTTATGGTAACCGCCGACACACGATGAAAATGTCAGGTAACTGTCATGGAAGTGTGAGTGGAGCAACCTATCTAATAACTATCAATCGATTTAATTCATATTTATAAATATTCATCGCTGTATGTGTTCAATATAGAGAATAAGAAAGATTCTCTCACTCCAATTCACCAAACCAAATTGCTTTGTAAGAGAATGCTTTTCCTCTTACATAAATTACATGTGAGCATCATCAGCGTGAAATCAAAGCATAGTAGTGCGAATAGTAGCAAATCTGGACAATGGATTTCGTGTTCTGTTGTTCATACACGCAGTTGCTTGAGCTAATCAGCAATGTGAGTCCTGTTGACAGGCCGCACTTGGTAGCTCTGGTACCCAAACAATATACTGCAGGCCCTCTATTAGGACGCCAGTATAAGTCATTGCTACCTTGGCAGGGAAGTCCGTCTCAGAGTGGGAGGACCGAGCGAAAGTCATCCACAGCCCGGCGTCATCCAGCTGCAGGGCAGTGTACAGGTTGGGGCAGCTCTTCTGTAATGAGAAGCATAGCACTGCTCAGTTAAGGACTTATGTCATATCTTACGCACTGCATGCCAGCAATCTTCTGCCTTATATGCTTTATGTCGTAAACATCTCGGGCAAAATTGGTAAGTATTCAGTCAAAATAGTCTCACGCACGGTACCTAAAATCAAGCAAGTCTTGAGAACTTCATCCTTTCTAGTTGAATTACACTGTCGCAAATGCGGTGTCGTGAAATGGAAGAAGTCGTGTCGAGCTGATTTAGCTCTCTTCTCTGAAAAGGACTGAGAAAGGAATGGTAAAAGCGAGTAGTCCTAGCCACTTGGTAAATAATGTTCAAAATGAAATACGTAAAGCTTGTCAACTAGCAGAATTGGAAACCCATACAGCTATCACGTGTAAGCTTTAGTAAGCAAATGATCAAGTGTACTTTTTGAAATGTGTTTACTGCAGCCGCAAAGGGAAGTAGCACTTAGGTATGACTAACCAAGTAATTGTATGACTTCGCTACCTCAAGAAGGTTGCTAGTACTTGTGCCAGGGCTTCAAGGAACTTAAGCCTGCAAGAAGCCAATCAAGTACACGACTGATGCTGTTCTCCATAGGAAAATAGCAATAAATTTACACATGAAGGCATGCCCGTAAACTAGAGCTGCACTCCGAGAGCTCAGACCTCCGATAAAGCGCGAAATGTTAAAAGACAGAACTACTGTAGAACGCATCGGTGGTGTAAGACCATCACCCGCGGTAGGGGGTAAATTCTACGAAGTAATTTTCGATGAACGAAGCTAGGGCACAGCCGCATTTATTCCATGGATTGGCTCTTCAATAATAACATAAGAAAAAAGTAGAACGGGCGATTCTCCACACAATCTGCCGCGCTGGAGGCAAATTTGCGCCGGTGGAAGAAAATTCAACGCCGTCATTTTTCATGGTCAGCTAGGTCTGGTTTCTTGGCATGGATCACATCTAGGTCAACTCACCAAACTTCCTACAAAAAATTATGAAGATTGCTCAACTCCTTCGATCACTTATTGGGTGGACAGACAAATATATATATATATATATACATCATTTATACATATATTTTCTCACCTCCAGGTCACTTGACTCCGTTAGGACTTAGCCCAGTAGTTCCTTCTGCTCTTTACCAATGTGACAAACTTCCACAAGTGGAATTCTACGTACAACATAACAATATTCATCAGTTCGATTGATGCTATAATCGTTTCAAAATGTATGAGGAGGATTTGATTACTAAAGCTTTTCCTACCTTTCAGATTGTCTGCCAAGCCTCCGCATGGTACATCAGCCGGTCGGTGTCACGCCCGGCTGAGCGGCGGTCCGCCGCGCCAGCACAGCGTTCAGCCAGGTGGCGCGGCCGTCAGGCAGCCACCCCGCCAGTCAGCCGGCCGGCGGTTACCTCGGGGGTTGCCCTGGCTCAGCTCACCATGCCGCATTACTTGTGAAGTCGGCCTTCCTCTTCCGACTACCTAACAACTCCCGAAAAGCCTTAGTGCTTGTACAAAAGAAGCTCTTTACCTATATATGTGGAGTATAAAATAAAATAGAAAAAAATAAAAGAAAAAATCGACCAGTAGGGTATAGGATCAACCCCAACTTGATTGCTGGGCGTCTTGCTCATGCCCTGTCAGAGTTGAAAAAAATCTTCTGCCTGCAGGGTATGGGATCTACCCCAACTTCGTTGTTGGGTGTCTCGCTCATTACCTATTTGAGAGTGTCTCATGACACAGCAGGGGAAGTTGAAAAAAATAAAATAAAAGATAAAATAAAATAAATTAAAATAAAAGAAAACAAAACAAAATGAAATAATAAAAAACAACAAAACACTTCGATCAAATTGTGCTGGACACTCGTTCCACCCTGGCTCTACTGGGAGTTCTGCTCTATGAGGTGTCTCGCGCCAGACTGCGAGGCATCGGTGGTAATATCCTTACCTTAACTGTCAGCCCTTCTCTTCAGCGGGGTTCCCGCTAGGAAGGCTTGCGCTATTTGTCCAGTCATGTAATGTCGACTACCTGGCAGTAGAGGCTTACTCCACATGCCAACAACGACGTTGACTAAATTGAGCGTGACAGAATGTTCGCACCTCATCCACGAGCGTGCGTCGGCGGCTTCGAACGTACAAAATCATATCTCGGTCTAGCAGTGACCCGAGCTCTCGTCCAATATTTCTGCGAATCATGTTTATGGAGTATGTACTGGAATGGTTCCAACCCGGTTCTGCTGATAGTCCGGCGCTGTGAGGTATTCCCGCTAGGAAGGCACGCGATACCAGCCTATTCTTTCATGTCGAATATCGGCCAACAGAAGCTTGCTTCATCTGCCGAAGACGACGTTGACTGAATCGTCCTTAACCGAATGGTCGCACCTCATATAAGGTACGAGTGTGCTTATGCGGCCTCAGACTTATAGAAATCTTACCTCGCCCTAGCAGGGATTCGAACTTGTCACGCCCAGCGACGCCGGGCCCACTTCTCGCTTGAAGTGGCCAGCTAGACCAAGGGCGCTGACCAATCCTGGTAAGCAATCGATCACATCTCGGGGTCAGTCGAGAGTTTATACAAGTCCAAAGGTATGAGACTTATATCTCCTTTGGCCATCACACTAAACTTCTGCCTGTCACGGTGTCGCTGAGCCTGGCGTACAGCCCGAACTGTCATCTACCAACAAGTTACACCAATAATTCAATATCAGAATGGTCACACCTCAACCCCGAGCGTGATTATGCAAGCCTCAAAGGGAGGAAATCATCACCTTCAACGGGGCCCTGAGCGTGTCTCACACGGTGAAGTTCTTCCCGCCGCCTTACCAAGCTTGCCTCATTTATGGCTACCACGTGGAACAATCGTCTCACTATCTGGATACTCGGGCCTCAGCTTGAAGCGTACTTACATATGTAAGTAAGGAACATACGAGAATCATACGGACAATGTTCTGAACGGATTGCTCTGAGACCCATCAAGTCCTTAGTTGACCTGAACTCCCGTCAGCCATACCTTCGAGGCTGACCACTATTGCAGTACCCGAAAGGCTGCACCCCAGTTAACCATGTTAAAGCATTGAACAGACGAGAGTCTAACAGTGCCTTGGTCTTGTCCTCAAGCGCAAGACGTGGACTTATTTCTCCCCACGAGTCGCAAGGGAGGCTGCGCTGAGCTGTGACTTACGACTCCCCATCGCTAACGGCGAAAACCGTTGCTCCTTTAACCTCGCACGTTGTCAACAACGTGCACTCGAAAAGCTCACTATGTTTCTTGCTAAATTCCCTGAACTAGTTCCACCCGGCTACGCCGGACTCTCCTCTCCACACTGTTGGTTCTTATCTGGGTCGTCCCAACTACATTGGGTACAAAACTCAGCTCGCTACCTCATACCCGCCTTACGAACTACACAGTAATGTCCCTAGGCTCTGACCAAGGCATTCTCTTGACCTAAGGGTCCCACCTCAAGTAGGAACGTGCAAAACACAAACATCAACGGGACAGAGCTCCCTTAGTTGTCCTGAACAGGCCGTCCCGCTTCGCTGGAATCACTCCTAGGTTGGAGCGCCCGCCTCAAAAGGCGAAAACATTCAACGCTGCTCCGGCACTACTATGAAGCCCACAGCGGACAGCACCTAGGACGTTAGGTAATAAGTTCTTTCATACTTTTCATTCATTTATATCGAAAAACAATGGCTAACGATGATGGATGCTTACGTGTTTGCACATTTAACTGTCGAGGATACAGAAGTGCTAGTACTGTTGTGGCAGACCTACGGGCTGAAGTAGATATTCTTTTTCTACAGGAAACTTGCTTATTCGACCATGATTTTCCTTTGTCCATTAAGCCTTATGGCTCATACTCGATAAGATGCATGGATAGCTCACAAGAGCTCCTTGCCTGCGACTACACTTACTCATCTGGGCCCAGTGGGCCTATACCTGCAGCACAAACCAGTGCATGTGGGTTTTCCAGGTGAGGGTGTGGTCTAAGTTGACTTTACCTTTTCCTTTGCCGGAAGGCCTAAGGGCGGTCTTTCCTTTATATGGTCAGACAGAATTGACAAGTACGCAAAGGTCTGTAAATACGATAGGAGAATTAAAGAGCTCACGTATGAGGCTCCGGGAAATTCAATTATGTTTCTGAACGTGTATTTTCCGGATTCATCCTATGGAGTCGATCAACAACTGCAGTATATAGGAATACTGGAAGGGGTGATGGCTGCCACAACAGCATCGCAACTCTGCGTCATAGGAGATTTCAATGCTTCACCTGGCACAACTATGTATAGCAGACTGCGTGACATGTTCCTAGAGTATAGTGTTACGTTCGCAGATGTTTTTTTTTTTTTTTTTGCTTCCGTCTAACACGTTTACTCATATTAAGGGTAGAGACGGGGTGAGCTGGCCTGACCATGTAGCTATTTCAATGAACTTATTTCATAGTGTTACTAACTGTAAATTAGGAGAGTATTCGCCACTCTCTGACCACTTGCCCCTTTATTGTAATTTTAGTATAAGTACAATTACAGTACAGATTCAACAAAGACGTGACAATGGTGAACTTGTTATGGCAATTAAGTTAGATTAATATTCTTAATGCTTATAAGGATTGCTTGAATAATTGCCTGGAAGACACTGTCAATGAAATTGATGCAACTATTGGAGCGGTTCTAAGCCAACTCTTGTCGGACATACAAGTTGCCATTCTCAAATCTGGACGACGTATATTTGGTACATGACGCAAGAAAACAAAGGCAAATGTCCCCGGATGGAATGACTGTGCCCGCGAACTTCACACTGCCAGCAGACTGGCGTATTACTCGTGGAGGGACGCAGGTAGGCCGCGCTCAGGTCATACATGGCAGGAAAAGAATAGGCTGCACAATCTGTGTCGTATTGCTCTCAAGCAAGTGCGTAGACGTGAAAATGAGATTAGAGCGCAAAAGCTGTCTAGCAAGCTGACGCAAAATAGATACATTGATTTTTGGAAAGAAATAAAACGTCTTAAACCTAAAGTTCACACCGTTTCCCAGTCATTGAATGGAGTCACTGGGGAATGTAATATTGCACAATTTTGGAAGGCCCATTATGTTGGAATTATGAACTGCTTTGCCGATGATAATCATAAAGGTTACTTTGATGGCATTCTTGATAATCTGGCACCTTTTAACGAACAATGGACCGTATCTGAAGATAAGGTTTGTCAGGCGCTGAAAAGATTGAAGAATAATAAAGCATCCGGCGCTGATTGTATCACAGCTGAGGCCTTTAAATATAGCCCCTCTAGACTAGTAACACTCCTTGCAATTTTGCTCACAGGGTGTTTTACTTTGGGATTCCTCGCAGAGAACTTGATGAGCGTCATAATAACACCAATAGTAAAAATTAAAGCAAAATGTGTGACCGACAAGAGCAACTATCGCCCTATCGCAGTGGCAACGTCTCTCTCGAAAGTGGTAGAACTAGTGCTTGAGAGACGAATGTCACCGTACATGATGACTTCAGAGAATCAATTTGGCTTTAAAGCCGAACATGGAACAGAAGTGGCTATATTCACACTCAAATAGGTCATAAATAATTTCATCGACAGTGGATCTCCTATGTACCGAATTCACCATTATTCTCTAAGTGTATGCTTGAAAGACAAATACCTCCTTATATTGTTAAGACGCTAAAATACTGGTTTGAAACTCAGAAATGCTATGTGAAATGGGGAGCGGCAACGTCATCAGCGTTCGGCATGACTAATGGGATACGACAAGGGGGCTTACTTTCTCCAATTCTCTTTAACATCTTCATTGACAGCTTCCACACCCAATTGAACGCAGCTGGAGTGGGGTGCCACATTAATAGTCACGCAGTAAATGCGCTCAGTTATGCTGATGATATGGTCTTTACTTCTCCCCATTCTAGTGGGCTGGAAAAAATGGTCTCTATTTGCGAGAGCGAAGCCAGCAAACTGTGTATTGAATAGAATACTGTTAAAACTGTTTGTATGTACATTAAACCTGGGAGAAGTAACCTGCCCTCCGATAAAGTTACTCGACTTAATGGTGCCGATCTCATTTACGTAGACAGCTTCTCTTACATGGGTAATAAAATCACCAATGATTTTCGTGATAACCAGGATATAGAGAAAGAAACGCGAAAGCTCTACGCAGTGGGCAACATGCTAATCAGGAAGTTTGGTCGGATGAGGTTAAATGTCAGCTCTTTCGAAGCTACTGGTATCCCTTATTCTGTAACTCGCTTTGGTCTAACTTTAAGCAGAAATCGATTGGACGCCTACGTGTTGCCTATAATGACATATTTCGGCGCCTGATGAATGTGCCAAAGTCTACTACTGCAAGTATGATATTTGCTCAAAAGTATATAGATTGTCTCAAAGTCAGGGCAAGAAAATGCGCGCTGATTCTGGAGCTCAGGATAGAAAAATCTGATAACGCCTTACTCAAGGTGATCCGTAACGGGCCTGGCTACAAACTATGTAACATGTATAGCCGATGGCAGCGCATACTATTTCCAAGCAGGGGC
The DNA here is from genome assembly GCA_001587735.2 of Parhyale hawaiensis. Classification (NCBI taxonomy): domain Eukaryota; kingdom Metazoa; phylum Arthropoda; class Malacostraca; order Amphipoda; family Hyalidae; genus Parhyale; species Parhyale hawaiensis. The sequence continues at coordinate 4,085,829 of LQNS02278096.1, read as the reverse complement.
CAAACATTTTGCTGCAATGCAGTGTAGTTTGTAATGATAGTATTACCTGATCTTAGTATTAAAGTAACTCACTCAATAATAAGGCCAACAACCCCAACTTAGCTCTTAGACCTAGAACCGATCTAGGACGGTCGCTAATTCGAACCACGGAGAGCATCCCCTTCCGTAGCATTATCAGCATTTACGGGCTGAACTCAAGGACGAGTGTCACTCTGGACCTTTCAGAGAAGCACAAGCTCAGCCTTCCTCTCGCTTACGAAGGCTACGCCGCATGCGGCCTTTCGGTCAAGCACCTTTTACCTTGCGGACTATGCCCAGAGGGCGAGACCCTCAACTAGCAGAAGTTGACCGGCGGTTACCACCAACCCGGAATTTGGTCCCTCCGAAATATGATTCGGTTATACGTAGCCCGGAACATACGCACCATCTGGTGTGCCAACGTACGATAGGGCAGTCAATGCTACACCTCACTATTTAAACACCTAGCTCGGCTAAGCGACAAGTCTCCGACTTCCGAGGGCTGCATACGCTCTATATATAAACCTGATCGACCAAGCTCAGGCATCCCCGAGAGCATTACTCAGGCCTCGCGACTCAGGAATCTCCTTTGAGACCCAGACCTTCAAATCAACCTGTCGGGGTCACCTGATGATAGGAAGTTTATAAGGATTTCCCCTTCCTCTTATACAAGTACCACCTTAACGCATGCACCCTAAGTTGGGCGACTGAGTTGTATGCAACAGGCTGGGACTTGAAATAATTAGTTTCTGCTTTTACAATCTGCTCTCTGGCCTCTTCCACAGCCTATGGTTACCTGTTCGGGCCTCAAACTAATAGGTACCAACGGTGTCAAGTGACTTGAGAGAGAAAATATGCTCGTGACGAGCCAAGGGCGACGGAACACGCCCTTTTTCTGATCATAGGAGAACTTGACTCCGTGAAGTCCTCCCACCTCCCCGTCGCGACCAGATGGTTGCGTGGGCATGGCGAGCTGAGCCAGGGCAACCCCCGAGGTAACCGCCGGCCGGCTGACTGGCGGGGTGGCTGCCTGACTGCCGCGCCACCTGGCTGAAGGCTGCATTGGCGCGGCGGACCGCCGCTCAGCCGAGCGTGGCGCCGGTCGGCTGATGTACCATGCGGCGGCTTGGCAGACAATCTGGAAGGTAGGAAAAGCTTTAGTAATCAAATCCTCCTCATACATTTTGAAACGATTATAGCATCTATCGAACTGATGAATGTTGTTTCAACGTAAGAATTGTACGTAAGAATCCCACTCGTGGAAGTTTGTCAGATTGGTAAAGGGTAGAAAGAACTACTGGGCTAAGTCCTAACGGTGGCAAGTTCCCTGCGGGTGAGAAAAAAGGCGTGTTCCGTCGCACTCGGCTCGTCACGAGCATATATTTAATTGAATCTTTCACAAAAATATTATCAGCTCTCTCACTTCGTTCTCGGGTGATAATAATCGACACACACAAACAGGCCCACAGACCATCAACAAAAGTTAATGACCAGTTCCTCGTATCATTCTTAACAGTTGCTATGAATTAGATGAAGATTAGTCCATGAATTTTTAAACCAGAGCACTCTGAGGGCGCATACCTCCGGCAAAGAAGGCACGATAACGAAAATGCATTTATTTATTCTACGTAATATACCTAACAATTGATGCAAATTTCATAAAAATCCATCCATAACTTTGAACCGGCAGTCGCCACTGACCTGTAGAGTTGCCACGGCGAAGACGCGGTCGTCATCAATCCATTTGGGCAGAGATTCCTTGAGTTCTGCTGGAGACCCCCGCACCTCGGACGCCATGAGCCCCGTGAACACCTCCCACTCCTGCGGGACAATTGAAGGCACTGCAGAATTGTGCTTGCGTATCGTAGGACTTGGTAAAGGTAAAGTCAACTTTGACAGCACCCTCCCCTGGGAAACCCACACGCACTTGTTTGTGCGACAGGTATAGGTCAACTGGCCCCAGAGGAGTAAGTGCAGCTGAACTTATTTAATAGTAAGCATAAGGAAAATGGACCCTCATGTGAAGTGACATAATTGTACAAAACGTGAACAAAGTTAGCTATGAGGAGAAAAACTCGAGGTAATTTTTAAATTTCAAAAGATAAGAAAATTTTCAAATAGACAAACTAATATGCACGATGCCCGACATGTGTCTCTCTTGAAATTTAAGAACACATCACGTTCGTATTGGAAGATCAATTAATTAATACATTATTAAGAACCACACTTCACAAAACGCAATGTTTCAGGAGAAGAAAAGGGAAGGGGTTTGTGATGCGGTAACAAAAACGGGGAGCTCAAGCGCAGACCAAAGTGGTAACGCAAAGGAAGTAGGGAAAGAAGAGGAAGAACACACTAGTAGCTAAGCTGCACGACAGTCGCAGTACTCAATGACACTGGGGAACCAGCAATTCTTCACTGGAATTCTTTCCACTGTTTTTCAATTCGTTTCACTTTGTGATTCCAAATCTGAAGATCGTTTCCGTCTATCACCTAGCATTTGCAAGGAATCACGTCCTGTTTCTGGTACTTCACCAGTGCTAGTCCTGCAGAACGCCCCCTGGGAGCATTTTTGGACGAGTCCTATAATGCTATACCAACGAGACTGTTGAACACGAATATCTAAAAACCTCCTGTGCAGCGAAATTCCTGTTTTACGTCTACAATCAGTATTCAGTAGCGACTTAGGAGCATTTCCTAAATTTACGGCAACAGGAAAAAAATTGGGTAATTGACGAGGCGAGTGGCATCACACTGGATATATTTGTGCCTACAGTCCCGTGACTGCTGAGCGCACGCAGCACGCTACGAGTACAGGACGCATCAGTGACTGTATATGATGCATTCATGGACTTCTGAACATACAAGGGCACCGGAACTGGGGGGAGGGGGGTGGCTGGAAGGGCATTTGTCTTCCCCCCCACTAAGCTGCCCGTGGAGGGGCAATGGGGGCAGCATGTGTCTTGTTCTTAAAGAAAAGTACATTTAATCCGTGAAATACGAGCAGTTCCGGTACACACAGTGAGGCGAGAAAGAAACTCCGACTGGCAATATTTTCATGAGATTGTGAATCACGCTAAATTTTAGGGTACTCCCATCATATACTGTATAGCAAACGATCAATCATCATTTTCATTTCCTCTCTTAATTTCTATGCCGTTTTACAAAATGTCAAGTAAACTGCTCATGTATTTTCATGAGTAAAAATAAGATCCAATCGAATTAGCAGGCAACTAGCAAGTCTGCATATTGGAAAAATTTTATTTTAGTGAATTTTTAATCAGTATTAGGCATAACCAAAGTAAAGGTGTCACTATTTAGTAGCTTAATCCTTTTGTAAATTGACAGCACGCAATCAAATTGGCATCTCCTCGATTAGCTTTCTACGTATAGAGCGCCGGTGAAAGGACGTTCCACTTTTATTTATGCCTCACAGTTCATCAGGATTAAGAATATGTTCGTCACGTAATTGGTTCTTGATATAAGGCCATACATTCTCTATTGGATGCAAGTCTGGTGATTGGGCGGACCACTCCAGATATGAAATGTGATGGCTCTGTGCGAATCTCTTGACAGTGGTTGCCTTGTTTATAGAGAATTTTTCTGCATTACAATGAAATTCACTTCCAAATTATCATGATAATGTGAAACAAAATATTCAATCAACGAGCCCAGACGTATCGAATCGGCTATTTCAACGAACCATTAGCCCTAGACCATGGGCGCTTATTGCGCCTCATTATACTATGAATCTCCTCCTTGTAGCATTGAAATAGTACTCCTAGCTGGGATGAAATTCTCTCTATAACACCCTAGTTCACCTAATGCAGCTTCTCAACCTCACCTACCGATAAATAGCGCCTGTTCCTTATTCCTAACGAACTGCGTCAAACCTCAAGTGCGCTGCACATGAGAGTCGAAAAATTGTAACGTTGCTCCCTATCCTTCCCCTTGCGCTGCTGTGTATGCAACTTCGCCTTATTTAGTATTATCTTCAAAAACTGCTTAAACTCCGAACCGCGGCAGTTATTTCACTACAGCGAAGGCCATGAGCTTACTTTAGACTCTGTCTTTGAATTACTATTGAGTTCCAATTCACAACTGTACGTAGGTTTTGAAATCGATGTGTCTTAATAGATTCAACCGTTGTCATGAGCACGGAACACATCTGTTCCAAGAACGTGAAGCGCTCCCGTGTTCCAACTCGTAGCAAGTCCATCTTTAACAGTGTGGGCACACTATCGCAATAATTGCTCAGCCATTAACTTTTCGCTTTGGAGGTCACACTGCCATGACTTCAACTAATGGTGCTTGAAGGCCACGCTAAAACTATGCGTGAATAGCAACTTTAAACTAACTCAAAAGTAGGAGGTACATATTCCTAAAGCTTAGCCATTGCTGCTTGTTATAACGTACAAACTGCCAGAAACGATTCGATATTCTTTTTAGTGGCATAGCAATGTCCAATCAGATGCAGAACTGCGTAGCAAGCTAGACTTGTGGATCTCGCAGACATTTTATGCGCGAAATTTTCGCTCCTGGTTATCATGATAGAGATTTATATAAAGCATAAGCAAACATAGCAATCTCGCTTTTAGGAGGTACTCTTCTCATTGCTTTTCTTCTATATGTATTTACACGCCTTCGCTATCCTATAATTGTTTCTCAACGTCTGAAGGTCACATTATTTAGACTTTATTATTTTTAACGTTTCCATTTTCAAGGGCGTATTTGATGATTTCAGTTCTACTAAGGGACCTGTGGCTGATTTACGCTTGATGTGCGATAGCCTGCCAACATGATACAACACCCAGCCCATTTTTTTAATTAATTCATGTCGCTGAAAGCACTTTTTCTCTTGGCTTACGTCTTTTCTCGAAACATCGCACTTTCACTTGAAAAATGCAGTATAGAATGAAGCAGTTGAGAACAGCTTCGTTTGAGCCGTATTATGGCTACGATCGGATTTTCCCATATTTGGATCGCTATATAACCCTAGCAACGTGAATATTACAAGAAATGAAATTTGGTATCATGATAGGGATGATGCTTGCAAAATTAACTTAATGTCTTTGCTTCGATACTGACTGACTTTTTTTTCAAGTGCGAGCTGAAAGAAAATAAATGTAGGTCAACTTCCTTCCAGCGAAAATCAGAGCTTTTTACATGTTGAATTTTCCTTTATATATTATTGAAGAGCGTAACACACGCAGGAACGAACGAAAGAACAACGCTATTTATGATATAGACTAGTGTGCCCGCGCTGTCATAAAATGACAGCGAATAATTTGTGTTGATCCTTCTTCATTAATCAGGCTTTCCTTCATACAATTGCCAACTTTAAAGATCATCCACATGAGGGTTCACGGCATCCTAATTACCCTAATTACTGAGCATCAACACTCTTATTTTCTGACATGAAAAAAATTCATTACTTTTGTACATAGGCGTACGGGGTGAAGTTTGCTTGGGGGGGGGGGGGAAGATACAATTTGCGCGAATTTTACAAATTTCAAGAACTTTTCTAATTTGATGTATATCGTAGTGAAAACTATCAAATACTGACTGATAAATACGGTAGCAAAGTTAAGAACATAGCACATGGTAGGCCTAAAATGAGGGTGTGGCGCTTTTTTTTTTGTCAGATGCAGTTTCCCATTTATCCACAGCTGCCAATATCAATGCTGATTCTCAGTTAGTTTTCAGTGCCGATTTATCAGTTTATAATATATATTAATTAGTAAACTATAATTTTACCTGCTTCACAGTTTTTAGGCTATGAAAGACTTGATTTTTCTATTATATTTCTAAAGATAAAATATATTAATGGAAATCCGGTGATAATTTTTGGTTTCTTGAGAGTTTTGGAAAACTTGTGTTATGGCAGTTAGTGGAATGTGGAAGTGTATTTGAGTTATGTGCACCACAGCATATTATTATCATCAACCACGTTGCCCATCCGTAGCGTTGCTACGTGAAAATATAACATGCGATGCGATGATGATTCATTAGTGGCATTGCATGTAGCGCATCACATGCTACAAGTTACCAGAATAATGAATAACAATCAAGAAAAAAGTTTTTCTACGTTGTTTTAGATTTTTCAACTAATACAGATTACAGAGTAACTTGGATGCGCTGAATATAAAAATGGTACCAGTATCTTTCAAACGGGTGAGTTTTTTTTTTAAGCCGATCATAAACATAAAGCCGATCTGAGCTGTTGATACTATAAGGCATTATCGATTTGGTCGTGAAAGTTGATTAAATGATATGTAATAGATTACCTATGAGACTGCCAGATACGCAATAATACACCATAAACTGGAGTCATAAATAGCTCAATATAATTTGATTGCATCCAAGATTTGCTATGCAATTCAAAAAACGACATCAAAGTTCCTATACATGTACAGTTTCGCACGTATCAAGTCGAGCGAGCTTGGCTTTGATTGACTTTAACCACCCAATCGAACGCATCCAGCATCGGCAAGTCGCTGGCCAAGAACGAAAAAAGCTAAGCTTTAAGTATATTGCACCCAATTACAGTTTTATCGGAGACTTTTTTTTCGGAGTTCTGATTCCAAATTTCACTTTTGTTTTCTTAAGTTAAATCAACTTTCCCAGCACATGTTTTTACGTGCTTGTGTTGGTAGTAAGATAGGTAACTACCATTCTGACAAGAATATTTTCGCTTTATGTAATTTTGGAAATAGCTATCATAGTACACGTAATGTTCAGAGAGTATACGTCATGTCATTACTTTTAATTGGTCAATGTTTCTTTCAGCAAAATGATAGGACTTCAGAGGAAGATGTTCCAGGCTTACGTCCATTGCAGTTTGTTATATCTTCTTCGAATATGATGTCATTTGTGACAGGAATCCAGTCAGAAACATCATAGCGAAATTACTCTGTTTACCGTCAACCAGTAACGTACAGAAATTGGATCGAATTCGGAAGATCAGATTTTTTTTGTCATCAGTGTAGAATTAAATCCTGGTATGATGTCGAAAAGTTGGTGTCATTTTCGTTTTCAGGGCATTAAATTTATACCCGATCATCTGAAGAACTGGGACAAACTACGAAAACTTTTTAAGTAGACAAGTGTAATATTTTTGTCAAAATTTCATTTGATGACGAGAGGCTTTATTTAAACTGTGATGGGATTCTTATTATGAACATACTCGCCACAGCAGATGTAAGAAAGTATAACAGGTGTAACTATTCTTTCATGACTTCCCCTAAGCCATACTCAGCCGAAGAAAAACTTGGCCTGTCATTAGTCATAGCTAAAGCGTGATAGATAACCTTAACATAACATTCACTATGATAGCTATTGCCACATTTGCAGTGAGCAAAAATACACGTACAAGTACACATAAAGATGAAACCACGCGGCGATAGATCAGAAACTTGACTTAGAATTTGCTGTTCAATTCTGGTCGCCACATCCCAATTAAAAATTATCAGTGGAGCGCGCGTGGATTATGTGCGGCAGATCCGATATTAGGCCGATTTATACGAGGAGGTGGCCACGCCTCGTGGTTTCTCGGATGACCACGGTTGGGGTTTCAGCACATCTG
>LQNS02278096.1:4008009-4028106 GCA_001587735.2 Parhyale hawaiensis | reverse complement strand
CTAAATTGGAACTGATATATTCAAAAGTTGAAGTCTCCGCGTCGACAATTAAGGCGAGCTAACAGAGGAAAAAAAGGGACTGTAGTTCGTCGATAAAAAGTGTAACTCATGGACGAAAGTGTTTCCACACAGGTTCAACGCCCAAGGGAGCAGCAAGTCGGGGAAAAAAGAGGAAGGACATATGAAAGCAAGATCAGTAAGGGTATGAAATCTGAAGGAAGCAAAGTGGGCGCGAAAGACAGGCGTCCCGAAGGCAAACGACTAAGGAAACCTACAGGGTCCTCCTGAGGGCTCTCATCACCATAACATAGGATGGGCGAATCTAAACTAACCTAACCTTATGTTAAAGCTGATGATACTAGTTTTCTAAGTTTTACCAAGGGGTACTGGACCTAGTAATATATAAATTACGCTGAGTGCTATCACCATTTTTCCATTTACAACGACCTACGGGCCTGCACATGCAAGACCTAAAGTATAATACGGTTCAAACTCAGATGAACTCCTATGAGTAATGAAATGACAGCTCGAGGATACAAAAAGGAAGGGTCTGCTGCAAAGTAACGTACCTAGCAGCATGTTCGGAATTCTTTCACGTACACAAGTATGACTTCTGCAACTGCAGTAGAGTTACATCCCTAGAAGCACCCACCTGCAATATGACCAAGGCGTTCTCAGCGCTGAGGTCGTCAGAAGGCAGCCCCTCGCCCTTCCATTGCAACAGCTCCCGCTCCGACGCGAGGAACCTGAGCACAGCAACATACGATACGGTGTTCCATAGATTAAATTAGACAGGCGGCAGTAAAGGGACCAACAGGCCCATTCCCAGAAAGCAGCCGGGACTTATGCCCCCGGTCCTTATGAGCTATTGCCATTATGTTAGTATCATTTAGACCACTCAGGAAAAAAAAAAAAAAAACGGGAAAATTCAGCCAAAGAGACCATGCAAGCACGATTTATAGCTGCTGATCTGGGGAGAGTGGAGGGAATGATTATGTCCTTGGATTTGTTCTTGAAATTCCTGGTAATGAACCCCACTACTGTGCTTGCCATTTTCCCACTCTAGTCAATTTGCTGACTGTGGTGTAGTTTGTCTGTGATAGTTATGCCCATGTCACGTTGTTGGGTGACAGGCTGACAGCTGCCACGTATTGGATATTAGGACAACTCAGCTACGTACTGGTATGGTGTTGGATATTATGACAATGCACCACATACCGTAGAGGTACAGTGTTGGATATTAGGACAACGCAGTCACATACTCGTATGGTGTAGGATATACCTGGATATTAGGACAACATCTACATTCTCGTACGAAGTTGGATAATAGGATAACACCGCTACATATTGGTTCGATGTTAGATATTCGGGCAACACAGCCATATACCTGTGCAATCCTGGATAGTAAGACAACACAGTCACATACTCGTATGATGTTTGGGATTACGACAACACAGTCACACATATCTATGGGTGTGGATATAAGGACAACATAGTTACTCAGTCGTACAGTGCTGGATATTACAACACAGTTAGGCCTACATACTGGTACTGTGTTGAATATTAGGACAACACAAACACACACTAGTACGGTGTAGGATATTAGTACAACACAGCAACATACTTGTACGGTGTTGGACATATGACAGCACAGAGACATAGTGGTACGGTGTTGGATACTAGGAAAGCACTGCCACATACTTGTACAGAGTGAAAATTAGGACAACACAGCCACATACTGGTACGGTGCTGGATATTAATAGAAATATAACCCGGTAGCATTTTAGGTCAGATCGACTACGACTGTGCAATCGGGCTCGATTCCTCTCATTGACTTGAACTTATCCGGCATCTGATAAGCTTTAGCTAACTCATGCGGAACATCGATCAAGAGTATTGGTTTCGCTGCTTTGAATCGAGTGTCGGTCATATCTTAATCTTAAACTGATCACGCGATAGATCAGTTCTATCTTGAGTAGTGTAAAACTCTGTTTCCACAACGAAGGCGATCTCGCATAACAGAGGAAAGTAATATCGGTAGGAGTATGAAAGCGGAAGGACGCAAAGTAGGCATTGAGGAATGACGTTCCGAAGGCCTAGCTAATTTTAAGGTAACTTACAGGAGTCCCCTGAGGTCACAGCTCCCTATAAAACATGAGCTATGCGAACCTAACTAACCTAATCGTATAACTTATGGCCCATCCTGTGCCCGCTGACGGGCGGTCCGGACACATCAAAGGTGCTAAGATTAATTTATTTTTATGAAACTAGTCCAATGGATGACGTCATCTACCACTTACCGTCCTGTAGGTTATGATTAGAGCTCGGATTTATAGCGCTTAAGATACTACAGTTATAGCTCCTCAAATTTCTCTCATTGCACATAAAATTTGCTCTTATTGCACCTAAGATATAGGAGTGGAAGATTATTATTATATTGTAGGTTTTCCCGCCGTATTAGATACAAAGACTATATAACAGCGATCCAATTTTGTATGATATAGTTTAGAAGTTTAGTCGAACTCAAATGAGTTCTATTAGAACAATGTTGGCCAGGTGCACTATGTCAGGCAGGAAATAAAGCGCGAGCTTCTTCAACTCCACACGGCTTGGTCGAACGAAATCGCTCAGCCGTGTGGGGCAGAGAAGGAGACGAAAAACGAAAAGAGAAAAAGAAGAAAGCGAACACTCGTGCGGGGGGGTCCCTTCCGTAGCCCTCCCCCCACTCGAAAGCAGATAGGAGTCCCATAGAATGGGTCGCTTACCACCATTCGGCGGCCCACCTCGCGGAACAGAAGGGGAAATATAGAGAACCTGCCTAACTCTACAAAACTAACCTTCTCGGCAGGAACTGCGGCCAAATGCTACATCCCCTGCGGAGAAGGCACTCGGGACCCTTGGGTGCGTGTTGCCCAAAGATATTGTGGCAGAGGAGTGGAAGAAATAGGAGACAAGAAAAATAGAGCAAAAAATTAATTGTAGGGGCCAAAAAAAGTCGGACAGAAAACGGGAAGAGCATGTCAGTGGATCAATAGATACCTAGGTATATCTGTTCCAAATACTAATTGTCAGTAGCTATACATTGTTTTTGTGCTGACAATTCTTCCCAATGGCGAGACTGATTCTCGCGTTTATCTTGCTTTGCCTGTTCCACCGAACGAAACAAGGTATAATCTTTTTTTTAATAGTCAGATTTTAAGATTTTGCAACTCAATTGTATGTTTACCCCAACGAAAACATTGAACAATAATTGATAAGGGAACCAGTTGTCATGGCGTATACTACAATGCTAGCTATGAAAACAATATTTTATGTTATCTATGGGTGAGTTCACACGTCCACCATCGTAACGAGTTCAATCACGAAAATGGACACGAGCTACAGGTATGCGTCAACTTGTTGCAGTCTCCGTCCACATGTAGAAGTGCCCTTCATTCAAATGAATGATGCCGCATGTTCAGTTATGATCTCGATTCTTTACATGTTCACTTATATTTCGCATTGGTTTGAAGTCACATGCGTATCCCATAATCTTACAGCCTGATTTTGATAGGAAAAGCCTATTCTCAAAATATTTATAGCTTGATAAACCGATAGGAGAGAAATCAGCGCAGAGCAATGAGTTGTGCTTCCAAATCAAAGATGTCGTCCGTGTTCCTACAATATTTTAGGGTTTTCTAGTTTTCTTGCCTTAAACGGGGGTACAGTGATACTGATCATTAAAGTGACGATAAAAAACATTTTGATCAATATTCCGAATCGACCATTAAGGGGACCGAAATCCCCAAAAACCTTAAGTTGTCAAAATTCGTTTTCTTCCACTAAACAGTAGCTGTACATCAGACGGACAAGCAGGCAAAATTTTAGGCAGTCAATGTAACCGTAAGTGGGTAGAATAGGGAACTGGGGGTGAGGTTTTTTGTAACACTAAATTTTTTGACTTCAAAAACTTTTTTATAATTCCCCCGATCGTCATGAAACTTGAGAGAACTATGTAAAATCGAAAGAAAATGGGGGTTTAACTCCTGTATGTTTTCCCATTTTCATCATAGAAGATAAGAAAAGTACAGGAATCTAACACACATTTTTTCCCGATTTTAAATATCTATACCAAGTTCTATCCAAATCGGAACTAAAATAAAAAACAAAATTTGAATCAGTTGGCGGGAAATTCCGTATAGTGAAATTCAAGAATACGACTGCGGAAAAAATTTTTCATTTATGCACCGATTTGAACGAAACTTTATACAGGTATGTAAAATCGAAAAAGAAGGCGAGCTCGACTTTTGTACTTTTCCCATTTTCGCCCTAGAAAACAAGTTATTCAATGAAAACGGAAGTGCAGGCTCTAATTATATTCCTGAAAAATTTAATTTTTTTTACTACAAAACTTATCTCCTCCCACAATTTGAGGCTAGAGAGCTGCGATTTATTGCGTTGTATTTGTAGTTTACTTCTCTTCCATATGGCTGAACTAAATTTATGAATTTTAATTTAGTTTTTGAGACATTTTTGTGGATAAAAGTTGAACAAAATCGAAAAACGAAAATATCTCAAAAACTAAATCGAAATTCAAAAATCTTGTTGAGCCATGTGAAAGAGAAGTAAACTACAAATACAATGCAAAAAATTGCAGCTCTGTAGCATTAAAATTGTAGGAGGAGATAGGTTTAAAATTTTTTCGAAAATTTCGTTTCCTATGAATAAGTCGTTTTCTATGCGTCGTACGAAAAAAAATGCCACGAACAAAAAGTTTTTTTTGACGTGTTACATCTAATGCTTAAGTTTGGGGAAGATCGCTTCACAAATAAAGAAGTTTTTACCGCAAGGTGTTCGGTTCTCTGAACGGAATTTAAAAAAGAAATTATGTTCTTCGACTATTTGGGCAATCCTAAGACACGTTTCTTCTATGATATTTCTGTCGCAAATGTATATTTTTCGACATATTGGACTTTGAAGTTGCCATTATTTTCCTATGGCAATAATTAGCTGGTTTGCTGGGAACACCATAGGAACCTATCCTAACCTAAGATTATTGTAAACGTTAACAATAAAACGAGATTAATTACTAACCTTTAAAAGTTGAAAACCAGTTGCCTTCATCTTATACATAATAACTAATGAATATCGTGACGATACTTAAGTTTTGATTTACACTTCGGACATGTGTGGTTGTCAATATTTGGAAGAACACCGTGTTGTGCAAGTAACTGCAATGCTTCCTTATTATTTTTGTATAACACAATTGATAGATTTTATAACGTTTTTGATCACAAAAGGAACACAGATCAGTAGAAGAACATGGAAACAATGTCGACGGTATAGCAGCCATACTGCGAATGAGTATGAACACAGCTGATTAAATTGTTCATATGCAATTTATTGTGCTTTTTATGTATGCAGATCATTCAACTTTATAACCTGATCTAATGCAAAAGTTTTCTTGGAGAATAAATATCGTCTATTTTTATAATCTTTGTGAAACTGTCTAACTTGTGCAGAGAAACATTCGCTTTTACTTGGGTAAACATTTTCCGGATGATATTCTCAGTTCTATTGATGGAGCTAAATCAAGATGCAATACAATTCAACATCAAATCTGTGGTCCTATGGTATGATTAGGCAAGGGTAGGTAGGCAAGACTAGGTTAGGCAAGGTTAGGTTAGGCAAGGTTAGGTTAGGCAAGGTTAGGTTAGGCAAGGTTAGGTTAGGCAAGGTTAGGTTAGGCAAGGTTAGGTTAGGCAAGGATAGGTTAGGCAAGCTTAGGTTAGGCAAGGTTAGGTGAGGCAAGGTTAGGCGAGGCTAGGTTAGGCGAGGCTAGGTAGGTTTGGTTAGGTTTCTATTAGTTCGCTAGCAGGCTTATAACGACACCGGTTATTTTCTCCATTAGAAAAACAATGGGAACTTCAAAGTCAAATACTCGAAAAATATGCATTTGTGACGGAAAAGTCGTAGAGAAAAAGTGTCTTAGAATTGTCCAATTAGTCTAAAAATGTAATTTGTTTTGTTAACTTCCGTTTATGGTCGATTCGGAAAATTCATTTTCTTGTCTCGTCCATGTTCTGTGAACGCTGCAGAGGATGAATTTAGTATTTATAGGTTCTGCTTACTGAACTTGAATGACGCAGCGCGTTCAAAAATGGGGCATGTTTCATCGCTCGGCTCACCGAGTTCGCTGCAACCAATTCTATCAAATCAACGCGCCGCGTCCATCAGTCTTAGTTCTAGTTAACGCCCAATATCTTGCATTTATAGCTCTCATTGCAGTTATTGCACTTTAGCTTTTATTGCACTAACACCCTAAACAGCAATAAATCCGGGCAATAGCTGCGATAAAACATTTGATCTCTTCATCAGCCTACTTATTTAAAATTTAAGGTAAATGTTTACGAGAGGGACTCGGGGGATTTTTCAATTTTCTACAGATTAAATCCTTTTTCTTACACCAATTATCAATGTTATACACATTTTAAGTCGGCGCATAACGTTTTCTCTTAGTTATAACGCTTTAAACTTATTTTCTCCTATATCAAAGTGAAGGGAGATGCCGTGAAGCATTGTAGAAATGTTTACCGCAACGCTACGGACGATCGTCCGTGCCTCGCTTTGGACGCAGTTGCTACATTTCGACGGCTATCTTGCTACATATCTGTTTATTAAACAGTGCCAAAACAAGTTCAAGCGCCTCCATTATTTTCTACAATCAGCAACGAAACTAAAGTTTCATGGAAATCAGATATCACTTTTATAAGGTAAGCTTATATATGTACCGCGTTTTAGGAAACGAATGAGCTTAGTTACGTAAGCCTGTGTGATAGAGGTACAACCCAAACAACGAAGCCATCGGTTATGCCGAGAACCTAGGTTAGGGAGGCAAAGCAGGTTCTGCTAGCAATCATCGGTCGGTAAATATCAAGTTTAAATACATTTAAAAACGACCGTTTTCTTCTTTTATAGTGTATTTTTTGATGTAGAATCCAAATATGAAGTCCGTTTTTGGCGGTCGATTCTAGTTTTTTAGTTATAGGAAAAAAAAACCTATCCCATTGTTTTCCTATGGGAGAAAATACCTAAGGATGGTACATGTAGTGCACTGGACAACCTTTTAAATATTTTTTTTAACCTAACCTAGCCTACCGTAACCTCGGTTAGGTTAGGCTAAGCTAGGTTAGGCTAGGTTAGGGTAGGGTAGGGTAGGTTAGGTTAGGCTAGGCTAGGTTAGGCTGCGTTAGGCTAGGCTAAAGTCCTATTTAAAAGTTGTCCAGTGCACTGTGCCATGCTTGGGTACTTTCTCCCATACGAAAACAATGGGATAGGTTTTTTCCCTATAATTAAAAAACCAACTTCGGCCACCAAAAACAGACTTCATATTTGGATTTTACATAAAAAATATACTATATAAGCAAAATAACCTTTTTTTAATGTACTTAAACTTGATAATTACCTATCGGTCCCTAGAACAACCTTCCTTGCCTTACCTAACCTTGGTTCTCGGCCTAACCGATGGCTTCACCGTTGGAAAGCTTCCTCGTACTAAGGGTGGTGGTGGTGGCTGTCAGCCTTTCGCCTTAACTTTTATGTAAGAGAAAATAAAAAGTTTAAAGCGTTATAACTCAAAGAAAACGCTATGCGCCGACTTAAAATGTGTATTACATTAATAATTGGTGTTAGAGAAACGATTTATTGTACGAAAAAAAATGGATAATCACCCGAGCCCCTCTCGTAAACATTTACCAAATTTGTTGTGCAGACACGTAGGAGGCAGTCCTAGTTTCGTGTCAAGACACGAAGTTTCATTTTAATCAAGATACTCAATTTTTCTAAACTGTCCAATTTCTAAAATGACCACTATCCAGTTGAGTGCGTTAGGTTGCTACGATTTGCTACTCTAGGGCATTGGGTTATGTTATGAAAGATCATGCGTACTCACAGTATGGTACTGTCCACGGAGCAGTGCATAATAATTTCCTATCAGATTAATATATATCTACTAGATTACTACGGGCATAATGATTGTTGGTCTAACTTCATATGAAACATTTCGCCACATACACTAAACATACAGTACAACAGTAATTATTGTGTGTCTGCTTCTATATTATTTATAAATATTGTATACAGCATACGTACACTCGCTTTCGGTCTTATCAACATGAGTTAACTATCCAGACATGGAGCCGGCACACCCGTCCTCCATGTAGCCTATTTTAACTTAAAGAAATACCGAGAATCCAGCCAGAGACTCGAACCTGTGACCTCCAGCTTACCACGACGACACGTCACTACTCAGCCACCACATCATGGTATGGCAAGCTGAGGGTCCACAGTTCCAGTCCCTGGGTCAAGTCTTAGTTAGCAATTATTTCAATTAAACACATGGCAGGATGGATGAGTCCATGTCTAGATAATACGAAGTGCTGATGGCACCCAAGCTGTATGACTTCTCCTGTTATTTTCTATTCAGGGTAAATAAATGAGCTCTCTTCTATACACGTACAGCTCAATCGTAATTGCTGTTAGACTGTCTGTAGTGGCTAAGTGGTAGTATGTCGACTTTGTATGCTGGAGACACCTAATTCAAGTCCCTAACTTGACTTTTTACTACAAATATATACGTAGTGTTTTAAAGTAAGTGTCGTTTTGAAATAAAAAAGCAACACGTACAATCCCCTTACTAGATTTATATCTTACGCGAAATTTTCTATATAATATCCACCAATATGAAAACACTTATCGTATCGTGCAACCGGTTTTTACACCCCCCCTTTCTAAAAATCTGCCACTCGATGCGACGCCCGCAGCACCACGGTCGTTTTGACCGCATCATCGCTGTTGTGGCGGAGACTGCTGATATGTTTCTTTAAATGCAGGAACATGTGGTAGTCCTGGCACTAGATGGACATTGTCTGGAGACAAAACGATTCCTTACGCTTCGTGTCTCCCCGTTTGTTTCGGACTGCATGGCGCAGCTTCTTTAAGGTCTCACAATACGTCATATAATTTAATGTGATAACACGATGCAACAATCCACAAGTAACAAACCATTTCTGTTCCATACACAGTACAAGCGCGGACTAATCAGCAACAAACGACACATTTTCAAGTCAAATTTTCTAAAATTATCATCCTCAACGATACATATTATAATAGAGCGAACTTTGATCTTACAAATGAAGTTAGACAAAATTGACTCTTGTGAGGCGGCCGCCGTTCTTAATTTTTATTGCTGTGCCCCCGTATTTCATTCACTGAGCTGCCATTCCAGTCAATTTTCAGTGCTGTTTCTAGTGCCTTTAATTTATCTGGGTTTATGTTCTTTATAACCACAAAAATTCGATCTGAATGGAAGGGGCTACAGCCATGGCCTCTTAGAGTACAGGCCTGGGTCTCGTTATGATGACGTCACGAGAATGGTCCCTCAAGCTCCATCGGCACATAGCAGAATTTGCTTCTTGATTGAGCAAATATGCAATTTTGTCGAATAATGGAGGTTTAACTATTGAATAAAATGATAAATCGTAAAAAATGAACGACAACTGTGTGAGCATACATATATATATATTGTCATTAACAGCTGCCGAATATAAAAATTGGCTGCCTTTAGCCCTGTATTATCAGGCTAATTACCCGTAGAAATAGTTTTAACTAAAACCCACTATAGGTGTGTAAACTATATGTGTATTTAATCTTATCCAATGGAACTAGATTGAATCTATGGCCTTGCTATTTTCAAGTACAGAGTGTCAAAGTCTTTAGATTTAAATGCTACCTCATGGCATAACCTACAGTCATTAACTAAAACCAGTTAGCTGTGGAATTGGCTACTATCAAGAAGATCTCTTGCTCCAATGCTTATTGAGAGGATTTTCATTCAGCAATGGGAAGGGAACTACAATAAAACCATACTGAATCAAATACTATACATCACAAGCAATGGCTTAGCATTACTACGAGGTAGTTTGTTAGCGGCAATGGACAGATACATAAGGGAGGAAACTTAGCGAAAGGGTGATTTTTCATCTCCAGAAAATGACATAGCATTGCGAACTGATACCGAATCACAAACTAGAAGAGCCAACTGTGACTCCTGGTGCTTCTGTTTGGCTAAAAAAACGCTGGAGGTTCTGAAGCAGGAACCCATTGTGACCCTGGGAGTGTTGCGTTGGTAGGTATACAGGACCGTCCAAAACTAAGGGACGAATTTTCAGAAACGACATAACTTTTTTTCTAACCATGCCAGGTACTTCTTCTT
This sequence comes from Parhyale hawaiensis, assembly GCA_001587735.2. NCBI lineage: Eukaryota > Metazoa > Arthropoda > Malacostraca > Amphipoda > Hyalidae > Parhyale > Parhyale hawaiensis. Next base: position 4,017,854 of record LQNS02278096.1, on the reverse strand, counting down.
TTGTACACTATTAGCCAGTGAGATGTTGAGTATTGTGTTAAAATTTTAGACATGTATGAAGGCGATCTTAACACGAAGTGCAAGTTCGTTGAACGCGTCACTACATTTCTCCGAACGTGGGTGCCGATGTCTTTGTACCGTCAGGCCTGCACGTGGGTTGTTGGCAAACATGTTTGAAGGAAAGCAGTACAGCTATTGGTAAATTCCACCTCTTAATCGTATAATTATATTATATTTCAATTCATGATACATGCCGCGCCTACTTAATAGACAGAGCTAGAGTTGCTACTGCTAGTTGTTTCCGATAAACAAGCGAAAGTAACTAAAAATAATTAGTTGATTGATCAAGCTTTATGGACTAGAAACAGCCCATTCAAAGAGGAAAACACGTAGCTATAGTAAGTAGGCAGGAAGATGAAACTCATGCATACAGTGAAGACAGTGTCTAGATTTTTACACACAATGCAAACAAAATCTTTCATGCCTAAATGAAGCCTAACTTTTCGTAAGAATTATGATATTCGTCACGCCACACATACGTGTACGCGAGGCAGGAAGAGATTACTGCTTATTGTGGGCCGGATGGATCTGCTGAGCAGAAATGAATAACAAGAAACATCGCTCACCGTCGCAGATCAAACTGCTGCAGGCCCAACATGGAAGTCCATGAGGTCATGACGCTGCGCCTGACGTCCTCAGACGCCTCGGAGAGATAGGTGATGAATGCCGCGGCCAGCAGACACTGCGCCGTCAGGGCTGACAAGCTCTGCTCCAGTTCCGACACCTGCGGTAGGAGCGGAGTAGGAGTCACTCTCTAAGCCACTGATATGTTAAATGTGTTCCACGCCTACTTAATAGACAGAGAGTTGCTACTCATACTTGCGTATAATAAACAAGCGAAAGTAACTAAAAGTCACTTGTTGGTTGATTAAGCTTTTTGGACTCGAAACGGCGTATTCAAAGAGGAAAAGACGTATAGGAAGTAGACAGGAACATGAAACTCATGCATATAAAAAGATGTTCGCACGCTGGACCAACGCGCATAAGAGCGTTAGAAAAAAAACCGGATGAATAGAATAAAAATCGCCAGTAGAACAAAATAAGGAAGGACGCACGGCGGGCACAGGAGAAGATCTATGGGTAACCTACATGTACGGGGTAAGCCTCAGGTAGCATGAAAATAACACAGGTATAGCCACCGTAACTACTTCAAGCCTAAAACTACATTTCTTGACGACGAATACCAGGGTAGGTTTCATGAACACTTGATCCGCGGCGTGACTGGGAAATATGTTCACGCAAGACGTTACGAGTGCTATTCAGCATGTTGTGGTCCATCAAGAGCTGACTCAAATGTGTCATTTCTCAAGTTGGAATACGAGAAATAAAGTGTCCGAATGTCTCGTACAGGGCAATTTTTTGAAGAACACTTCAGTTGCTCAATCCAATTTTCAGGAATTAACTTAGAAGTAAAATTTATAGTCATAACGCCCAGTATGTGAACTGGACTGTGCAGTATATACCAGCACCTCGAAGTCACGGGAGCAGACACAGGTGTCGACAGTTACATAAATGTACACTAGAGAGAAAATAATTCATTTAACTTAGTAGTTTCTTAGTTAGTCGATATTATGAACTGTATTGCCGATACTCTGCAGCTACTGTCTACGCTGTCTACCGCGAGTCCAAGACTTCACTATGTAGTGGCAGAACTCTGACACTGAACACCTACACAGTACTACACTGCTGTGCTCTGCGGCTCCGTACGCCCCACCTCGTTGCCTCTACTACGGCCGTCACTACATAACCGTGTCCTGAAGATACCCCCATCTTACCGCTTTTATGGGGAAAAATAAGCAAACTCGTATACATGAATCCAATAGGGATCCCAGCTATGAAGCCTACATTGAATACGCGGATACGTCGGACAGTGACTTTGATACAGCGTCGTCCCCCCCAGGGGGGTAAAACACCGGGTCCTTTGATTGGCCTCTGTAACATAGGCGGTTCGCAGCTGAAATCAGTGGAAGTTCTGCAGTCCCTGTGCACACGCCGCTCCAAGTCTTTCTGGCATAACAACATCGCTTAAACTAAGAACAAACTAATAAAAAAGTAACCTGAGTTGTCGAAAATGATACCAAATGCCGCAAGAGAACGAAACATTAATGAATACGTATATCTGTAAACAATTCAATGAATTTTTGTATCGGGAAGTTACGCAAACCTTGGAACTGCGTGCAGAGAGAAACCAGCAGAAATTTCTCCAGGACACTTTTATCCAACTTACCTGGCTGCTCCAGCGCTGGTACTCCCCGTCCAGTTTGGTGACGAGGCTCTCCGCTGCTGTGATTGTCTTCGTCGCTTCGTTGAGCTTCAGCTCAACTTTAGCGGCTTCTTTTGTGGATTTGTTGAGCTTCTCCTTCAGCTCCGCGACTTGTGCTTCGACGCTCTCCAGGCCAGAGGACAGGCGGCCGATCTGCGTCTCTGCTCGCTGCAGGTTCCTGTGCAGCAAGGTAGTGTTGCAATGGAATTTGCAGAGTGTGAGAAAAACCGGGTTTAACTTTCTATTTAATTAACTGAAAATACAATTTACACTGATGTAAACATCTGAGAGCTAACAAAAGACCAACCTCTTTAGCTCGATTTTAGGATTTAGAAGACGAGTCGCAAGGAGGTGATAATTTTTTATCAACAATAAAATTTTTGTTAGAACGAAAAGATGACCAATTTTATTGACATTGGTAGTCGACAACTTTCGCTTACAAGTTACTCTAATGAGTATACTACCTGCACAAAGCATACCAAGAGCAACATCGCTGTAACTCGCGTACCGTCCTCCGCTGCCCGTGCTGAAATACGCCAACAGCATTAACAACAAAGGCGTCCATAATGCGAATTACTGGCGATTTGGCAAGATCATTCGGAAAAAAATAGCGAAACACTGGTCAACGCTTTCTTTCCTCCATGAGGAATATTTCAGTGTAATATATAAAACAGCTCAAAGGCGGGAGCGGTTCAAGGCGGGAGCTGGACAGAAAAAATGTTGCCACTATTGATTGCAAGCAACCAACCGCATACGTTTCATTTCGGTTTCATTACTATACTTAGTCCCTGTGAGTGTTGGGAAACACTATGTAGTAAATTTTCAGCAGCAGCATTTCAACATTTACTGGCTAATCCTTCCTACATTACAATGACAAGTTCACTTATCTTTATTATGTGCTTCTCCATCATAGACTCTTCCAATCCCATCAAACTCACAACATTAGAGTCCCTCCACATCCATAGAAGCAGACTTAGCCTCAACGTTATGACCTCGGCTGTACCACTGCCTACTGCCAACACCTAGCCTCACATCTGCCGACTGTACAGGAGCTGACATCCGGCTCCTACCGCGTAGCTCTGTTCATTCACATTTTAGACCTCTTCCCGACAACACCCATGCTCCCCTAATAGATTTGCTAATAAAAGATTTTTATTGATAGGTTGTTAGTTTGTAGGTTTTTCTGAAGATGGGATTTGTATCCCGGAACGTTAAATTTTAATTTTGTCCACTTCTATTTAATATTAAGTTTAGTTACGCTTAAGCCCCAGCAGACTATTATTGAGACATGCGTCTCCAGTCCTCAGGTGGCTATCACTTGAAGCAGGACACTACAGTCTCTATAAACGAGCGCTGCAATTAGCAACGAGACTCACTTCTCCAGTTTATGCTGCTCCTCTTCCAGCGGCTTGACCTTCTCCAGCACATAGGAGAACTTGACGTTAGCTGTGACCCAAGCGGCCAAGGGCGCCGCTGCAGCAGACGCGCGCTTGGCTACTGCAGGAGTGAAGGACTTCTCTTTCTCCTTCAGCAGACGCTCCACCTTCCGTCGAGCTTCAGGCAACACATTGCGGGGGTCGTAGTTCCTGCCACCGAAAATATCAGCGTCAGCCGCGGGAGGGAAACTCGAGCATTTCTCTTAGAATTTCATCCGATCATCGACTTCTGGACGGTCTACTGTAATGAGGCCTTTCCCAAGCGAGTTACAAGACCTAGTACCGTAATTTGCGAGAAAATGAGAAAATTTTGTTTACCTAGGTCTGTGGGCAGGCCACAGGCACCACGAGAGAAATATTTGCCTGTGTTAACGTTCGTTTTTTTGGCATGAAAAATAAAGCTCTGTCGATTGAAAATCTCGCCGACTGAGAGTACCGTCGCATTTCAAATAAAATCGGTGATTCGTTTTCTTCGTGGTAAGGGCATGAAGTCAAGTGAAATAGTAAAGTTTACGGACCAAACATTGTAGGCTGTGGAAGAAAAGGAGATGAGTTGGATATTTTAAGGATGGCCGTACGAATGTTGATGATGAGGAACATCAGGGGGGAGACTCCAATGGAAAGGGGATTCGGGGTTATTAATTAACTTTTATTGAGTAGGGTTCTCACACGGGAGGAGGTAGGAATCTCGCGGCATAGGTCGTTTTCCACCCTTGGTGGCTCAGTTCACGAGAGAATATAGGACGACCTGCCTACCTTTACAAACTAACTTCATCACCAGGACATACGGCCAAATGCAATAATTCCAGCTCTAAAGCACTTGCATTTATCCTTGGGGCGTGAGGCCCACAGATAGTCTGAGAGGATAGGACACGTTAGACTATTCTCTTTTAGGGTTAAGGAAAGCTTAGTCATACTGCCTATTAACAAGTGCCTGAAGGGTTACAGCCGAGATGGTACTTCAAGCAGGATAAATACAAGGTCAGAACATGCCCCTACACATCTCCAAGGGTAAACAGCCTCTACTGCTGGTGGGACCTCCAGGAGCGTGCGGCCCAGGCATGTAGATAAACAAGTAAAGCAATAACAAATCAAAAAGAAGAAGAAAACAGGTAAGGTCATTCGTCAGAGTATGAACATGAAAGGAAGGCGAGTGAGCACAGAAGAAATTAGAGAGCACTCTGAGAGCGCATACCGTAGCCAAACAAGGCAACGGCAAAGAAAAATACCGATCGGTTGTGAAACCATGATTTCTTCGTATCAGCACGAAAATCTAATCATTTGTGCCTTTTGATAGTATTAACAATTTTTGTAAATTTCTTGAAGATAATTCAGAACTTTTTGAGTGATGGTGCTAACAAACAATATGACGAACATAAATCAAACACACAAACGGACCAACCATTATCACCAATATTTGATTATTTATGTCTTTTAACATTACTAATAACTCATGTAAATTTCATAAAGATCCATCCATAAATTTTTGAGTTATTGTGCTAACAAGCATAAAATAAAACACAGTGACAAAGAGACAAACGAACAAACATATCACAAAACTTGGTCATTTGCTCTTCGTATTATACCCAACAACTTATGTAAATTTAATGAAAATCCTTCCATAACCTTTTTGAGTTATGGCCCTAAGAAAAAAATAGGTAGACAGACAAACAAACAGATGAACGGATTTTCACCAAAAGTTAATCATCTGTTACTGTTATCAGGCCTAACAATCCATGGGAATTTCGTAAAGATTGTTTCATAACTTCTTGAGTAATCTTGGTAGCAGACAAACTAACAGAGAAAGAGACAGATAGAGAGACAGATAGAGAGACAGATAGAGAGACAGATAAAGAGACAGATAAAGAGACAGATAAAGAGACAGATAAAGAGACAGATAAAGAGACAGATAAAGAGACAGATAAAGAGACAGATAAAGAGACAGATAAAGAGACAGATAAAGAGACAGACAAAGAGACAGACAAAGAGACAGACAAAGAGACAGACAAAGAGACAGACAAAGAGACAGACAAAGAGACAGACAAAGAGACAGACAAAGAGACAGATAAAGAGACAGATAAAGAGACAAACAAACAGACAGACGAACACGTTAACAACATAACCTCTTTGGCGGAGGTAATGATGTGTATATGACATCCCCTCGGGAGATAATATCCGAAGGCACAGGTACGACTGCGCAGATGCCAAGGAACTCTTCCGAGTACAGGGCAGGCAGGAAGTATTTGTATCTCAACGTTAACGCAGCGCCTTTCAACATGTATAAGAAAACAAGTCAATTCAGGGCAATGGAAGCTGCCCATACTTGCAACATGATAAATAAAATAAAATGGCACACAACAAAATTTTAGTCCAGTGTACAGAGCAAAAACATTGATAAATTCCGAAACATATATGCATAACTAGAAAAACGTGGAATCAAAATGTATTTTTAGCAAACATATTTTCATAAATAGTGATCAGTTGTTTATCTAGTCTTCTGAATTTCATCCGCCGAACGTTTGTTAAATGGTTTTAAACATACTGTATAATCGGACTGAGGCCCATCTATCTCTACAGATCGTTTCCAGCTCGCTAACAGTTTTTGGTGCCTGCAGCTCTTTCCACACATTTTCAATGGGATTAAGGTCTGGTGACTATGACTGCCATTCTGAAATGTTAATCACCACCTCATGCAATCATAGAGTCCCAACTTTAGTCTTGTGCTTCGGGTCATTATTATATTGGAACCACTATCGTGTCCAAGTCCAAAGTTACGAGCGCCCTTCTTCAAATTCTTCTTCGCTGATCTTTTTTTTCATTGTTTCTTCCAAACGTCGAAGCATTCATGTCGACACTAGACGCAGAACTTCAACTTCATTCTATTGCGGATCTTCCACCATGTTTCTTAAAGGATTGGTGGTTCTCGGGAAGGTATTTACCCCACGTTTCTTCCAAACTTACTTCACATCATTGCGGCCGAACAACCCCCAAAACTTCAAAACTACAAGCATTGCTTCTAAATTCATCGTTTTTATTCACACATTCCCTGGCAAAGTTTAATTAATGAAGCTGCTGAATCGACGTCTTTAGTAGCTCTATCTCCACAGGGCGGCGTCCATACAAAACGAGCTTTGTAAGGAGTATACAGGACACTGTATGTACTCAAAGTAACGTCAACGTATTCTTCTGAAAACAGTTTTGCAAGACTTTCTTTGTTACATGAGGTTTAATTTTAGCTACTCTGTGGAAGTTCCCGACAATTCTAGATAGAATTACTCGCGGGTGAAATTGTCGTGGGAGATAATAATGCATTTTTTCACTTCAGAAGACATTTCTTTTCCTGTTGTTACGTAATGTTGTCTAATAACCAATTAATCTGGAGTTCATACAAAGACGACTTAAAATATACTTCAGAAAATTTTAGAATATGTTACAATCTAGAAAGTGTTGCAGAGCAAGCAAGAAAATGTGTAAAAGCAAAATACATTGTATAATTATCAGTTTAAATTATATTTTGATGTCATAGAGGTACACTGGAATACAGTAAATACTTTTTGTTCGATGCGATGATTGCTCGACTCACTGTTTTCGCTAATACTGATTTAGTGAACTCTTTATTTTTATGAAAAAAAATTTGTGAGTTTTACTCATTTATATTAGACACAAGTTTCCTTACCCTAACACAACTAGTTTTTAGGCTGCTACATTAAAATCGTGCTGCATCAGCATCTGGAAACGAATACTTTCTGCAGACACTGTATGTGTGTCGCCAGGAGAACAATTCTCTTATAAGTAAAGGCGTATCAATATTAGATTAAATTGCTACAGACACTTTTCTCACAGTGCCATATTTATTAATACAAGGACCACTCACTTGATCTCTTCTCTGACGCCACGTTTGGCCAAGAAGGACTTCATGGAGTTCCAGGAAGTATCCATGATTCCCATGAGAGTGAGGACACCTTCCAGAATGTCCCGGATGACCTCTGGAGGAGCTCTCATAGATCTGGTGAAAATGATAAGTGTTACCCCTGTTATATCCTATTATGTTACCCCTGTTATATCCTATTACAATTACAGTATTTGAAAGCCACGATAGACAAAATCATTCTGGAAATCATATCAATTTTTTCTGCTCATATAGTTTGTGCCAAATTCAACGCAGCAGATACCCGAAAAAAATTACAAAGTAAAAATTACGTAAATTTCTAAGCAAACGCAAGTAAGCAGCTGCAATTCGTGCAATCATTTTATGGCAGTCACTGCTCCTTCAGAAAATTCTACATGAGTGACTAAGTAATTAGAAAGAAAATGAGAAGCTTTTGTGAACGGTACCTACTGTAGCTATGAACAGTAAATTAAGCAACACAATACCAATTACAAGGGCGGACTCGTGCACGAACAGTGCAGCTAGACCTAAAAGTTTCAGATAGTCTTCCTTTTATTATTAGATTCAGTATTTTACCACCGCAGACGTCCTCTTATCATTTCAGTGACCTCCAGTACCCCAGGGTCCTCGCCTCAATGAAATGACCTCCAGTACCCCTAAGGTCCTCACCTCACTACAGTGACCTCCAGTACCCCCCAGGGTCCTCACCTCACTTCCGACAGAGATTCCGACTTGATGTTGCCCACAGCTTCTTTGGCTTCCCTGACGAGCGGCTCGATCTCTGCCAGCTCTGCGTCGATCTCCACCTTCCTGTTTAGCAGAAAATTACAGTTGGGGTTCATCAGGAATGTCGGTAGCAAAACGCTAGCCTGATGGTCCCATGACAAATGACGAGCCTGCGAAGCTAAGCATACTTGAGCGTAGTCGATAGGCACAGATCCATCAAAATCATGTAATCAGATTAGCTTTAGTCCGAATATTCTATCTTGAGCTTTGGATTTACCACTTTGGATCAAGTTTCAGGCATTAATCGTAAACTAAATACACCTGCGGTAGAAGGTAAAGTCACGAGGACCGGTAGCTCCTACATAGGAAAGCCACTCATATAGGAAGTGAAGAGTGTAACGGGAGGACTCAATAGGACTAAAATAAAACTTAGCCGTGACCGCATGTAGCCAATTTACGTCACATCGACGAGTCGAAGTATTTGCAGGTCGAGCCTCAAACCTTCGTAGGTAGGGCTTTTAATCGTAAACAAAAATATAAGCAGTGTTATATTCTTGACGCGAGAGAAACCATAGGAACAGTTATTGCTAAAACTTTCAGCACTTGACAACAACAATGTTACTGCGTCTCGGTATGGGTGTATATTCAGTAGCTGGCCAGTCAGGAGTTTGAGACTGCTTGAGTTAAATAGAAAAAATCCAGTCGATAATATGTGTATATGATGTGCGCGTTTGGTGGATGTTGTAAGCATTAGGCCGTAATTTCGGGTAAGTTGGACTACATTCGGGTTTAATGTCGGGTAGGTTAGGGGAGGCAAGGACTGTTTTTTGTTTTCCATTTTAAAATTTGAACGATCCACCAAACGCGCACAACATATATATGTTTTGTGAAGAGCATTGTGCACTGAATATGAAGTATAAATAAGGCTTCACGTCAAAGAAGAAGTTAAATCCGGGCGCCATACAGGCCCATATCATGCCTCTGGTGCAGTGAAAGTTTTCACCAGCCTCCACTGTAATTTCTTATTGGCAAGTTGTTTGTTCAATTAGTATATGATTTCATTTCTTTTTGTGCTGTTAGGAAACAATGCATACAAGCTAATTCAGGAAACAATGAGTACAAGCTAATTAACATATATATATATATATATCTTTGCTAAATTCAATTAGTCACTTTCAATGACAGTCCCAATGTTCAAATAATTCATTTAAATTACTGTCCAATTATTCATTTTAAATTACTGTGGAAACAACTATTCACATTCGCTTTGTATCTGAACGAGGCGAAGTCTCGAAAGTTCGGTCAGTCGTCAAAGGGCCAATGTTCTTGTCATTGTTTTTTACGTTGCTGTCAGGAAGGTTCTAGAATTTGCACAACGTGGCCTGTGGAGATGCCACAGAGCGCCAAGAGCGCATAGAACTAAAGAAAATTTCGCTAAATAGGTACTTATACTTGTAAATTAAGTAAGGCA
>LQNS02278096.1:3929758-3942073 GCA_001587735.2 Parhyale hawaiensis | reverse complement strand
GCTCTTGACATCGATGCCCTCGTCACAATTGAACACGAGCACCTGGCGGCCGAAGAGCGAACCGAGAGCCTTCACAGACTCGGTCTTGCCTGTGCCCGCAGGTCCGTACGGGTTGCCGCCCAGGCCCATGTGCATGCCCTGCGTGCGGCAACAGTTCGTTAGTCAGTTTTACCCAATACACAGAGGATGAGCAACAGTGGACACGCTTTATTTAAAGTAATCCAAAGATCTCAGAGTAGATTAGAATACGCTGGAAACAATATTTATCTCGGATTATGCCCACGGTAGCAACAGGCTTGCGTGCTCAACTGTTGGCACCGAAGGTCCCGGGATCGGTACCACACCAGGTAAGCGTTCTCTGTGCCGCTGGGTGTGCTTGGCCGGTAGTTGATAGGTGTGTAAAACTACCATGGGACACTTAAACGGGCCCCGAAATGGGGAGGGTAGGGGGGACACGGGTCATGGAACCTTCCGTCGTTGGCACAATATATCATAAGGACCCGCGATCGGCTGCAGCCGTACTTACTCCTCAGGGGCCAGTTGGTCTATATCCGCAGCACAAACTAGTGCGTGTGGGTTTCCCAGTGGAGGGTGCGGTCAGTTTGACTTTACCATTACCTTTATCACGTTGAGTTAAGCCCATTAGACACAGCGAAAGGTTTCACGAGGAGAGAAGGGCAAGCACTTACTGTAGATTGCTCCATCGACCGGCACGGCGAGGATAAATTAATCTAAGCCCATTTAGCTTGCCTTATACGGAACTTCTGAGGAGAGCTCCTTTTTTACTACTGGGGATTGCACTGAAGGTGTTAGAAGCAATCCAGTTAGGCTTCAAGAAGCCTAAGCTTCATCGCTGCGAAACATTATTGAGTTTTCAGTCGTCTACCGGGAATTCGATTTAGGATTAACGCATTTATCTCAACTCAGGGGGGCAGCACCAACAGATCGTCTGAGATATTGCGTTTTGGGCTTAGTTGAACTCGGTATCGGTACACTAAACGATGACGTCAACAGTATGTCAAGAACAGCGGGAAATCCAAGCACGTAATATTGCACAAGGTCACAATAAGCCAGAATAAAGCAGTAAAACGCAGAGAAGATTGCATGTAAAAGTAAGAACAAGAAGTGAAAAACAGAGCGGTCACCGAAGAAAGATGCCCCGATGACCTACAGCCAAGGCTAATGCAACAACTCATGCGATGGTTTTGGAGACGCGTCTTGGAGGACAGCCTCAATGCTTCCACTATTGTTGAGCGTGCCAGATCAGGAACTACAGCTCAACATGAGCAATGTAACGACGCCATTGTTAGTGATAAGCTCACAAATCTTATTTCCTTTAACTTGTCCGAACTTCAATCATGAGCATTGATTGTGTTCTTTTGTAACCGGAGGAAACCATATATCTGAACCAAAATAGTGAAGCAAATGCTGATGGCTGACATTAGGGCAAAGTTTAAGGTCAAGAGACTAGCTAATTTCGATTGAAGTGTCCCAATCGACGGCACCTAACGCTTGGCAGCATCTAATTATGTAAAGTAGAGCGCTGTACTACCTCACTAGCGGACATACTTAAAGGCGAGCACTTAAGTATAGCGCCATGTAGAGTTTCTCGATACACAACAGATGCACGGAGACATCGTTTGCGACATTACCGGCCAAGTGCATAATAAAAGTTTCGTAACAGAGTTTCAACGCGCTCTCCACCCTCCCTTCATTCTCTAGCAGCTCTAAGGAACATCCGAGAAACAGCGTATTGAAAACAATGGAAGCGAATAGTCGGCGCATCTTTCCACTGGACATCGTATGGGACAGTTCCACTAATTTCGTTCTCGAGTCTTTTCGAAATGACTTTATGCTACGTCTCAGAAGAACATTATACGCTTTCATGAACTACCAGAACTACTGAAACTGCTTCATTCGTAGTGGAAACCTGTGTGCCTGGAGCTGCGAGCAAATGACTGGGAACTGTAACTCTGTAAACCGTCATGAGTCGTAAACATAGAGGTCCGTCCTACAAATGCTATAATATTTACTTATCAAGAGTTTGCCAGGAAGAGGGGATATAACTTTCCCGTATTTATTTAAATTCACAAAAAATGCTTTACTGAAGCTATGCTCAGCAATTTTTTACTGTGAAGTTTGTATTTACTTTAATACTAGGCGATAGAGGCAACTGCCACTTTAACTGCAGCGCCAACACATTGCGTAACTCGAGGATCAACGTATAACTTGATCAAATTTAGTAGACGCTATGAAGCCTGGCATGATATAAATGCTAATGAAGGTGTTATTATTGCAGCTATGGCTAAATGTCATATGTTATGGAGGCTGTTATTATTACAGCTATGAGTAAATGTTATACATGTATACTCTAAGGAAGGTGCTATTATTACAGCTATGGGTACACGTCAAGTGCCAATGAGGTTGTTATTGTTACAGCTGCAGGTAAATGTAACTGCTAATAACAGTATTCTTATCATAACTATGGATAAAATTAAAAACAAACACCATTCCCAGTTTCAAAACAGTACGATGCATCAACACTTGCCTGCGTCAGGGTGAGGTAGCACTTGTCAGTGAGGGGAGTGTGCACCAGCTTGGCAGCGTTGCCCTGGTACTCGTAGGTGTAGTCGAACTCGGCGTCCACCATGCGGATCTTGGCCTGGCCGTCGTCGCCCATGTAGAACCTGAGCAGCGGCCAACATGACACTAATTACACGCCTGAGTTTTGTGCGCGAGCATTTCTACCCTAAAGCATCGGCAGAACCACCTACGAGAGGTTGCCGGCACCAGTAGGGTTGTCCTATTTTCTTCTTCTATTAATACTTAGCTGAAGAAAAGAGTGATGGGATTTTACGGCTCTGCAGCCCGGCTGGAACTCCAAATTGTGCCATTACTGTAAGGATGAATGGAACGCTGACCGTACACCTTACAATAAACTGATCAAAGTCGTCACTATAATGAAACCCAAGCATGCTTTGTCGCGTGGAATTTTCACTTAGCAAACGCTGCAAATATTGTTCATGGTCAGTTTGCTCAGAGACAGTATGTGGGAAACCAGGCAGGACAACAGTTTTATGCAACGTTACTTGCTCGCACACAAGTTATGGAATAAAATTCTGCTTGTCTCATCCTCACGTGCCACAGCACAACCTCTTGTCGGGTTCGAACGTTCAGTGGAAACTTGTATTACTGAGTGGGCTGTTATCTGCTTTCCACTGTAGACATTTCTATCAAAATGCGCTATGTTTAATGCAGAGCAATATACAAGTCACTTAGTCAGTGTTATTCATTTGGGAGACGGTAAATTGGGGTCAGAATACTATATATATGGAATACAAGTTAATGTCATAAAGAGGAGAGATGTGTGTGCCAGGAGTGAACTTACCTCACGGCGCTGAACACCCAAACTGTGCCAGTGAAATTATTATTAGTTGGAGATCGTCAAATGTTGACGAAGGCATCGTAATAGGCCGTCATCAGATCAGGTGCCTAATGTTAGTCAGCCAGTTGCCCTTGTTTTAAATGTTCAAACACGTTATCCTTTTAAAGCTAGTATGCATGAAGCGCTCAGAACAGCTGATAGCCAGAGTTGTCAGTAGAATGTCAGCCTATGGAACAGCTAAATATTCAATGATAGTCCTGAATCAGAATGGTTGTGAGAGCTTCGAAGGGCTGTCCAACTAAAATGTTTTTATTTGTCCATATTACGAGCAACAGCACAATCCTTTTACATCTGACATCCGGTGTAGAGTATGCCATAAATATATTGTCCAACTACGTCTGGCACCTCGGAGTAAGTATAGAGGGAGACGACATAACCGAAATACTACACGGCTGCCTGCGGGCCACTTTATGGTACGAGCTGGCTGGAACACTGGCTAGCTTGCCCGTTAGCTTGCTGATTGGAATGGGTGGCGTAGATGCTAGCTGAGATTTCTTTTAGCTGTAGACTCGTGCTCTTCTTCATTAGCAGTAACTACCGTCCACGCGAGAAAAATTTCAGAATTTCAGTTTTCGGTGCACTGGAGCTAAATGGCCTTCGGTCTCCAGGTTACAACGCTCCATAAATATTCATCCTTTTCTGATTACTGAATGATAATTGTTTCTAAGCAGGTGCCGCCTAGTCGCTAACCCACTCACGCTTGTCCAAATGGCTACTGATCGGGTGCAAGCCAAGCCTTTGAGTCTCTTATATCTAAAGTGACTTTGAGCACGGAGCTCATCAGGACGCCGCTGCAGAAGCCTGCCATGAGAAAGCCACCGCGAACCCATTTTTGGGCCCACTGCCGAAGACTTGTGCTGTCTCCCCCTATACTTACTCCGAGTCTGGCACACTATGACAAGGAGCTTTGATCGGATATACGCAGTTGATTTACGTCTGGTATCATATCTGCAGTAGGTAACAAACACAAACTTTGCAATAGGCTGCAAGAAACACGGTCACACACAAGAGTACCTCAGCTGCGAAAGAAGTCATACAAATGTCGCCTAAAAGAACTGGGCCTGATCTCTCTCGAGCAAAGACGACACAGGAGGCAACTTATAGAAACATTCAAGTATTCGAATGGCTTCAACAACGTACCTACAAAGGGACTTTTTGAAAAAGACTTTAACGATCGCCTGTGAAACAACGGTCAAAAACTCAAGCATAAAGCTCGAAGAACAACCTTAAGTCAGCAGTTCTTTCCTTATTTCGTAGCGAACATTTGGAATACACTACTCTCCGACGTTGTTGATGCAGAGACAGTCAACGCGTTTAAAAATCGTCTTGACGAACATTGGGAGAGACATCCTCCACAGCTATGAACTCCTCCTCCAGGAGTGGCGAACTCTTAACTGCCAAAGCTTCAGAGGCCACCTTACTCCATATTCTTCTTTCTTCCGCCCCAACTACACAGATAGACGTACCTAAGCTCCGCATATAACTGACTATAGATCGTGCTTACGTGAGTGCATGCATGATAGTCTCTCTGACTAAGATTCTTCCTTTTTTTTCTTTTTGATTTTTCCACAGCCATCTATATAGGATCTATATAAGTACTACTGACATAATGGCAATAGCTCACAGGGGACCGGCGCGTAAGTTCCAGTGTGTCTTTGGGAATGGGCCTGTTGGTTCGTCTACTGCCGCCTATCTAATCTAAATACTTGGGTACTGCACCTGAGCTGGCGCTGCCAGGCCCAGTCGAGGGTGGAGGTTGTGTTGGCGGAGATGAGTTGCGACACCACCTCGATGTTGTGGATCGTGTCCAGGATGAGGGACTTGAGCTTCAGCCCAAGTACGTGCGTCTCCTGGTCACCATCTGCGCTGCTCATGTCCACGCTTGTGTACGACTCCAGCTTGGTCTGTAAGAGGCCAGTTAAAACGTCTGTAGGAGTAGTAATAGCTGCGACTTTTACAGCCCTACCTTAGTATAACAGGGCAGTGGGTGTCACAAGCTACGAGATCATAAGTTAGTTAAGGCCGCCAAGGGCACAACACGGTGTTTCAAGAACGGAAGAGGAAGAGACATGCAGCATGCGGGGCAGAAATGACAGTACCGTACATATCAAAATAAAGATTGCTCAGAAATGCAAATTAAGAAGAAAATTGAAAAAAAAAACGATGGCCCAAAGGAAAGACTGAGGCTACGGTAACCAAAGGGGAAGGGTTTTATGACGAGGATAAGTTTGTCTCTCAAACATGAAAGTGAGATACTTCCACAATTAACCTCCAACGCGACAGGGTAGAGCACTAGCGAAAAATGCAGTCTATACTGAAACTGTCAACTATTTAAGAAAGAATACTGTGCATATAATCAGCTAGTTATTGAGGCCAGTGTGAGCTAGAACAAAGCTAATTAGTGGCCCTTTGGCTCTCAAAATTCTTAACGCAAGATACATATACCGTTTGGCATTGCTGTAGTTATTTGGCTATTACTTTATTATTGCGACCATTATTATTATGATGTGTACAAGTTAGAGCTTGCTACAATGGTTGGTAAGGGAGCGCATCCACACCCACCTCGAGCTCTCTGCTGTAGGCGCTCAGGGAGCCGTCAGCGATGGCCTCCTCGCAGCGCTCAGTGAAGAGAATGGCGTCAGCGAGGCACAGCACCTGCAGGCAGGGCAGTGAATATTAGCAAAACCTTTAAGATGTTGTGCAGATCCCATAGTACCTTAGCTAAAGTCTTCTCAGACGGAACGCGGTGTATACAAATGAGGAAAGGCATATTGCACATCGATAGACTTGGGGAACTCATGAGTGAGGACTCTATCACGCTGGATTAACGCGAAGTGGAACAGCATTCTGGAGAGAAGAGGAAGAACAGAAAAAAATTCCACTATGAAAATATAAAAATGGAAGGAAGCAAAGGGGCATGACCAGAAGCCCTAGCTCTAGCTAGAGATGATGTAAGTAACATACAAGGTCTCTCGGGGGACAGTGTTGTACAGCACTAGCGCGAAAGTAGAAAAAAAAATTAGTAAGCAGGAAAATTTAACTGAGGTAGAACGCAGTTGGCAGGTAAGAGGTCCACGCTGCTGAGCTGAGCGGTGATGTTGCTGCGCACCTAAACATAACAGTTGGTGTAAATATGGAAAGTTGACGATTTTGCAGCAGAAAACCTCCAAATACGATTATTTTTTGGGAAGCATTCTCGGAAAACTTCGGCGCGATCCCATCTATAGCCAGAAAAAAGAGATTAGTAAATTCTAAATATTAACCGTTTTTAAGTTAAGTAAAATGTTGAATTAACATGACAAAAAATCTATTTTCAATGTGAATCTCAAACGAAATATTACGACCTGAGTTTCTGGGTTGACGTGGCAGTAAGCGAGGGGTGTATTGAAACAGGATGCATGTTAATTCAGTCTAACATCGGAAACAGTGTCTGTTATTTCAGTGAAAAGTATGATGGTGTTTGCATGCATATCCGTCCTCAGCCTTGGGCACAAAGGGCGAAACTGCGAAAAATCTGTTCAAATTCAGGAGAAAGTTCACAGAATTGAAAAAAAAAACAGTTCAAAAAATATTTCACAATGCTATGAACAACATCAGTTTTAGGTAAGACCATGCACGCTGTTGCATCACTCTTAAATACCATATTAGGTCTAGAGAGACCCCACCCACACTTGGTAATCTATCTCAGGGCCAACATGTCCTCACCTGCGAAGGATATCGCAGTGGGTCCATGTTACCCTCACTGCGCGCCTGGTCGAGGCACTGCTTCAGTAGGCTGCTCAGGGTGCTCTTCATGTGTACGCTGAGGTTGCTTAGCCACTCCTGCAACACACAGCATGGCAGGGGGGGGGGGGGTGAGCTGACAGAAAGTTATATATCCCGTAAATCAACAGATTCCCCGTGATTGTGTGGCATCTGATGTCATGCCTTCATTTCGTAGGAGCTGTAGCATGTATGAGTACTCCCCAACAGGGACCTTCTAAACCAAGGCAACTGACTGGAAGGCTCATTGAAACAAAGAGAACTCATTGGTAGGCCACTTCTAAACAAAGGGAATCCTCCGGTGGCCCCATCTAGACAAATGGAATTCAGTGGTGGGCTTCTCTTACAGGTATGTAATACGGCATGCCTAAAATAAAAGCGAAGGCCAGATCAGTTTCTTAAAACTGGCGGAGTAATGGGTTAACTTGAGGGAAATGATTGGTTCCCTTCACTGCGAGCGGATAAATTGATTGCTCCATAATTAAAGTTTCCAAATTTTTCCCATTGGTAAAAATTAAACATGGAACAAGAATTTATACCGTCAGCGGTAGATTTTAAAACTTCTTTAGGAAGAGATTTAGAGCCCCTACCGCCGGGCTTCTAGACCTTTTGATTTTGCAATCTCTTCCAGGGGTTACGCCCCTCTTGGAACCGTCCCTGAAAGACAGGCTGTTTTCCCTATGTTGTGAAGATGATATATATGTGATGTTTCAAACAGCTTTAAAATCACGCAAGCAACAGTCACAACGTGAAGGGATGCATGTTCAGTATATGTTTGGGCAAATTTAAAACATGTGTAACACATGTTTATAACATGTTCAATACAGGTTTTGACAAGATTATGATCAGTTTAACGTTACTTTTGATTGGTTTTTATTTTGTTTTTTAAACACTGGTTATAGACACAGAACGGGCCTTCAAAGCCTGACGCTGGATCCTTCTGTCTTCTCTAGCAAACACCGGCCGATGTCTCACCTCAACATTAGGAGTGATGCGCACGTTGCTGTCCAGAGGCACCACCTCGCCCTCCAGACTGCACATGGCGGTGATGTGCGACGTGTCTTCGTCGAACTGCACCATGTGGATCCCAGCGAACAGTTTCTTCAGGTGGGACTGTTAAAACAAAAACAAGAAAGGAAAATAAGATATGTTTTATGGATAATGTGTTATACTTAATGTTAATCTATTACTAAGAGAATAGTATATAAATTGATTTCTTGGAAGAATAATAGGTACTATTTCTGATTTTTTATTCAAAACGCTGGCCTTTACCGGAACATGGGAATGCACAAAAGCCTGAGAGTATACAGCGCATCATGACTATAATGACGAGTATTCATTTGTTGAAAGGATACATCTACAATTATTATATAGCTTTTTCACGACCACTGATGCTCAGCACGGCATTTCAATAGTGTATCTGGCATTATAGCAGAGCTCCGTACATTTACAATAACGATGATCTACATACTACTCTGAGAGGAGCATACAGTCTTCGTAGAAGATGAAGTTGAGTCATTTTGAAGTACATGCTGAGGAAGAAATAATGGACATACATATACGAAGTCGATAGCAGCAAGGAACCTATGGATGCTCCCACTCAAGATCAGCGCGCAATAATTCGAGAAAGAAGAGGAAGAACAGAAAAAGAAATCATCAGTACGAGCATGAAAAAGGACGGTAGCAAAGACACTTGAGAATTGTACTCTCAGGAGTCATTCTAAATCAGGCACGAGCAGCCACCGCTTGAGACGCCGCTTATGCCTGGCAAGAGAAAAACGCACATAAGGAAGCACTCGCCTGGATCACTTCAGCGTTGGTTGCCTGCCCCAACACCTCCAGCAGGTCATCGTCTCCAATGAAGTAGAAGCGCGGGAAGGCCGACCGCTTCTCTTCCAGGAACTCATTGAGGCTCTTCTGGCACCTGAGGCAAAAACTCTTGTGACAGTTGCAGGGGACAGCAGCCCCAACGTGCTATGTGCTGCTGGCTTGCTTTAACAGTCACTGTCATCTATTTGGATACTTGATTTTAGGCCGCAAAAATACAGTCTAGTGAAAACGGTTTGATATTATCCGCTCACGGACTTGCACAAGGCATCAGACATTGGCAAATTCAGCGTCGGTGCCGAGTAGGGGCTTTTCGGTCACTTACCCTCTCTACCAACAACGTGTAGTCAAACGCCCGACAGATAACCATCATCGTCGGGAAATGAAAGAATATTGTAGTTCAGGAATAGATATTTTAGCGTAAACTAAGTTTTTAAATACGAAAACCAAGTCTCATTGACGCTGTTGATAAATTTACTGCATTATTTGGTGTCCCGTCAACTAACACGCCAAGGGTTGGTTGGGCGGTATATCCAGGAAGTAGTAAGTTATCAGTAGTACTGCTTAGGATTAACTAACAAAACGGAGATATCTTTGGTGAAGCACCACAGGATAAAACACAATATGATTTTTTTAGCTCACGTATGCAAAATTGTTTACACATTCAACAGGGCCGCATGTACATACTATCAGACACTCAAAATATAATGAATGCCATCTCAAGAAAATTTTAAAAGACATAAATGATCGAATTTTGGTGCAGATTGGTTTGTTCGTTTGTATGTAAGACTCATGTTTGTCATAACGTTTGTTAGCAGTATAACTCAAAAAGTTATGAACGGATCTTCAAGAAAATTGCACAAGCTGTTATCACTATCAAAAGGCACGAATGATTAGATTTTGGAGTTTATACAGAGAAAATTATGGTTTCAGAACCAATTTGAATTTTTTGCTACCGTTGCCTCGCTTGGCGGAGGTAAGCGCTCTCAGAGTGCTCTAGTTTAGTAAGTGGCAAATAAGCCTTTGCTGCCCTAACTGGTGAATTTGTCACTGATCAAACATTTCCATGAATATAAGCGCTCAAGAACTGTTATATGTATGTACTTTTCGCATGTACAACATGGTATATTCCATCATAATTCAACATTTTTAGTGTGTAAACACATTGCCATTTACATTCTTGCTCGGTAACGACCGCCTGAAAGTCATGCCAGATAACCGAGGCAAAAGATCGGATGGTGTCTACTGAAACGAATCACATCCGACCTACCGCTGCTGAGTTGGAGGCACTACAGCTCTTATGCCGTGACTCCCACGGCTGCCGTTACCACGAGCTCAGCTACTGGTGGTCTCGTAAACATGCAGATTTTCCTCCCAAGCAATTATGAGCCTTCTGACCCCACGGAGGTCAAATGGAACTTAGCCCGTGGGCCGGAAGTGAAGTGATGTAGAAGTACGTGCATTGATAGAACAGCATTTACTGGTAGAGGTTGTACCATTTTGGTCTGTACATAGGAGCGTTATACTTAGCATCCATATTAGTTAGCTATACTTCGGGTACTTGCAACATGTAACCTACAATTTTAAGTTTGTATATAAGATATAAATAAATAAAAAGATATTGACAGCGTTCCTTCACCCCTCTGCACTATAGCCTGATCACCTTATTATTCTGCATCGAAGTTTAAGATCACAAATGAGTACCTGGACGAACTCATGAAGAACTCACACGCCCAAAGTTGAAACATAGCAAGAAGAACTCCAGACTACCCTCACCGGGCGAGCTGGTCCTGCAGAGTAGCGAGGGTGCTGCGGATCCCCTTGATGCGGCCGAGGGACACGACGCGGTTATCACGTGTCACGTCCCCCATGATTGCCTTGAAGTCGGAGTCGACCTGCCGGAACCGCCCCTGCTCCTGGGGTAGAGCTCCCCGCCCGAATATTGGCTCCAGGTACACCCATTTTCTCTGTTCAGTGCCATCGAAGTAATAGAGATCAATTCGCAAGCACAAAAAGTCATGAAACAAATGTGAGAGGCAAATTCTGAAGTGCTTACTTCCCTTCACGATAAAACCAGAATGCTTGGGAAAGCGAAAGGCAGCTACAGCATTCTTCTACTGATAGTTGTTGTAGGAATTCACTTTCACCCGGTCTCAAAATACTTAATTTCCTGAGCACTGACAAGCACGATTTTATTTATTTTCTGTTTCAGACGTGTTGACGGACATTTCAGAAGCACTGCTCTTTCTCCTACTTAGTCTTTTCTAGTTTGATGCGCGCAGAGACATGGCCACAATAATTATGTTGCTTTTCATCATCTGTAGATCGATGAAAACCGTCGTTGGTAGGTCTATCGCCAATCACAAACGTCGTCCTCTTGTCTCCTCATCTAATCTAAAATCTACTGTTGGCGACTATACCATTCCGGGCATTGATAACTTTCTAACCTCTTTTCACTTCAAGCCCATCCCAGAGCTGCTTCGCCCCGCATCATTATTTATTGTTTCCACTGGACACTGCAACTGTTACAGCTTCGAAGACCATATAAAATCACAAGCCGGTGGCCATCTTGCGTTTCTCTAAAGGACCAAGGGTGATTCTCGGGGACTTTTAGTATGTTACTCCTGATAGTTTTCTAAACATTGCCAGAAACTTTCAGCTTGTAACAAATTTGTTCCAGGTTGACTTAGTTTTGACCTAATACTCCTGCCGACACTGACCTGTATGAGATTATACTGCTGCCGACACTGACCTGTATGAGATTATACTCCTGCCGACACTGACCTGTATGAGATTATACTCCTACCGACACTGACCTGTATGAGATTATACTCCTGCCGACACTGACCTGTATGAGATTATACTCCTGCCGACACTGACCTGTATGAGATTATACTCCTACCGACACTGACCTGTATGAGATTATACTCCTGCCGACACTGACATGTATGAGATTATACTCCTACCGACACTGACCTGTATGAGATTATACTCCTACCGACACTGACCTGTATGAGATTATACTCCTACCGACACTGACCTGTATGAGATTATACTCCTACCGACACTGACCTGTATGAGATTATACTCCTGCCGACACTGACATGTATGAGATTATACTCCTACCGACACTGACCTGTATGAGATTTAGGTCCGAGAGATAATCGTCCAGGTCCGCCAGCCGCTGCTCCCACACCCGCGCCCTGTCGGCGTAGCTGCCGAAGTAGGCCGAGTCCTTGAGACTCTGCAGCAGCGACTGGTGGTCGCCCACCTGAGCAGCG
>LQNS02278096.1:3901354-3911891 GCA_001587735.2 Parhyale hawaiensis | reverse complement strand
TTGTACAGTGAATTGACTGCTGGCATAAGGAGAAACGTTTGCGCGTTTTGTACAGTGAATTGACTGCTGGCATAAGGAGAAACGTTTGCGCGTTTTGTACAGTGAATTGACTGCTAGTATAAGGAGAAAGCACCGGAACCAAGAACTTAGCTAGTTTAAAGCTAGGGGTACGGTAGGCAGCAAATATTGGACGGAATGGAAAATTTACAGCAAACTTAAGTTTGTGAATTTTAGGGAGGCCATAGAGGATACCAGAACCCGAGCCTGACCCCAGTAAAGATTTATATGTATCTTCTGATCATTTTTAATGCTTTTTAAGCTTACGGAGGAAGTTATTGATCTTGTCTTCAATTCTTTGGGTGAAGGTGTGCACCGTTTCAGCAATTGCTTTGAATTCAGAAGTATCAGAGATAATTTTTTCCATGCTTGTCACGTCCTTACAGCGGTCTATTAAAACTACGTCTCTGCCCTTGTCTCGACGGGAGACAATCAGGTTTTTGTTTGCGGCAAGGTTCCGGATAAGTCCAAAGTCCGAAGGTTGAAGTACAGAAGAAAATATCTTATGAGGTTGACTACCTTTAGTCTTTTAGCGTTGACTACCTTTGGGTCCTACTTTCGCAAATGAGTTGATGTGCTTTTACGAGAGAATATGGCTTAACAACTGTCTAGCAGAATTTAAACCGATCGTTTATAGGCGTTATGTAGACGATGCGTTTTTACTTTTCCGTGACCCGTCTCATTGCTCCATGTTTTTAAATTACTTCAATTCTAAGCATCAAAATATTGTATTTACAGTGGAAACAGAAAAAGATAATGGTTTGTCATTTTTAGATTCATACTACACGACCCGTGACCCGTTGGGTAGTCATCACGATCGTCTTGTCTGTCTTTCGTGCCCACTTTGCTTCCTCCCACCTTTTATTCCTACTGATCTTTCGTCCATCTGTTCTTCCTCTTCTTTCTTGACTTGCTGTTCCCATGCGCGTTGATCTTGTGTGGGAACACCCTCGTGCATGGGTTCCACGTGTCTATCGTCACACTATGTGTCTCTTCATTCTTCCTCTGTGACATCGCCTTTGTTTTGAAAACGGAGCCTAAACTTCTGAACATAATAATAATCACGATCGTCTTTGCTTTCGCACTAAAGGAGGCGTTATTTAGCTGGTCATTGACCACACGCTGTTCGGCCGTCCTTTTCTGCCCGTCAAGGAGCTGCCCATACGACTCACTGTCAACAGATTCTATGCGTGTCTAACGAATATTCAACAAGTATTCCAGTTGTATTTTCCACAGCAACTTTTAACTTATCTTGCCCGTTCTTGCAACCAAGGGGCAGGTTCCACGTGCGTATCACAAACACAATCGAATTAAAGAGCTAATCCATGACCGATAGGATAGGCCATAAGCCATACCCCAATAGGTCCTTCGAATTTCTTCCCAATCTAAAAGTAAAGAAACTGTGTCAAACAAGACACAAATAAACAAGACACAAGCAAGACCGGCTCACAGACTTTTAATATAATATAGATAGATAGATATTCAGAAAGATAGCAGTTAATTCATGTGTTCCTTGAATGGAAAATCTACATTTACGGGTATGGGTAGTAGTTTTTTTCAGTTTTTGTAGTTTCCGTTTTAAGTGTAATTGTATACAAACGCGTTTATTCCGGGCTTATCGAATTTGTTCCACTTACGCAGCAGTCCACATACAGATTTCCTTTCTGAAGAGCTTTTTTCATTTCTAATGGTTACCCGGCTAATCTATTTAAGAAACTTGTTAGGGAATTTCTTGCTAGCGTCTACAAAAGAAAAACTGTTACTGTCACTGCGCCGAAGAACATTGTCCATTTTTCCTTACCTTACTTTGGCAGGCAGCCGGAAAAACCTCTAGTCGAACTTCCAGCTTTATTGTCCAGATACTTCATGCAAAGTCAGTTCAAATTCATTCTAGTCAATAATTTTAAATTAACTTCTTATTTCAAGTACAAAGATAACCTTCCGAAAGGCAGGCTCAGTTCCGTAATTTATAGACACAGTTGAACATCTTGTACGTCTGAATACGTGGGCTCGACCACCCGGTCTCTACGTGTTCGTGCGGCTGAGCATGCCGGCAGGAGTTATCGTATGGGCCATATCCTATACAACCCCCCTCAGTCTGCCATTAGATCTCATGCCGAACAGTGCAAAGTTCTCGTGCGCTTAGACGATTTTACTGTGTTAGGGACAGCTGCTACCCATGCACTCTACGTATTTCAGAATCTCTTTTTATTTACAGTCATATATAAGCCACCTCTCTATGATATGCACTCTGCTTATCCATTACAACCTGTAAATGCTTAGGTTCTCGACAGATTTTACTTCTATAGGCAGTATGTATAGGTTGCTTTTTAGAGCTTCTCGATATAGTACAGAGTAACGATAGATGTAATTTTTGCTGAATTATTTTTCATTTCACAATTACAGATGTTGATAATGGCCTCGAAGGCTGAAACGTTCAAATTTTATAAATATGAACCTTAGATTTCTTTTAAACTATCAATCATGGTTTCTCTGCGAGTTTTCACCCTTACCATTCTCTTCTAGAGTAAGCTGACCATCAGAAATGACAGCGTTGAAATATGCCTCCCACCATGGGTGATGGTCTTACGCCCTTGGGCGTTCTAGTAACCTTTGTGTTTATAATTCCCATGACACTGACCTGTCCCAATCATCAGCAGTCCTACACTCGCGCTCGATGATCTGCTCCATGTCCCCTGACCCCAGCGCCGCCAGGTCCGTGAAGCGATCTTTGACCGCCTCCAGTCGAGCGAAGAGCTCATTGGCCCGCTGGTACAGCGGACCGAAGCGGTGAGCGTTGCGGGTGATAATCAGTGGGAAGATTGGCTGCTCGTTTACCTCGCTGACGCCCTGCGGATCACCGAATTGTCACGATCAGCGCGAGTTATCATTTACGCTTCACCACAGAATACCAGTTTTAACGATTCACTTGAAGCACCAGTACCGGACCGATTACTTCACATGCAAATTCTGTATCGATATTATTTTTTTTTTAATAATATTACGATGCTAAACGTGCTGCTACTGCATCGTTAATGAGGCAATAAAGACAAGGTATAACAGTTCCAAGCTCAAGCACAGGCGAATAAGGTGAAAGGTACGTAATCAAATTCAAACAAACTTAATACATTTTTTCTACATCAGCGATACGAAACCTGAAACTAGAGAGGTCATCTTAAACAATGCCAAAGAAGCAAACGATGCAGCCAACATAGACGGGAAGTAGCTGAAAAAAAGTGATACCAGCGCTCACTGCGCTTTACTCTTAGCATGCATCACACCGAAAGTATACGAAGCTAAAAACCCCAGCAGATTATTAAAACACACATATTCAAAATAGACAAGTTATAATATTCCAGATGTAGATATACGTACAGTGGCTGACACACATACAAAAAACTGGAGTATCTCTACAGAATGTATATGTTACCGGAAGATTGTGAAACCAGGGATTTCATGAAACCAAGAATTGCAGGCGATTCGAGTAACTCCACTTTTCAGTTATGGGAAGAAATAAAACAAAAAATAAGTCTTTACCAAACGAAACTTAACGTAGTATATAACCTAATGCGCCTTGCCTTGACTAACACTTTTTATCAAATCCAATGTCAGGTCGCACAGGGTTCCCGCTTTCTAACTTGTGCATTCACGCACTTACTTAGTTACTACATAGTAGGCGTTGGACTTTGTTGTGTGGCTCCGGCATTGCAGGAGGCCACCACGTAGTGTGTACCTGTAGTCTAAATAAGTTACTCCTTCGATTGGCATTTCTCGCTTGTATTTCTTTTATTACAGCATTACTTAATACTTTGTTGCATTGCATGCGAGCTAGGTACGAGCGAGCATTTAAATACGTGATTTAGGAAAATACATAGTTGTATCTTTGCAGGCTAACAAATGTGCTAATTAAAAAACAGTGTATTTATTCACTTGCAATGGTATTTCGAAGAGAAGATACTCTTCGATTTTGCATAAACAACATTTCGGGAAAAGAGCTTGTTATGCTTCACTCTATTAGTTACATGATTCCCGTAGGGCGAGCTACGTGTGGAGGTAACTCGTCGGAAAGCCGCTATCGCAGTCTGGTACACGGCCAGGAACAGGTATTGATTAGCCTTAACGGACTGAATACGGTGTAGCCAGTACTCTCAAGTCTCCCCAGGATTCCTCCATTAAAGCCTTGAGGGACCAACTACGGCGTCGGCAGAGCCCTCGGTCTTTCCAGGGTCTGCCAGAGTCTGGCATAGAAGAAGGTATCCCTACTCTAGACCAGGTAGCTAACCGCTACGGCCAGCCTCCAGAGGCCGCTTAGCACAAGCCGGACGGCCCGTGAGAATCACTATGGTCAGTCCGCACGAGCGAAACTTTACACTTTATATATTTCGTCTAGCTTTTTAACGTAGCTTATTGAACACAGCGCATCTTGTTCAGTTGCATGGAATCACTATTTTTACCATCTTTTTGACATAGATTCTTTGAGAAATCAAAAAATAAAACAACGTGTCTCGATACAGTTTCCTATCAGAAGAACGAGGAAATACTATAGACCTTCTTAAAAAAAAAAAAAGGAAGTGCAGCACAAGTCTGAAAAGCTATAGTTAGCAGCAGCTGGCTCACAGGATCCAACCAGCCTTAGCACTTGGCGCTAGATGCACTCGCAACATATTCGGCAGTCCGTAAAATAGACGGAAGCGACCCACGGATGCTCCTGACAATCGTGGCAGTGATGGGGGCGTGACATGGGACATATGAGCAATTCCTAATGCTCATGGGACAGCGTGACTGTGTTACTAATTCCTAATGTGTTACAAATGGACTAAAATATGCGCAACAGCACCAACATGACATGTCACAGTCAATACCAAAAATATCAAAGTAGTCACAGAGACCCAAACGATCGCAAGCGACTGCTCTTACTCTAAAAATATTAGGCAGTCCCAGGAAGCGTTTCAGCTGACTGTAGTACTTCATGCGGATTTCTTCCATGGCGGGGACGAACTGAAGACGCTGTTGTCTGTTGGATATGGAAATCAAATTAACTCTTGCACTCTATTTGGCATGAAACTTGCTGATATTTTAAAAAACGAAATGTATGAGTATGTTTAAGATCTAGGATCTACTGTACAGTACTTATTAAATGTTGATGGGATTGAGCGTATTAATAAAAAGCAGCTACTTGCCGGTACGTCAGTTCTATTTTGATCTCCGGCAGGTGAGAATTCAAGGCTTCAATTCCTAGTTGGTACTGGTGCTCCAGGGCTTTGTAGAGCTGCCTGTCCCAGTGGGCACACCAGGACTTCTGGTCCGTAAAGCCGCGCTCTGCCAGTTGATGCATGATGGACCGCATCTCTTTCAGGAGCTCCTTCCATTTGCTTTGCTGGCGCAGCAGGTCTGTGTTCATCAGCGTCAGAACCTACAGTGAGTAATAAAGTACTTAATTAGTGCAGGTATTCAAGAAGTGGTATAGTTCTGGCTTTCTGACCAACAGATCCCAAGTTCAAACCCGGCGCGAAAGTTACTAGTTTGCGACAGGGAAACATTCGGTGAATAAAGCGCATAAGCTCCAGTAAACGTACTAGCATAAATCTGACAAGCCCAGTCCATAATTAATCGTTCAGGTCATAAAATTCGTGAGCACTAGGTGATCAAATGAAGTGTAAAAAAGTTTACTCATTTTCGCTGTACAATGAAGTTAAAAAAAAACTTTTAAAATCATAACACGACGCTTAATATTTCACATTTCAATATATCTACTCCTTGCTTTCAACGCATTTCTTGCCCTAACTTTACTTGAAGGCTCTACTCTGTATAATACTAGACTGATCTGTTTAGTTTAGGCTAGAAAATTTTAAATATTTATATACGGACCCGCTCTTTGATCATTAGATGGCACTTGGCCAGCTCCTTGTTTTCTCTAGCGAGTCTGTGCGTGGCTGCCTTCAGCCTGACGATGTAGTCATCGAGTTCTGCGGTGTTGCTCCAGGTGATGCCCGTCTGCTGGTTGACAAGGGCAGTGAAAGCTTTGGCGGCCTCCAGCATCATGGGGCGCTGGGAGGGGATCATCTGGTCGCCGATGGTGTTGTGGAAATTGGCGATCTGGAGGGAGTGAAGGAAACTTCACTGTTGTGCTATGAAGTTACTGTAACTATAGTTTCCCTAAATGTTGCTTATTGTGAAGGAAAAGCATGGGGTCAGCCTAATAACGAAAACATTGATAAGGAATGCAATAATGAGATTTAAGTTATTCTGTGAACAAAATGCAGCAGATTTCTTATAGGAGAGAGTTTTGAGACTGACTCCTGGTGGTTCTCAAAAGTACCGGTGCCACGCCGGCACACTATGAAGCGGGCATATAAAAAACTGTCTTGCACTTTTTTTTGCCAAAATTGAACCCGTAAATAAGCGTGATTCCAAAATCAGCTTCAGACTAGAATTATGGAGAGTGGGTAGCATGAAGGGCGAGGGCAAGTACCCAATTGGGGAATCTCTTCCATCTCCTCGACTGCTCGCTACCCAAGCACTTCATTGAGCTCCTTGAGGGGAGGTGTATTACAAGCTGCTGGAGGTTCCCGCAACACAGGACACCCTTACCTCTTCCAGTGCCTTTGCCTGTCGCATGAACTTCTGCGCGTGCTTAGCAGTAGCGACGATGTCGGGGTGGATCTTGTTGCCCATGAGCGAGAGATGCATCACCTCCTGTATGAGTCCGACCAGCCTCCTGTTGTAGCTCACGTGCAGCAGTCGGCCGGCACCGAACGACAGCACTTGGCCGTCCGTAGCGAGACTGCAGCACGGGCATAATACTTGAGTGAACTTGATATTGTGGGGCCAGCCCACCGACATACATATAGTGCAGTTTGAACCTAGTATTTCTACATTCTTACCATAAGCCTCCTTACCCACAGCGTACATACGCTGAGATCCAAAGAGTGGAAGAAAGGAGGACATGTAGCATACATGTAGAGAAAATTTGAAACCGTGTCATGGCACCACTGCCTATCAAACACAGATTTTCATTTCTTTGTCGTTGCCACCACTATCTCTAGACATACTGTTATCAAACGCTAGTTAACTCACTAGTTAGCGCAGTATCTTTTCCTGAAAAATATAATGGTACATCCAGTCGGTTTTCAAAATATTTTACTTTGTTGAATAGTTTTTAAAGTTGGTATGACCTGATTTTTATTGACTGGTAAGAAGAATTTTCAAAAGGAAATAAAACTCCCTTGCAAATCGGTTTCAGTATAAACACGTTTACACGATGCAGCTTTTTGTGCACCACGGCTGTACATCCTGGGCTCTTACGACGTTAATGGAATGTCACTCAGTACTATAGAATAGAGAGCTTTCTTAATTTAATGTCTGGGTTTGCGTATAAGGTATTGAAACTGGACCTCTAATTTTTTAGTTTGTTTTACGCATTCGAGAGCCATAATACTTATGTACTGATGAACTTTCACATAGCTTGGAAGCCTGAGCCATGCAAGTAGGAGATCGCGGAGTTGGAAAATTTTTCACCCAGAGAAGGAGGCGGTGGGAAAAGCGCGTGTTTCAGGACTCAAGCTGCATCGTGTAAACCGGGGCTTCAGTTAAGGATATTTAGGTCAGTGTATGGAATGTGGCCTGCCTGAGGGTTTGTGAATTAGGTTAGGTTCCTTCCCTAGCTCATAGGCACACACTTTCCGCCTGAGTCGCAGGTAAGCCCCCTACCACACCGTCATTACACTTGTTGCCTGCTGGTGAGCAGTAACATACCTGAGCTCCTGAGACTTGATGCGCTGCAGCATGTCACGGGACCAGGAGTCGAACTGCTCCGTGTGGTAGTCATCCATCTCCTGGCACAGGTCGTCGATTCTTTTGATGAGCTCATCGTAGCCGCTGAGGTCACTCAGGAGATCAGCGGCAGTCTTTTCTGCAGTAAGACATGGCATATTTAAACTTAGCGTCGTACAAGATGAAAAGATGAGTTGACTCGTTGTAAAGGTAAGAAAGGTAGTGTAGTAAAATATTAAAATATACCATAATCTACAATATGGCCTGCGGGCCATTTTATGGTACGAGCTGGCTGGTACACTGGCTGGTTTGCTCCAAGGAGGTTCTAATAGAGAGGAGCGCACCCTCTCCATTTATTCTACGGGAGCGTTGCGAGTAAAGTTTTCCCTTAAACTGGCTGAGTGGCTTATCCAAACGGAGAGCGGCATTGCCTCACGCAGCCTAAATAGAAAGGAGTCCTGAGCTCAAAATTTTATAGCCATTAACCATCGACGAAATTCCGAGCGGATGGAAGTATGTAATGGAAACTTGTATCCTGTATACCATCTGATGATGAAAATAACATCACTGGGATATAAATCTTCTGACACGATTGTCTTTGCAAATATATTGAAGAACTGCCTGTCTGTATCTTCCTTAATTATATGTGCTGACCACTGCCACTTCAGCCACTTTAAGGACTCCAAACGCCAGCTTCGATCACGTGACAACGCCATGTGTTTACTCGCCCAGAGAGTGCTTGAGCTTGCTCCTCCCATTACAAGCTCCTTGGTTTGCTCGCTGGCTTGCTGGCTGGAATGGGTGCAAGCTGAGATTTGTTTTAGATGTAAAGCAGTGGACTCGTGCTCTGCTTCATTTTCATTAGCAGCAAACAGCGTCCACACGAGAAAAATGTTAGATTTTCAGTTTTCGGTGCCTGGAGCTAAATGATCTTCGGTATCCAGGTTACAATACTCTATAAATATTCATCCTTTCTGATTCCTGAATGATAATTGCTCAAGGAGCTTCTAATGGGAGGAGCAAGCCCAAACACTCTCTGGGCGAGTAAACACATGGCTTTGTCACGTGATCCTTAAAGTGGCTGAAGTGGCAGTGGTCAGCACATATAATTGAGGAAGATACAGACAGGCAGTTCTTCATTATTTTTGTAAGAAAATCGTGTCTGCAGATTTATATCCCAGTGCTTACCCTGTTACTTTCATCATCAGATGGTATACAGGATACAAGTTTCCGTTACATACTTCCATCCGCTCGGAATTTCGTCGATGGAGCTGAGGATTCCTTCCTATATAGACTGCGTGAAGCAATGCCGCTCTCTGATTGGATAAGCTAATCAGCCAGTTTAAGGGAAAACTTTACTCGTAACGCTCCCGTAGGATAAATAGAGAGGATGCGCTCCTCTCTATTAGAACCTCTTTGTAATTGTTTGCAAGCAGGTGCCGCCAATCCACTCACGCTTGTCCAAATGAAACTATAACCAGTTTCTCTACATCATGGAGACGGCTAAAGAATGAGACACTTACTATCGACAGTTGTTTCTCAGTTCGAAATCCTGTCATTTGTTATAATATTATTTCTTATTGTACAGGAAGGAATTTGGTACTAATATGCAGCAATGACTCTGATTGCTCCTATCCTGTATTTTTGATGGTTTTTTATTTTTGGAAATCAAAAGGCAGGCACAATGTATCCTTCAAAGCAACTTCACAAGCGCGGGAAAGAACAATGCAAATGTGTGGATAGTGAATCTTTACAATAATTTTAGAGGGCTGGACGCATTGGTGTTATAAATAAATATCAATAGGAACCGGAGAAATGCTTTGAGAGTGCAACTGCATATATTTCAGTTACTGATATCAACGTTTAGAGCCTTCCCCATTCATTACAGTAGCGGTCAAAGTGAGGAAGAAAGAAACATTTAGTATGTCGGTAGAAGTATGGAACCCATGTTCGGGAGTGTTCCCATAAAGGATTAACTCGCACCAAGCTAGGCAAGAAAGCTATGGCTAAGATTACCTACAAAGTCCCTCTAGGGTAGCTGCTCTTCTTAACATAGACTGGGCGAAGCTAACTAACTCAACACTATGGCCTATAGCCCATTATTATTATTATTATTATTAAATCACACCAGGCTGGCGACGTAGGAACGGAGAAACTCCATGTGGTTAACAAACCCCAACGCAACTAGCCCAGCTTATGCCCGTTGAGACAAATAATCATAAATTGCTCTTCTAGTTATAAACATAAAAGGAAGCCAAAACTGCAGCAAAAAGCAAAGTGCTGCTTTAAGTAGGGCTTGTGCCGGTGAAAAGTGATGGGCGCTCTAGCACCGCATGGCGTGTCATGGGAAAAATAACTTAAAGCCGCCACCACGGAAATGAAGCTATGCACACTGTGTGCTTGTGCAGAATAAAACTATTTTCAAGGAGAGCTCTATCTTTATAGGCAAGCACATAAAGCTCCCAAACATACGGTCTAATAGCTTCTAACCCTAAACATATGCTCAAATAGCTCCTAAACATATGCTCAAATAGCTCCTAAACATATGCTCAAATAGCTCCTAAACATGTGCTCGAATAGCTCCTAAGCATATGCACTGGCGGATCCAGGGGGGGGCATTCATGGCATTTGCCCCCCCCCTCAGGAATTTTGGGGAGGGCATTCAATACAAAATGCCCCCCCCACGGGAAATTATACTGAACATACT
>LQNS02278096.1:3864859-3885456 GCA_001587735.2 Parhyale hawaiensis | reverse complement strand
AAGGCTACGGAGGTCGGCAGAAGCTGCCCGACAACCTGAAGCAGCTCTTCCGACCCGTGGCCATGTCGCGGCCCGACAACGAGCTCATCGCTGAGGTCATCCTCTTCTCTGAAGGCTTCAAGAGCGCCAAGAGCCTTGGCCGGAAACTGGTGGCGGTGTTCACGCTCTCTAAGGTATCTTAGCAACTGCAGCTTGGGCGGCGTCTTGTATGGCTTAATTAACATTAGGTTTTCTCATGCTAGGCCTTCGGGACGCCTCTCAATCGTGCCCACTTTGCTTCCTTTTACTTTCATAATCACTCTGATGATGCCTTCTTCTGTTCTTCCTCGTCTTTCCCGACTTGCTGTTCCCATGCGCGTTGATCCAGTGCGGAAACTGCTTCGTGCAGGGGTTCCACTTTTCTATCAACATTCCCCTGACGGGGCATAGGATGGGCCATAGGGTTAGGTTAGTTTAGGGTCACACATCCTATGTTATGGGGAACAGCGCCCCCAGGGGATTTGTGTAACATACCTTAGCCATTAACTAGGCCTTCGGGACGTCTGTCTTTTGTGCCCACTTTGCTTGCGTCCTGATTTCGTACTCGTACTGTTCTTACTTTCCTCTGTTCTCCCTCTTCTTTCCCGACTTGCTGTTTCAGTGCGCGTTGTTCCACCTTCGTGCATGAGTTCCACATTTCTGTCGACATACTGTATGTCCCTTCCTTTTCCTTTCTTAAATCACCATAGTTGTGTTTAAGGAGGCTTAAACATCTTAAACATGTCTCTTTCATTCTCCATTTGTTCGCCGTTGTAGCGGAAACTGAGGCTTAAACTGCTTCATCTAATAGAAAAATAATTGGTTATTTCATGACCTCACAGCCAATCAGCAATCAGTATGTTCCCCACCCCAAGAGGGTTGACTTCACTGATTGGCCCTGACGAGCTGTGATGTCACCCGTTTGGTTGTCACGTGATTAGATAAAATCATGTTACTTCAGCCATGACATTTTGCACTGGAGAACTTATAGTGTGCAAAGAGGAGGGAGGAGCCCAGCGGGGGTCTTACTTTAACAGAACTTTTTGGCCGCTCCAGAGCTTAATTTACCCTTTTACTTCCTGGGGCGTCCCATAATATGTTTTAGGGCATGCTTGGCTAAAAATAAAAATGACGCTAAAAGAATTGGCCACGCGTTAAGCCTGCAAAATTACGGAAAATTTGTGGGATAATAATTGTTTTTTCTGCGTAATTTAAATCGAGAAACCTTCAATAGATTACCAGGCTCATTTTAAAATTGAGCATAGAGACAGTTACGGGGGGCCACTGCTTTGTAGCTTACTTCGAAATTGTTAGTGACGGTACAGAGATATGACACAATTGACTAGCTGCATCAAATGCTGATGATCGTAGATGTTAGAATATGAATGTAACGGATTGACTGTATGTAGACCAGTAACCATTTGGCGTGCTGTAATTTGCAAGTAGTCCAATAAGGGTCTTTGGCCAACAGTTGTCTTCATTAATTATTTCACTCGTCAACGCAACAAGTTTTCGCCGAGTGAAAACATTTCTACGTAGATAAATGTTATCCTGGTGTATGCATTATGCCGAATCAAAATTAACATTTTGAGTGATCAATGGCTGCCTGTAAAAAGTATTATTTTTCTCTAAGTCAGAAAAAGCAATGAAAGGTTTCGCTGCTCAGCAGGTGTGAAGCTGAGAACGCTCATCTCTTCTCTTACCTTAAGTTGGCAGTTGTATTAATGAAACTGTTGCAGTGGACTAATATTGTATACCACGAATTCTTCGCCGTCATTTTTGACGGCCAGTACATTAATATAAAAATGTACTGTTGTTGGTCTGTCGCATTGTTGGTTGATTGGCCGGTGATTGATTGGTCGTTTTCTTAACTGACATTGACTATGTTTATAGAATATGAAAAATTCGCTACCCTTCATATGAAACAACTTCAGGACTTAAAAGTCCATCACAAACAAATAATATGAAAAGGAAGTTCACTGTTGAATCGTCTAAATTACGGCTACGGTGGTTAAACTGAAATATAATAATAATAATAATTGCTCTTATCAATGAAAAGCTAGCAAGTTCAGCTACTGAACCCCAAATGGGTAAGATAGGAGGAAATTCGAGCCGTAAATCAGTACAAGTAAATATAAATTTCTGTAGTATGTTTGCGATACAGTATGTTTTTAAGTCTGCTTTACTTCTAAAATTAAAAAGGAAAAGTTGCTAGGTACTTCTTGACGTCTTTTCCTTGAAATCGGGATAAACAAAAGCTTCCTTCTTTACGTTTATGTAGAAATTGTGAAGGCAGTCGCTCTATAGCTATGTACATATTTTGAGATTGAAAACTGATGAAATTGCATCACTTTAGATGCGTAGGCGACATATATAACTCATAAATTAGAACAGACGCCTTCAATAGATTACCAAATGTGAAGGTTAAGGACTTACAATGTCAAGTGCAGTAACCAGTTGTTCTGCTGCAAATTGTTAGTATATTTGTTGACTTGAACAAACGAGTTCACTAACTTGTGAAACATGTTGCAATCATAACCCTATGTCACCTAAACTACACCGGTGTTACCCACCGTCGAAATCGTATCGCTTTCAGCTCCGATTATATGCTTACCATTGACACTTATTGTGGTGCCTGGCCTCCGCAAGCGTTTTACGGGCTACAGACTTAAGGTAGTACACGCAGGGTCGCGACTGCTCCCCCCGCCCCTGGTGGTATGCGCGGATGTGTCTCAAGACTTTTTGCACTTGACAGGAGCTGCTGACGCCTCAGCAGCACTACGACTGGGGGTTGCGCGCCCTGAAAACCGTGCTGAAGGGGTCCGGCAACTTGCTGCAGCAGCACAGGTACCGCATCATGCTCTGTTTGTCTACACCCTAATCGTGACTTACTACATACTGTTCTCCGATGAATCACCAGACTAGAAAGATTTGGTAAATGTTCAAACTCATGTAATTAATTCAAGTTGCTGCTCTGGAGCAGACACTTGATGAATTTATGAGTTTACTGAAAGGAATAACAGTAATAAAATTATTTTAAAAATATAGGTTTAATTGTGTTATTCCAGTCGAGTTACTGTGTTGTAAATCACTCGATACCTTGCAGTATGGCCCCAGATGCCTCTCCACTTTCTTATGACAGTCTTTACTGCAGCCGCGCAACCAAGAGGGCCTGTCACTCCAAGTTAATTGCACTTTGGCTCGTGACAAATTTTTGCTATTGTCTTTTTATTAACAAGAGTCATTGTATTGGGCGCTTAAGTTCTGGTTTTACCATAGTTTCTTCTAAATTCCGCGTTGAATGATTATATCACGGTGTAATGCGATTAGAGTGTTTTCTGAGGTCAAAATTGGCTAATCGTTCCCCCGTGAAATAAGAGTGTAGCATGTGAAGAACTCGCGTACGTAAAGACACAGCCGTGCACGAACTCGTGGCGTGCATACGACAACCGTGCAGAGGTATCAAGGACTATGCGCCGCATTCTGATTGCAATAAAATGTGAAAGGGACAGTATTACGGGAGCTCAATTGACTATGTAAGTGAAGCTCACGTATAAAAGCAGCTTCTCTTATCTGGGTCATAAAATCACTGATGATTTTCGTGATAACCAGGTTACAGAAAAAAAGAAAGTGATCGCTTCATTGAGTTGGCAACGCATTAATTCAGAAATTCTGCCATTGTCAGTTGTTCTGGACTTATTGTTATCCCCTGTACTGTAACTCGCCTTGTAATGTTGAAAATCCATTGAGCGCGTGTGCGTTGCTTTTAACAGCATTATCCGCAGATAAATAAATGTTAACTGGTGAGAGTCTCATAGATGCTCAAAAACACACCAACTGTCGGCCTAAAATCAGGGCCAGGGTATGCCAATAACTCTTTGCTCAGAGTCTTCCGTAACAGCTCAGGCTACAGTC
The DNA here is from genome assembly GCA_001587735.2 of Parhyale hawaiensis. Lineage (NCBI taxonomy): Eukaryota > Metazoa > Arthropoda > Malacostraca > Amphipoda > Hyalidae > Parhyale > Parhyale hawaiensis. The sequence continues at coordinate 3,881,523 of LQNS02278096.1, read as the reverse complement.
GATAAAACATAGATCTTTCATAACTGTGCATACTGCTGCCAGAGGGAGGCCAAGTAATGGGGCGTTATGAGGTCTAAAATACAATATTACTGCGATATTTCCTTTTTTGTTTGTTGGTTAGTAACCTAGAGATAATCTGTGTTTCTTTCTGTACAATGTGACGTTTCACTAAGTACCTGATGAAACTCCTTATTATGATTAAGAGGTCTTGCTGTAGCAATGGCCGTGCAGTGGAGGGCTGTGCTAAAGAGGCAACCCAAAAATCGTCTCGATTGTTTTATAGGTGACTGCAGAGCAGCAAGAATACTTAATGTATGTAGTTAGATTTTAATTTAAAGTTGTTTACCCTACCTTTATTTACTAAAATTGAGTTGCCTGACCATCATGCCATACTACTGTGGCAACGTGATTATCATTCTTTCACATTATAACTCCTGGTCATGTTAGAATTAGGGCGTTGTAAATGTAAAGGCGCTGTACCTGTTAACGTAATGAGCACTGCATTCCTATTTGACCTAATAAAGTGATTTTCTTACATATTTGCCGCTGGTGGCCTGCACTGCGTCTAAATTTTTTGCTTTCTTCCCGCTGTCTTTTGCCTTACCGTGTTCCTTTGGCTCACCATGTCCCGCTCGTCTCTCACGTCATTCCAATACGCTGTGTTTCAGACAACAGAGCGGCGAGGGGGCGGCGTCCCCAGAGCAGGAGTCAGAGCTGGTGGTCCAGGCCCTGCGTCTCAACACGCTCTCCAAGCTCACATTCGCCGATTCCGTCAGGTAGCGACCCTGGACCGAGCACCATGGTGTTCCTTACTTCTTTTATTTACTAATTCCTTAGAAATTAGCTTTGGCTATTTTAATTCAAGTTCATAATGAGCTTTCCACGGATGTGGTAAGAAAAAGGAATAGAAATTCCCCCGGAGCAAGTTAAGTGTTGTGACGTAACAACTTCCCGGTTCGGCGCAAATGGTGGGATTTTACACAATCAATAAGGTATACAAAGTTTGCTTCTGATTGAGAGATATTTAGCATCGGTTGATAGTCTGCATGTGACTGAAGTACTGAATGTGTCAGGACGGTCCCTTGTTGCTAATCAGATATACACAGGAAGTAAGATTACACGGGAAAGATGGCACAACCAGGGATGTGAAAGCTTCCAACCTAGGTGATGCTAATCCTTCGAGGGTTGAAGGCCACACCTCATTGTCTGTTCAACTGCAGCTGACACTTTTGCCAAAAGGAACTCTGAGCGTGCGGTATATAAAGTGGAATCAAGCATTATTTAGAACTACATATTTAAAACTGGATCTTCTTGTCGGAGGCCCGGTTGTTGTGAAGCACTTGCACGGTTGGTACAGCCAACTGAGTAATCATTTAGGCATGCAGATGACCAGTGACAGTATTTCGAGAATCTCTATTTAAGTTTCCATCCTTTCTTCTGTTGATGGATGCATGTATGGTTGTTCTAGTTCTGTAGCAGATGTGTGCATCCTAACGCCCAGCCGACGTAACTGACGCCTTGTGAAAGAGAGAGATCATGCGTTTGTTAGTACATTAGGGGACTCACGTTTGGGCAGACTACTGACAATTTGAGGGAGACGCCATGGGGCAAACATTGTGGGTTAGTTGAACATCATATCGGCTGCAAATGTCCATTATAGTACATGTAGTGATAAATTTACTTACTAAGACATTCCTCTGTGTGAAGAATACCACAGTATAAGATGTAACGTCTCAGAACATGCTGCAGACAATTTGCGGCAGACGCTATGCGTCTAACGTTATGTACCCATTGAACAATATATTGGATGTAAATCTCAATTGCAGCACTTGTACTCGTAAATTCGAGTCAAAAGGCATTCTTCTGCGTGAAAACTATTGCATAATGCGATACAATTTCTCAATACAGGCTACGGATAATTTACAGGAGTCGCTGTGCAGAAATGCAAATCATAGCGTCTCCTGTAAATTCTCCGCAGCCTGTGTTATGATATCTACGTCCGATGTGCTGTTCAATAAGAAGATAATTCCAGCCCCATAGCGTCTCCCGTAAGTTGTTCGTAGCCTGCCTTGAGACGTCACATCTTATATTGCAACGATCTACACGCAGAGAGATGTCTTAGTACTTGAATTTATCACTAACTGACATTGGTAGCCGATATATTGTTCAATAAACGCATAACGTTTACCATAAAGTGTCTCCCTCAAATTATCCGTACTTGCCCGCAGTCCGTCAAAAAAGTCCCTTACATGAGTTTATTGACAGAGATATTTACAAACATATGTAAATGTTGTTCTTTTTGTGCTCATTAAAGAGAAGTTACATCAGGCAAAGTTTTTTCTCTTAGAAATCAGGGCAGTTGATTGCATTATGACATGAAGGGGAAAAATTAAACTATTTCATTGCGGATCAACGTAGCTGTTTTCTAAATGTCGAAAGAGTACGAAAAAATAAGGCTGTGCGATCGTATGGTTTTCAGAAGCTCATGCAGACTGTACGTTCTCGTTCACATTTTTGTTCTATTAGGGAGATCACTTTTCTCAACTTTCGCACTGCCTCACACGCACAACTTGAGAGTCCGACTCACTTCAATAATTATTTGTTTGGTAGGTTTGACGAGCTGGTGCACGACGTGTTCATGAACGTACCCTACCGAGGGGTTGGCTTCGAGTCACTGGCTCAGGTGGTGGAAGAAACCTTCACCGAGAACAAGCTGGTAGCTAACGAGCGCCAGACAAAGAAGTGCCTAGAGCTCTACGAGCAACTGCAGCAGCGCATGGGCGTAGTGGTTGTGGGGCCCTCGGGCTCCGGGAAGACCACCATCTGGCAGATGCTTTTCAAATCTCTTACGAAGATGGGACAGAAACTCAAGAAGTACACGATGAACCCGAAGGCAATGCCACGTCAGCAGCTGTTGGGTCATATCGACCACGATACGAGAGAGTGGTCAGACGGAGTTTTGACTGCTTCCGCCAGACTTGTGGTTAAGGAGCCTACCGATGTCACATCGTGGATCATATGCGATGGTGATATCGACCCTGAATGGATCGAGTCTCTCAACTCTGTACTTGACGACAACAGGCTGCTAACGATGCCTTCTGGCGAGAGAATCCAGTTCGGTCCTAATGTGAACTTCCTTTTTGAAACTCACGACCTGAGCTGCGCCTCTCCGGCTACCATATCGCGGATGGGCATGATTTTCCTCAGCGAGGAAGACACTAACGTTGAGCTGGTGGTGGACTCTTGGCTGCACCAGAGGCAAGACGATCAGGACTATCTTGCCCAGTACATCAAAGATTACTTCTTCCGAGGCTTGGACTGGGTAATGAAGCGTAGTGAGTCGCAAGTGGAGACGACGCTGGTAGGCTGGGTGTACAACGGGTTGTCGCATATGATAAATGTGACAAGCAGAACCCATTTCGCTGTAGCTCTCGTGCGCGGTCTAGGAGGAAATCTTTCTGAAGCAACACGAGCAGAGTTTGCGCGGGAGGTGTACAGTTGGGTGGGGGAGCATTTGCCGGACAATAACCGCCCACTGAGTGTTCGCTATGATGAGGCTCGAGACAGACTAGAGAGCTACACAACTGACACCAACACTGAGGTTACAATCGACTCTGGTGAACCGCCTTTGGNCGAGCAGAGTTTGCGCGGGAAGTGTACAGTTGGGTGGGGGAGCATTTGCCGGACAATAACCGCCCACTGAGTGTTCGCTATGATGAGGCTCGAGACAGACTAGAGAGCTACACAACTGACACCAACACTGAGGTTACAATCGACTCTGGCGAACCGCCTTTGGTGCTCACCGCAGACTCCAAAAGAATTCTGGACTATATTTTGCCCTGGCTGCAGCCTGAAACCCAGCAGCCATTCATCCTAATCGGTCCAGAAGGCTGCGGTAAAAGCAAGCTGCTGAACCATTGCTTCAATCAACTGCGGGGCACACAGGTGGCTGTGGTGCACTGCAGCGCCTACACGGCCCCGCACCATCTGCTGCAGAAGCTCACGCAGATGTGCATGGTGATCTCGACGAACACAGGCAGGGTGTATCGACCTAAGGACAGCGAGCGCCTCGTCCTCTATCTCAAGGACTTAAATCTACCGAAGCCAGACAAGTGGGGGACGTGCCAGCTCATTACCTTCCTGCAACAGGTGTGTTTTGTGTGGCTATCCCTTTTTGTTTCCCGCATGTAGTCGTTTCCAGTATGGTTGTCTGTCTAAATCTAGGAGAGGCCCTGATGTTTGCTACCATCTGCAATATCAATTCTAAATCGGGCCACGTCCATATCTTCCCCTACAAAAATTCTACTATCGGAAGGGTGTGCACTTTTTCCAAGCTAGTGAACATTTTTGCATAGAAAGTTAGTGCCTTATCGTACATATGCAGTAGATTTGCCATCCTGTTTTTGTCAGCAGCGTGTAGTTCAATAGTCTTATAAGCGACTACGCCAGATTTCCATGGCTTGCCTGCTTTAGTGATTCTGTAGATGGGTAAATGTATTATAATATTTTCCCCTGCGTATGAACTCATGAACTCGTACAATGAAAATATCTTTCCCTAGTACAACCTCTCGAAGAGTAATACAAGAATAATTCATTTAACGCAGACAACAATCACCAAACTAGTCGGGGAAGAAAAAATTTATTTGGTCTGTAGTACAATCGACTTCTTCTTTGGAGCTGAAAACTTGAAAACTCTCTGCTCCAGCGGCTTTTCTATAGTATATCTGGCTGTAATCCATGAGTATATGGAGATTAAATGGTCCACATCTTCACGGCATAGGAGATGAACAAGAAAAAAAAATAGACTCCAGTTTCGTCACCGAAACGAAGGGAGTGAAACTGACTGGAATACCTACTTGCCCATTATATATTTCTTGCTGTTTTTATTTCACGCCCATTCATTTTGTACTTCTTTGGTCGTTGTTATTGCTCATCCTATCGTATGCCGAGTAGTGTTCTTGTGTAGCTATCTTTTGTGGAGAGATATTCGCGGAAATACTGTAGATTTTCATGTATTACATGATCATCCTTTTCTTCAATTTATTATCACCTCTCCTTTCCCAACACCCACCTTTCATTTTGATGGCCATTTGGTGATGACTGAGACTTAAACTTTGATACTATTAAGTATGTAATAAATATATGTAGTACTGTATATTTTATTGTCTCAGTAGCTACAATCATTTTCGGTGTAGCAGGGACGAGGCGGTTGTATTTCTGAGTATCCATTTGTTTATTGCAGCTGGTGACGTACCGAGGGTTCTACGACTCGAGCTTGGAGTGGGTGGGGCTGGAAGGCGTGCAGGTGGTGGGCAGCATGACTGGAGGTTCCGCTCTGGGCCGCCACCAGTTGTCTACTCGCTTCACTTCAGTAGTGAGGGTGACTTCCATGGGGTGAGTGCTTTGTTGAAATTACTTCCGATATGTATGATACTGCTAAAGTCAGTTTCATGAAGTGAGTTACTTTCTAAAATTAGTTCCAGGGGTTGAGTTCGCTACCGAGATGAGTTCCTTAGAGTAGGTTCTGTGCTGAAGTGAGTCCCAGAAGGTGAGCAGCTTAGCCTACTGAAATTATTTCTATAAAATGAAATCCCTGCTGGAATAACTCCCCTCCCCCCTCTCCCCGGGTGAATTGCTTGCTAACTGAAGTACTATCAGAGGGGTGAAATCACTGATGAAATGACTGCTCTACACTTCATTGCTGTACCTGGTTAAATGACTGCTTATGGATGAAATTCTTTTCACGTGGCACTCATGCGGAGTGTCTGGTGTGCTGAAGAGGCTTATTTCAGGAACATTTTTTGCTCTGTAGTATTATGGCTGATTTTTCGTTGACACCTTAATCAGTATGGTGACACTGAGCGACTAGAACCACAGATTACATCACAATATGATCGTGCGCTCGTATTCGTATCGTATTGTGGGATTATTTTGAGAGACAATGGCCGTGTGCTACCAACAGGATAGCTTTCATTGCAGTACGCTCCACTGATTCATTGCCCCGTATACTAGCTCATTACTCCTTCGCCCTCCCAATACATATTAACCTCCGCCAAGGAGGTTATATTTTCGTCGTGTTTGTCTGCCTGTTTGTTTGTCTGTCTGTCACCAAGATAACTCAAAAAGTTATGAACCGATTGGGATGAAATTTACAGGGATTGTTAGGTATGTTAAGAGAAACAGATGATTAACTTTTAGTGTAGATATGTCCATCCGTTTGTTTGTTTGTCTGCGTCATTTTTCTCGATGCCATAACTCAAAAAGTTATGGATGGATTTTGATGAAATTAACAAGAGTTGTTAGATATATAACAAAGAGTAGATGACCAAATTTTGGTAATAGTCCGTTTGTTCGTTCGTTCGTTTGTCACTGTTTTTAATTTTATGCTTGTTAGCACAATAACTTAAAAAGTAAAGAATGGATCTTTATGAAATGTAGAGGAGTTGTTAGTAATGGTAAAAGACATAAACGATCAAATTTTGGTGCAGATCGGTTAGTTCGTTGGTACGTCTGACTCATATTTGCCATAACGTTTGTTAACAGTATAACTCAAAAAGTTATGAACGGATCTTCAAAAAAATTGAACAAGCTGTAATTAATATTAAAAGGCACAAATGATTGGATTTTGTATTTTATGCAAAGAAAATTATGGTTTCAGAGCCAATTTGAATTTTCGCTACCATTTTCTCACTTGGCGGAGGTATGCGCTCTCAGAGTGCTCTAGTTGTCCATGCTACATTCTTATTTTGGATAGCTTTGCTAACACTTGAGAAATACCGTTCCGTTTTAGTAGTCAGTGTCAATGCTCACTGTTCCATTGTCAAAGAGGCTAAGTTATCCTAATGTTACCGCCGAAGAGCGAGACAGCAGTCGAAACTATACGAGCACTAGATTAGATTAGATAGGCGGCAGTAGACGAAGCAATAGGCCCATTTCCAAAGAGACACCGGAACATACGCAGCGGCACTCTATGAGCTATTGCCATTATGTTAGTAAGATATAGAGGACAGGAGAAAAGAGAGAGAGAAAAGAAAAAAAAAAAAGAGGGGTGAAGAGTCCATGCCCAAGAGACGATCTTGAATTCACGCAAGCACGTTCAAGAGCCGCTGACATGCGGAGCTTAGAGACATCAAACTGTGTAGTTGGAGCGGGAGAGAGAAAAAGATGAATTAAGGTTGCCTCGGAAGCTTTGGCCGTTAAGTGTTTGCAACTCCCAGAGGAGGAGTTCTTAGTTGCGGAGAATGTCTCTCCCAATATACGTCAAGACGATTTTTAAACGCGTTGACTGACTCCGCACTAACAACATCGGAGGGGAGTCTATTCCAAATGCTGACTATGAAACACGGAAAGAACTGCTGACTTAAGGTCGTTCTTCGAGCTTTATGCTTGAGTTTTTGACCGTTGTTTCGCAAGCGATCATTAAGGTCTCGTTCAAAGAGCTCCGTTGTAGGTACATCGTTGAAGCCGTTCAAATACTTGAATGTTTCTATTAGTTGCCCCCTGAGACGTCTTTGCTCGAGAGAGATCAGACCAAGTTCTTTTAGGCGATGACATTACGAGACGTATTAGTAGCTACTGTACATACGACAGGTACCCCGAGCGGGACCAGCACCACTCGCACATGTCGTCGATGACGTCGCGGCAGCAGTCCAGGCACACAGGGAGGGTGGGGCGGACCGTCGTCTTCCGAGGGGACGAGCGATTGAGGTACCACGTCCAGATGGTGGTCCACTCCTGTCGATCACGTGCTTGCTTCAGGTGCCTGAGATGGTCCAGTGGCCGTAGAATTGGCTAGTAGAGTTCAATCACTCTATGTTCTGAAGAAAAATTCTGGTTGCAGACTTGATGGATTAACCCTTAGACATGTCAACTAGTTCTCGTGTCACGAAAATATTATTTTTATTTCGAACGCAAAGGATTAATTGAGCCTTTATTACGCCTATGGTCGACCTTACTGTTGTTACTCGTTCACTACCTTCTAATTTCCTACTCCTGGACAGTCTTCATTTTTCCTTCGCGTTGAAGCTTCAGGGTACAGTATAAACCGCCAGCTCATTGGTATCACTAGGGTAAACCAGGTAGTTTCTAAAAAATTCCCATTCCGATCACCAGTAAATATTTACCTCTTTTTTTTCTACGGAACAGACTCATTTCATTTCTTAATGCTTTGGCGAGATTACAATTTTTATCCAGAGAAGACATCTGCGTAACTTAAGGCGGACCTTTGGACCTCATATGTGCTAAGCATCAGAATTCGTGCTACGTTCGTCTAAACAGCAGGAAAGTTCGCAAATTTTCTGAGTTTCATTCATCCCAAACTGAAGATGTGCTTACGTAGCCGAAACTGTGCTAGTGATACTTGCTACGCCAACTGGCTTGGCGGCTAACATTTTACTACCAGTAATTCTCTTGTAAGCAAACAGTTGTGTTGACAAGAACACAACAATACATTCGGATCCTGAGGACTACGCATGAAAACGAAAAGAATGCCAAGTGAACCAGGTTTTACTCTCCCTGCAGGTGAGCGACACCTTCTCTGTGGATGACTACTCGCACTACCTCTTCACACCTCGAGACCTAACGCGCTGGACCCTCGGACTTCTACGCTACTCTCTGCCTGAGGACGACACCAGCCTCTTGCCTCTGCTGAAGGTACGCATCCCGGGACACAGTGTGGGCCAAGGAGGTTTATACGTGAACAGTCATGTGCAGAGAATGGATAGCATCTTCCGTATTTCTCTTCAGAGTTTGGGATTTTCATGCTTCTGCGCCGTTCCTAGCCACTGCAGCCTATTGTGCTCAAAACATTTAGGGATTGTCATCAACAACCAGCCAATAATATAAGTTCGAGATGTCATTCGTGCAAAACTTCCTGGTCAGGTTTCTAAAAATATTTTGGCATAACGCTGGTATTTTTTGTATGGCTCAATTGATACTCATTATATTTATTGAAGGCATATATAATGTTCATGCGAGCGCTGATCGGGTCGCATCCCAGCCAGTGTGCCAGACCTCAATACTTACTCCCACTGTTCCGAAATGGTTGGGCCTAATTGTTTTTCATGTTCCATTGGATAAAAATGCCAAAAAGAATAACCTGAAAACATCCATCGGATGAACTTGCTAATTCTTTGGGACACATCTTCCTTGCGCGTTTTTAATAATTGCGAATACCCTGCCAATGAACTTTTTGGGAGTGGAACAACTATTTCAAAACAGAGGGAGTATTAGTTAGTAATTATCTGATGGTACCCTTCTCTTTTTTTATCTTAGGTCTGGCTATATGAAGCATGCCGCATGTTCCGGGATAAGTTGGCGGAGGAGGAGGACCTGGAGAAGTTCGACCGTGTCGTGCTGACCTGCCTCCAGAACGACTGGAACACCGACCTCTCCGAGATGATGCAAGACAATACCGTCTTTGTTACTGCTGGAGTGCCCGTGGTAAGTTATCACTTCGTTCCTTTGTTTGATGTACATTCTGTGGGGAGAGCAGTCAGTCTGCTCTTGCCGCATGCTGCTGTTGGTTAATCCTCTCTGAGGCTTAGCATGGACCACAGGGATAGGTTAGGTAGACTTGTCCTTCGGATGTTCTGGAAAGTCGCTCTCGCAAGGAACCTCATAGGTCACCTTAGCCATAGGACTTCGAAATATCTATCTTTCGTACCCACTTTTGCTTCCTTCGTTTTCATTCTATTACGATTGGTATTTTGTTTGGCTCTTCCTCTTCTTTCCCCTATTATTATATCTTGGGCCTCACGCCCCAAGCGATTCTAAGTGACTTTCCGCACGACATGTTGCAACTGTACTCATCTCCTATTGATGGGTTTAGTTTGTTTAGTTAGGTAGGTTCTCTACACTTCCTCTTCTACTCTGAGGTGTCGCCTAGCGAGGTCGCCAACTTATACCGTGGGCTCCTACCTGCTGCCGTTTGGAGGGCCCCGGAAGGGGCCCTCATTATGAGTATCTCTTTCTTTTGTCTTCTTATCATTTCTCTTTCCTCACAATGAGATACTTTGCGCTCTGTTTTCCGGGCCGATTAGTAGCTCACCGATTAAAGAAATTTAAGACACAAATTTCATTTAAATGAGTTTGCCGTCAACTCTAGACCTTCCGGCAGAAATGCTGCGGCTTGGAATCGCTGCGCTAGCAAACTTTTTAATTACTGCTACTATTACTTTTCTTTTTCGACTTGTATTTACTTGTGCGCGTTGATTCAGTGTGGGAGCTACCTCGTGCACGGGTTCAACGTTTTTATCGATAAACTGCCAGTGTCTTACTTTGTCCTCCCTTTAACTGCCATCGTAGTCAAATTTGAATGCATAAATTCTCTAACATGATAATAATACTGCTAATCAGATTTTTTCTTTCGCTTCTGTTTTGTATTGCCAAAAAGATATGCGATATTTCAGAGGAAGTTGTCATTACTGCAGCTAATTTAGTATGAGGAATGTCCCTGTTGAGCTTCATAAATACTTCTAACATCAGTTTTCCTTATTGTGTTTTATCCTACAGCAAAGTAAGTGCCATGCCACCAATGCAGACATCTGTACTGCGTCAAACAACGCCGAGATCGCCGTTTTCAAGTGTACTATCTACCGCCATCATTTAATTTTCCTCTGCTTTAGAATTCAACCCTCACACGAAGCAGAAATTAAGCTAGTATCGTTTCGCACGAACAACTTTCGTCGATGCTGTAAGTATAGAGCCAACTCAACTAATTTGATTTCATTGCCGCGGCATGGCTTCAGCTTGGGCAAAATTAAACTGTGCAAAAAAAAAAAAAAAGTTGCACATCTCAGCCGCGCTGTAAAGTTTACACCAGCCGAGCGTAAAGCAAAGATAAACTTCTGTCTGTCTCACCTAGTTTGCAGTAAGTTTAAATTCAGAAATAGTTATATTTTAGCTATTTTAATACGATGCTGGAACATTTCAAGTTGTAGTCACGGCCACGACAGTGTAATCGCATTAATTGAATTGGCTCTAAAATTTATATGCACTGACAGCGGTGAAGAAAGCCTTGTATGTTAACACGGCTTCTAAGTTCGAAAGAATTTGTAAGCTTGGCTTACGGCCTCCCTGCGGGAAAGTTCATATGTTCTTTCAGATTAGTGTGATGCTTCTGCCTCTCTGTTACAGCCCACTGCAGGAGCGCCGCTACCTCCCTTCGGGCACGTGCTGGGGATTATGGACGAGGAAGCCTGGGCGTCTGTGGTGACCAAAGCCGTGTCGCAGTACACCAGAGATCACCGCGACCTCGTCGATCTCCTCATCTTCCAGGAGGTGAGATCTTTTCTGCGTTTTGAATGTGCCTATTTTGAGACTGACTTAACCGTTAATATACAGAAAGTTGCTGTTTATAAGTAAATGGAGTCACTGACCGCACCACCCGGAGTGGCTATGCTCGTTTACATGACCGGCACGCTGAAGCCTGAGCGCTTTATGGAAGATTGTCTTACCGACAACACAGTAGAACTTCTGAAGTACATTGTACTGAGAGACAAAAATAACAATTGCTCGGTAAGAAAAACTAGCGTTGCTAGGGAGCTTTACTCGCATTGTCTGGTGCCATATGGCTCGTAAAATATCCCCTAGGCGCCAGCAGCACCTCTTTGTTATGCATTCGTTGGCTGAAACTTTGTTTTATGAAAGTGTGGCATTTTAAGAATAGGAATTTTTTACTAACTTTATTGAATACTATTTTCTCTTTTGTCGTTCAAAATGTGTGACTGTTTACATGCTTTATAAAGCAAACTTTTTATTTCTTGCTGTTTCGAAAGTTTGATTCTTTTAATCATAGAAAAAATTTATCTATTACTACCGAGCTTTTTTTAATGTCCTCATCATATGGAATAGGAAAATACATGGTATAGCTGTAAACGAAAACTGTACACCGACACTCTCCAGAGCCAGACTGGCAGGACTATAAGAGATGCACTTGGCTCTGGCCGGCCATAAGAGATTGACATCGGCCAACTGAAAGCTGTAGAAGGAAACTGCAGTCAGACGACCAGACATATCACAGATATTCTCTACACATTCAAAACAATTGTGGAACATGAATTATATACCACCTAAAAAAACGAAGTGTTGGACAGCCCAATACTTGCAAGCTTTACCGAGTACTTCCTCTTCTTTCCCGACTTACTGTCCACTCGAGCTGTTTTCTGTGCACTACATCCCCGTTTTTCTTGATTAACTCTATATCCTTTCCGCTGCCCTCTCTTGTAAGACCGTGCCTTGTCCAAGGAGTCACATGACGTCATCACTTAAGACAGTAGTTCTGCGAAAAATGCTGCTCTCATATCCCGAACTTGTCCAAAATGTCATTCAGAACGCTGAAATTATCCTGAAATCATGCTGAAATTCCCAAAAAAAAAAATGAGTTCCCCTCATCTTGGTGGGACCCTGCCAATCAGCGCCTCTGTACACCAACCTATCTTTTTATCTACACTGATACACTGCAGGTGCTGGAGATGATGGCGAGGGTGGACCGAGTGCTCACAGCACCCGGCGGGTCCCTGCTCATGGCGGGTAGGTCAGGGGTGGGGCGCCGCACCGCTCTCTCCGTCATCGCCAATTGGCATGCGATGAAAGTAGTCACGCCGGCCATCACCGTCGGGTATAACATCACCAGCTTCCGTAATGACGTCAAACAGGTGAGTTTTGACTCGTATTTTGACGTGCTGGTGAGGGCCGCTACATAAATATCTGTTGCTTAATCCCCTTCACACGATGTAACATTGACGCGCAACACACGGCTGTACTTCTTGGTAGGTTCCCATGTTCACTTGATTTCGTTCCTAACTGCTGAATATCGAGGTTTACTTTTTGATATCACTTTTGGGTTTAGCATCTGCCAGTGAGATTTGACCTCCGTTTTATGCTTTGAACGTTTGTTTAATGCACAGTCTGGACATTAGTCTGATGGACGCCCTCATTCGTCCAGTCGTCCGACTGTGTTACTGTACCTTAAGAACAGCGGAAAATTGCCCTATTTTTTAGTTTTTTACTTTAAATTTGTAAACATATCCGTAACTTTCCTATTGACACTTACCAAAGAAACTGATTTGACATTTAACATTGTAATAACTTTTCCTGCATACATACAGTTATGTTTATAACGACGCTACAAAGCATTCGGTCCATTGGATGAGTGAACACATTCACAAGGCTGCCGTGTAGATAGGCCTAATGGGTCCTAATACTGCGTGACACGTTGAACTCTCGCAGAATTCGGCGTCCCGACCCATACAAGCGGGAAATGACCGAGGGCAATATGTTTGCCCAGAGAGAGAGAGGCGGGTTGCGCAACAAAAGTTGCACTGTGCAGACGGAGCTTTGACTGGTTAATTGAGATGTAACAATTGCCATAATATTTCAAACAGAATATTGAAAACAAGCAGAATGTCACAGTATGAATAACGGCTGCCTCCCTTTCCCCTACTGAAAGTGATAGCACTTCTAACGAAACATTGTGTATGCATTTCAAAACAGTAAACTGATTATTTAGAACATGAGTATACCCCTTTTGCTTCTTGCTTCCTTTTTATAATTATTTAGTATTTACGTTTATCAAAGTTTGATATTCGCTTTATCAATTTCTATCTGTGTCATTGAAGCTGCTCGTTTATTATGTATGCACTATGATTGCAATGACAGTTAAGACTTCCACGCCCTTTCAATAAGTGAGAAATAATTTCAGTGCAGCTGCACTTCATGTAACAAACCGTTCCCTGCTAGGTGTTGGAGACCGCAGGAGTGGCTGGAGAGCAGGTTGTACTTCTAATAGAGGATCATCACCTCGTCACGCCTGACATCCTGGAGACCGTCAACTCGCTGCTCATGGCTGGGGAGGTGCGAAGTTGTGTTTTTATATCGAGGGCTTCTTTGGGGTTATTGCAGGGAAGCACTTCCGGAGGCGTAACTTACATGGATCGTAGGGTTAAATTTGGTTCAGCCATGCCACAGGTTATCTTAGCCTAAAACTGTTTGCGCTCAAAGTGCCTTGACTTTAAGATACATGAAATAGCTAAAATTGTAAATAACAAGGTGATATTTTCCTAAAATGTTTCGTTTTAGACATTTAATCCTTGTTCAACACGCATATATAACTACAAGCATGAAGCATCTGAAACAGAAGTTACTACGCGTTATGGCGATGACACACGCTAGTCAAAAGAACTAGTATCGTCATCCTTTCGTCCGAACGTATATGTTGAACTCTTGTAAACTCAGTTTTGAGGTGGCCAAGACATGGTTTAAAAATGTTTACCGTCAGCTCAGCTTACTCCGTAAGTACCGTTAGTTAACTTTCGGACATAGGTATTATTATACTTGGAGGGATTTGTAACTCAAAATTCTTTGCAAGTGTGTGCTATTTAAATGGGCACATCAACACATTCGGACGAAAAGACGACGATACTCGTTCTTTTGACTATATTGGAAAGAGATGAAATTGGAATGCCTCATGGCTCAAAACCTTCGCCAGCGGTTGGGGGTGGCAGATTCAACGTCGTCATTTTTGATGGCCAGCTAACTCCAGAGTTTTAGCATTTTTCACAGAAATAATATAAGAAAAAAAGCCCTCAGCAGTATATTCTGGGGGTATAGCAAAAAAAGCCAAGGTAGGAAAGAACAACCCGGTTGAAATAAGTCACCCGGAAAAAAGCCCCGGTAGGAAAAAAGCTTCCGAGTGTCTCCTAATCTACATTCATTGCCCATAATTAGTTATTTTGAAGCAAGTTATATTAAAATAAGTTAAATTATGCTGCACTGCATTTACTTACCATAACTTAACGAAACCAACCCGTAACCTAGTCTAGCGTTTTCTAATTGAACGCAGCCTAATCTAACCATATCTAACTAAACACAACCTATTCTGACATACAGTACCTAGCTTCTTCTAACCTAACTTACGAGTTCGTAGCTTTTTTCACTTAACCCGACCGAACCTTACTTAACCTCAGCTAACTAGACCTGAACGTTTTTTCATAACAGCGATTAAGTAAGAGAAAAACAGGCTTCGCCCGCCTAGCATTTCCTAATGGTTTGAATCCTGGTGTAAATGCCAAACTTTTCATACATTCGTACATAAGCAATTATTAGCTGATATTCCCTGCAAGCAGAGAGTGTAACGGGAGGACTCAATGTGACTAAAATAAAACTTATCCGTGACCGCATGTAGCCAAATAACGTCACACCGACAAATCAAGTGCATATTTCAGGGGTCGGACCTCAGGCCTTCATAGGTTGGGTTCGTAATCCTAACCAAAGATGTATTCTTTGTTATATTCTTGGCGCCAGAGAAACCATATGAATATTTATCGCTCAAATTTTCTGTACTTGACGACAATCACCTTACTGTGTTTTATGCATGGGTGCAACTGAAGTAGCTGGCCAGTCAGGAGTGGGATATTGAATGAATTAAGTCCAACAAGTGTACGCGATATGCTTAAATATATTTTATGAAGAGCACTGTAACTAAATACAAAGTGTAAATGAGGCTTCTTTTCAAAGAAGATGAATCAGGGGGCCATACCGGACTAGATTTTGCCTCCAGTGTTGTGAAATTTTCCTCCAGCCTTCGCTGCATATTTCATTGATATATATATATATAGTTATTTATTGTTCAGTTAGTATATATTCTCTTCTTTTATTTATTTGCTCAAGGGATGAAATTCACACTTGGTGATGATTTTTCAGGTGAAATTGAATAGAATACTCATAGGCTGCTCAGCCATAGATTCGTCCATGTTGGCGTGATTAATGGCGTCACTTCTTGATGCTAGTTTCCCGTGAGTTCTCGCGTTACGCTCTTTGCTTCTTGGATAGGGATATCCCGAAATACCCGATTTTTGGACGTAGAACAAGTTCAAAATGTAAAAATTGGGCTCTTACGTAGGTATAGCCTAACCCAACCTCGCAGTCCTCACTAACCCAAACTAACCTCACCTAACCTAAACTGTTCTTACCTATGCTGATCTTACCTAACCTCCCTTAACCTGATCTTACCTTACCTGATTTTGCCAAAACTATACTCGCCTAACCTTACCTAGCCCAACTTCACCTTACCTAAACTCACCAAACCTAAGCTCACCTAACTAAATCCAACTTAACCTCACATTACTTATTTCAAGGGTTCTTGCAACCCACGTTCACACATGCAAATACTGGGTCAAATTTAGCTTAGTACAATATATTTTCGTTTACTTAAATATTCTGTATTCAAATAAATGAATAGAGCATTCAAATATAGCTTTAAGANGGTTACCATATTCTGGCGGGCCCTTTCCCTGCCACAATATATTTGGGCCTCGCGCACCCAAGGCTCCCAAGTGCTTTTTCCGCAGGAGATGTAGCTTGCCACAGCTCCTGCTGACGAGGTTAGTTTTTTATAGTTAGGTAGGCTCTAAATATTTGCCCGTCTGTTTCGGGAGATGGTCCGCTGATCGAGGTGGCCTACCTACTGCCGCTAGACTTCTACCTTCTTGTTTTTCGTTTCCTTCCCTTGTGAGGCGTAGCTGAGCGAAAGCGTTCAGACCGTTCTTGCAACCCACGTTCACACATGCAAATACTGGGTCAAATTTAGCTTAGTACAATATATTTTCGTTTACTTAAATATTCTGTATTCAAATAAATGAATAGAGCATTCAAATATAGCTTTA
>LQNS02278096.1:3818678-3831147 GCA_001587735.2 Parhyale hawaiensis | reverse complement strand
ATGCATCAGCGTGCAACACCATCACTGAGCATCACCCTTCGCCCCTCCCACTGTGGCCTGTGACCTGCCACGCCATTGGCTGCCTTGAGACTGTACTTGCTGAAAGGTTCAGGGAAAAAAATTCGCGTCCGGCTTGTGCTAACCGGCCTCTGGTGGCTGGCCGTAGCGGTTAGCTACCTGGTCTAGAGTAGGGATTCTTTCCTATATGCCAGACTCTGGCAGACCCTTAGCTACCTGGTCTAGAGTAGGGATTCTTTCTTATATGCCAGACTCTAGCAGACCCTTGGATACCTGGTCTAGAGTAGGGATTCTTTCTTATATGCCAGACTCTGGCAGACCCTTAGCTACCTGGTCTAGAGTAGGGATTCTTTCTTATATGCCAGACTCGGGCAGACCCTGGCAAGACCGAGGGTTCTGCCGGCGCCGTAGTGAGTCCCTTAAGGCTTTAATGGAGGAATCCTGGGCAGACTTGAGAGTACTTGTTGGGCCGTATTCAGTCCGTTAAGGATAATCAATACGTGTTCTGGTTCGTGTACCAGACTGCGATAGCGGCTTTCCGACGAGTTACCTCCACACGTAGCTCGCCCTACGGGAATCTTATAACTATCAGAGTGAAACAAAACAAGCTCTTTTCCCGAAATGTTGTTTATGCAACATCGAAGGGTGTCTTCTCTTTGATATACCGTTACAAGTGAATAGTGAATAAATACTCTGTTTTTAATGAGTACATAATCGTTAGCCTGCAGAGCTATAACCATGTAGTTTCGTAAATCACATATTTAAATGCTTGTAGTACACATTTGTATTTACCTGGCTTGCATGCAAAGCAACAATGTATTAAGTATTACTGTAATAAAGAAATGCAAGCGAGAAATACCAATCGAAGGAGTAACTTATTTAGACTACACGTACACACTACGTGGTGGCCTCCTGCAATGCCGGAGCCACACAACGAATGCCAACGCCTACTATGTAGTAACTAAGTTCAGAGCGTGAGTGCACAAGTTAGAGAGCGGGAGCCCTGTGCGCCCTGACATTGGATTTGATAAAAAAAACGTTAGTCAAGGCAAGGCGGATTAGGTTATACTACGTTAAATTTGATTTGGTAAAGACTTGTTTGTTTCCATTACTGAAAAGAGGAGTTACTCGAATCGCCTGCAGTTCTTGGTTTCGTGAAATCCCTTGTTTCACAATCTTCCTATAACACATATATTCAGTGGAGATACTCCAGTTTTTTGTATGTGTGTCAGCCACTGTACATCTACATTTGGAATATTATAATTTGTCTATTTTGAATGTGCGTGTTTTAATAATCTGCTGGGTTTTTTAGCTACGTATACTTTCGGTGTGATGCATGCTAAGAGTAAAGCGCAGTGAGTGCTGGTATCACTTTTTTTCAGCTACTTGCCGTCTTTGTTGGCTGGCTCGTTTGTTTCTTTGGCATTGTCTAAGGTGACCTCTCTAGTTTCAGGTTTCGTATCGCTGATGTAGAAAAAAATGTATTCAGTTTCTTTGCATTTGATTACGTTCTTTTTACCATATTCACTTAAACTTGAGCTTAGAACTGTTATACCTGTCTTTATTTCCTCATTAACGATGCAGCGGCACATTTCGCACTGCAATATTATTAAAAAATTTAATATCGAATTTATATGTGAAATAATCGGTCCGGTACTGGTGCTCCAAGTGAATCATTAAAACTGGTATTCTGTGGTAAAGCGTAAATGATAACTCGTGCTGATCACGACAATTCGGTGATTCTCAGGGCGTCAGCGAGGTAAACGAGCAGCCAATCTTCCCACTGATTATCACCCGCAACGCTCACCGCTTCGGTCCGCTGTACCAGCGAGCCAATGAGCTCTTCGCTCGACTGGAGGCGGTCAAAGATCGCTTCACGGACCTGGCGGCGCTGGGGTCCGGGGACATGGAGCAGATCATCGAGCGCGAGTGTCGGACTGCTGATGATTGGGACAGGTCAGTGTCATGGGATTTATAAACACAAAGGTAACTAGAACGCCCAAGGACGTACGATCATCACCCGCGGTGGGGAGAAGCAAATTTTACCGCCGTCATTTCTGATGGCCAGCTTACTCTAGAAGAGAATGGCAAGGGTAGAAACTCGCAGAGAAAGCATGATTGATATTTTAAAAGAAATCTAAGGTTCATATTAATAAAATTTGAACGTTTCATCCTTCAGGGCCATTATCAACATCTGGAATAGTAAAATGAAAAACAATTTAGCAAAAATTAAATCAATCTTTATTTTGTACTATTATGGCGATCAAAAAAGCAACCTATATATACTGCCTATATAAGAAACTTCTGTCGAGAAGCTATGCATTTACAAGTTGCATATCATACAGTGGTGGCTTGTATAATGTATATGACTGTAAATAAAGGGAGATTTTAGAACACGTAGATCGCATGAAGTTGCTGCTGTCCCTAACACAGTAAAAGCGTCTAAGCGCAAGAGAACTTTGCACTGCTGGGCATAGGATCTAATGGCAGACTTACTTAGTTAGGATGCGGCGCGTCACCCACGAAGGTATTGGCGCCCACTGGCAGACTGAGGGGGGGTTGCATAGGATATGGCCCGTACCATAACTCCTGCCGGCATGCTCAGCCTCACGAACACGTAGAGACCGGGTGTTCGAGCCCCGTATTCAGACCTAGAAGATGCGTAACTGTGTTTATAAATTACGGAACTGAGCATGCCTTTCGGAAGGTTATCTTTGTACTTGAAATAAGAACCTAACTTAAAACTATTGACTAAAATGAATTTGAACTAACATTACATGAAGTATCTGGACAGTAAAGCTGAAAGTTCGACTTGAAGTTTTTATGACTGTCTGCCAAAGTAAGGTAAGGAAAAATAGACAATGTTCTTCGGCGCAGTATCAGTAACACTTTTTCTATTGTAGACGCTAGCAAAAAATTCGCTAACAAATTTCTCAAATAGACTAACTGGGTAACCATTAGAAATGAAAAAGTTCTGCAGAAAGGAAATCTCCATATGGACTGCTGCGTAAGTGGAACAAAGTCGATAAGCCCTGAATAGAAGCGTTTGTATACTATTACACTAAAAGCGAAAACTACAAAAACTAAAAAAAAACTAGTACCCATACCCGTATATGTAGATTTTCTACACATGGAACATAATTTGTTCCACTTACGCAGCAGTCCATATGGAGGTTTCCTATCGAAAGAACTTTTTCATTTCTAATGGTTACCCAGTTAGTTTATTTGAGAAATTTGTTAGGAAATTTTTGCTAGCGTCTACAATAGAAAAACTGTTACTGTCACTGTGCTGAAGAACACCGTCTATTTTTTTTTTTTTTCTTACCTTACGTTGGCAGACAGTCGGAAAGACTTCAAGTCGAACTTTCAGCTTTACTGTCCAGATACTTCACGCAATATCAGTTCAAATTCATTCTAGTCAGTAGTTTTAAGTTAGGTTCTTATTTCGAGCGCAAAGATAACCTTCCGAAAAGCATACTCAGTTCCGTAATTTATAGACACAGTTGCGGATTTTGTGCGTCTGAATACGTGGGCTCGACCATCCGATCTTTACGTGGTCGAGCGGCTGAGCATGCCGGCAGGAGTTAACGTACGAGCCATATCCTATGCAATCCCTCTCAAGCTGCCATTAGATCCCATACCGAGTAGTGCAAAGTGCTCGTACGTTTAGACGATTTTACTGTGTTAGGGACAGCTGCTACCCCATACGGTCTATGTATTTTAAAAACTTTTTATTTACAGTCATAAACCACTTCTCAATGACATGCAATCTGCTTATCCATCACAACTTGTAAATGCAGAGCTTCTCGATAGATCTTACTAGTATAGGCAGTATATATAAGTTGCTTTTAAATCTTCTCGATTATAGTACCGAGTAACGATACCGTAGATGTAGTTTTTGTTAAATGTTTTTCATTTTACTATTCCAGATGTTGATAATGGCCTTGAAGGCTAAAACGTTCAAATTTTATGGATATGAACCTTAGATTTCTTTTAAAATATCAATCATGCTTTCTCTGCAGCATTTTACCCTTGACATTCTCTTCTTAATAAGAGCCTTCAAAGGAAATAATTTTAATTTGTGTGCTTACTCTAGAGTTTTAACATTTTTCACATCTAAATCAATAAACATGACTCTTTGCAAAAAAAAAAAAATCTGAACATTGCTCAACTACTTCTCTCTCTTTGTTGGGTGGATAGACAAACAGATATGCAAACACATATACAAACCAATATACTGAAGTCTTCAACGCAAACACAGTCACCTCTCTCACTGCGTTGCGCAGGTGATAATAAAAATTACCAGAAACTAAAGAGAATCTTCTATAAACAACTTTTTTTAATCCTGTAAATTAATTACTTTACCTACTTTAGTTATTCCCACCTCCGAGTAAGTTGACCAATTCTAGTGTTATTTTGAATCAGCGATAGGATGCTCAATTAGTTACTCATTTCAGTGGGTCACAATGCACTTAGCACCAAATACAAGTTCGCTAGCTTCAAATTTCCACAGGTATGCAATTTGTGAGATGAGAAATAAATATGAATCCATAATCGTGTATGAAGTAAAACTGATATTATCCAACGAACTGAAGCATGTCTCTTGTTGTCTTTTCCCCAAACTTAACGACAGCAAATGGTGGAGGCTAGCTGTCATAATGAGTGGTATATAGCGTTACTGGTGAAATAATAAGATCTGGGGGTGTTTCGCTTTTTCTATCTGGTGAGTTGATTTCTAACTTCACAGTTTGAAATAACTTAAACCATAGTTACAAACTATTATACGCATAGTTTAGCGCATTTACTGTACATGGTAGCTACAGTCTTTAGCTCAGATGCAATAAAATGTTATTACATGGGATAAGAGAGGATCTATCTATCTGCTCAAAAAGGAATGTCAAACTAACCGACTGGAGTGTCCTTTGAAGCTATGTTTATAGATATTACATAATATGCAACTTATGAGTTTATTTCAATAAGTGAGGAACTTTTATCTTTTAACACTAAGCTTGTATTCGTCCAGTTTCCTGCATGTTAGGCGGCGAAATATTAAATAAGGCCATTTATAAAGATTATCAGTACGATTCATCGAACTCATCAGAGACATGCCTATTATAGGAACTTCAAGCTGTCCAAATCCAAAGGCCAGGAGATTGGTAAGATTCCCGGAATGGAAGAGAAGGTCGACTGTATGTCACTCAGCTTCCAGCCTCTGAGGGTGGAACTGGAGATCCTCAACCGCCGCTACTGGGACCTGCTGGCGCAGACCTTGTCATCTTCCATCATTCGCGACACCAACTCCATCGAGCAGTTCGCCAATGATGCCATTCAGGTTAGTGTAGCTGGATGCTGCTCGCACTGACTCTGGTTCTTCTGTTAAACGCAACGGCAACGTCATCAAGAAGATTGTGAATATGAAATCTCAATCGTAATGAGTTAACAAAGTGGTTAGCGAATAGAGAAGAGACCCAAATGAAAGCTTGTCATATCTTCTCACTCGTTATTGCTCTATCACAATTGATGCAGAACACGTCTCTCAGATGAAACAGAAGAGAATGAAAATGGATTTGATTTGTATATGATATTCATTGACCAGATTTTATGATGCTTTGCGCTCCCCCCCCCCCCCCCCCCATCAATATGCTTTGAAAGAAAGTAGAACTGCAAAAATTGTTGAACATAGAAATACGTTTGAAAAAGCTTCAGAACTCGACAGACCGTGGCTGCTGGTGTCCGAAGTGCCCACCTTAGCAAGTAATTCTTTCAAAATGCTATTCTAACTGGAAGTGATGTGGTCGTTGTAGCAGACATGCTGGTCTGTCTGAGTCTATACTTTACCCTACATAGTTGAATTCAAAAGCATTAGATGTAACTATGAATGAAATAATGGTTTGAGGGTGTTATAGAATATTGGGGCTTAGATACTCTAGGTGTAGAAATGATAAAAAATAATTTTAAATTTCTAATACAATAATCTGGATTGATAAAAGACATTATAGGAGGAATTCTTTCCATTCTCAAAACTCAGCAATGTTTTGCCACACAAAGAAAAAAAAAATTTATTACCGTGAAATTTCCATGGACTCGTAACTCTGAACTTGCTTTCCTCTACATTAGCCTTGTCGAGCGCCTTTAGTTAATTTGTGGTGTGTTGGGCTAAACGAGGTGCGTTAGGTTAGATAAGAATTGCTAAGGTAGACAAAGTGCTGTAAGTTAAAGAGGGTATGTAAGATAATACGAAATGCAATAGGTAACACTGAATATGTTAGAACAGTGCAGCTTGGGTTTGCTACACTTTAGAATAGCCAAATTTAAGATGACCATGGAATATCCACGGTACTTATCAGTTCGTTACTAACCCTTTATCTTTTCTTAGGAAGAGCACTATTTGAAATATTGTACACAGGCCACGCAATGAAAAAAAGTTAACTCTCCATCACAGGACGTCAGCTCTTATTAACGATTAAAAAAATGTTATTCGTAAGTTCTTAGCGCTTCTTGGCGTACCAGTGGTATTGGTACGAGAAATCACATTCGGCTGCTCCCGAACAGGACCTGCGCCGCCAGCCGCAGACGGTGGACGACATCGCCGAGGCGCAGCGTCGCTACGAGGCGCACGGCAGGCGGTCGGAGGAGATGATGGAGCTGCTGGCGCAGGCAGAGAAGAAGAACAAAACTCTGGCAGTGTGGACCAAGGAGAAGGTCGAGAAACTTTCCCTCGTCACCACGCTGTGGGACAACTTCGCATCTAGGATGGAGAACCATGAACAGATAATTACTAAACAAGTGGGTGAACCCTAGTTGCAGGCAGTAATTCAGTGAATTTGTGTGAGAGTTAGAGTATATTACTTAAATAAATAGGTTCCATCTCGAATCCCTTGGTCCTACCCCTCTGATAACGAATCTTGATCAATTCATCAATCTGAACACTTTGTAATATAATAAATTTTAGGATTATCAGCCATTTATTCCTGATTATATGTTAGCGTTTTATTCATTTTATTTTACTGATTTATTTACTTGTTTACTTTTACATTTAGCATTGACTGGCTACATAGACTATTTGTGCTTTTGTATACATATGTAACTGCATCGATGTTCCAAGACGGCTATGTACCTCTCCAGTCTTCAATATTTTCCGCTGCCCATCCGTTCGTCAAGACGTTGCTTTAACCATCGCTGCTTGCACTCTACCTCCGACTGAAGGCGCTATCGATTGGTGCGGCGAGACAAAGTCTAACCAAGCTCATCAGCTCAAGTTTTGTCAGCAGTAAAGCTTTGCACAAACGAACGGTTTCAGTGACGCAGCTCATGCAATCCTTCCGTTCATCATCTGATGACTGAATGACTGCAGGGACGTGAACATGCAGCTCTGCGGAAAGTTACTTTGGGTGTATTGAGATCAGAATGTTCAAACGAAGTTTAAAGTGTTGATAAGTTCTCACAGAGAGCTGCTGCTGCTGCTGCTTACATGTAAGATATTTTTAAGCGCACTGAGCTCAACGTTCGCAAAGCTGCTCACAAGTCACAAGTAGCATTGACTTTGTGGCTGTTGGGAACGTAGTGGCTGGAACACACGCTGGGCCAGAGAGCGAGTTGCCTCAGCTAAGTACCCGAGCGTTCGCTGAACTTTCGTAAACACAGCTTTGAGTTTGCCAAGACAAGGTGTGAAAATGTTAACCGACAGTTCAGTCTGCTCCGCGAGTGCCGTGAGTCAAGTTAGAAACATCTTTTCATCTTTCATGGTAGGTAATTAGAGCTTCAAAATTCTTAGCAAGGGTGTGCTATTTAAATGGACACATGAGCGCATTCGGATGCGGAGATGAAGATACTCTTTCTTTTAACGCTTCTGCTGAACACATCAAAGTCACATCAG
Organism: Parhyale hawaiensis; assembly: GCA_001587735.2. Lineage (NCBI taxonomy): Eukaryota > Metazoa > Arthropoda > Malacostraca > Amphipoda > Hyalidae > Parhyale > Parhyale hawaiensis. Next base: position 3,823,253 of record LQNS02278096.1, on the reverse strand, counting down.
AGTAGTGAAAGCTTAGATTGAGTTTGGCTTAATGTTACTTCGCCGTACCAATCGATGTCACCTCAACTAGAAAATGCTAACGAATGCACTGTTGAGATAGTCCAATTTGTCCGAAAATTATGTTTTACTGCCGCAATNAGTAGTGAAAGCTTAGATTGAGTTTGGCTTAATGTTACTTCGCCGTACCAATCGATGTCACCTCAACTAGAAAATGCTAACGAATGCACTGTTGAGATAGTCCAATTTGTCCGAAAATTATGTTTTACTGCCGCAATATGTCGCCCATTTAGTTACGTCGTATTTTTGACAATGAAGGTGACTGAATAAATACAATTATGATGTAAATAAACAAATTAGGTAGTGAATAAATACAATTAGGATGTAAATAAACACAATTAGGATGTAGATAAACACAATTAGGATGTGAGTAAATACAATTAGGATGTAAATAAACACAATTAGGATGTAAATAAACACAATTAGAATGTGAATAAATACAATTAGGATGTAAATAAACACAATTATTAGGATGTAAATAAACACAATTAGGATGTGAATAAATACAATTAAGATGTAAATAAACACAATTAGGATGTAAATAAACACAATTACGATGTAAATAAATACCATTAGGATGACTGCTTTATATTAGATATCGTTCGACTGAATTTCTTTGGCTATTTTGTTGGCCCTTGAGAAAGTATTAAATGTCTAAGATGCCTTGAATGTTACGAAATAAAACATGTGCCAAAAACGCATAGGATGATGGGCTAGAGTGTTAGTGAAGCTATGTTTACCCATCCTAAATTATGGAGACTTTCCCGAAGGTTTTTTAGGCCGAGTTCACACGTCATTCATATCAACGCCATCGCCCGTCCCAATGATTTGTAGCGTCGTTGTCAACGCAGCTGCGCACTGCACACAAGTTACTCAAATGCTAACCGTCAACACAGTTTCCCTGGCCAGTGTGAAATATGGAGGGAACTGAAACTCAGCAAACAGCGCACTTTTCTGCTATCCCTAGGGCACAGTAACACGTTCGGACCTGTGTCTGAGCGAACGCGTTGATTTGAATGACGTGTGAACTCGGCCTTAGCAACAGCAATGCCTTAAGAACATCTTTCTTCCGTGTTCACTGTGTTTTTCCTTTTTTCAACTTTTACTGATCTTTGTTCTATTCATCTTCTTCTGCACCTATTTTCTGTTCTCCTTCAGGCTGTTTTATCTTTGTGTCCCTCGCTTTTCTTGGCGTGCTCTAAGAACTTTCTTTGTGTGCTTTTTTTAACATTGCAGGATTTTTGAAGCCTTAAACAAACGATCACCTAATGTACCAAACGTACGCTAAGACTAGATTAAGTTATTAGCACATTCCTTAGGTGGAGTCCATCAAGAACAATCTAGAGTCCCAGACAAATAACTTCAATGACGAAGTGGCAAAATTCGGGGCCCGGTGGCGCCAGTTCCGGCCTTCGGAAGACCAGATGGATGGCGACTCCACCAAAATTGAGGCCGCCATCAGCAAAATCAAGGAAAAGCGAGAGGAGTGGGACCTGCTGATGGAGACTCGTGACTCCCTAAGGTAATTTTGGCTTTGTTGCAAATGAACTCGGGTTACGTACAATCCGCCATCCACAAGTCTGCTAGGATCCTCTATTGTTAGTAAATAATCGCCATTTTATATTGACTTATTGAACTTTTGTTGCATCCATCGAAAACATTGCTAAGTTGTGCCTCCTTCCGATTTCATACTCCTTCTAGTCCTATTTTCCTCTATTCTTCCTTTTCTTTCCTGACTTGCATTGAGCCTGTGTGGAAATACTTTCGTGCATGGGTTCTTCGTTTATATGGACATACTATATTTCTCTTCCTTCTTCCTGTGTCGGATCACCTCAGCCGCTGAAACGAAGGCATAAACTGCTGCAATCTTGGCTGCACATTTTAATTCTATCTGTGCCACTTGATACTTCAGTGTTCTATTTTTACCCGAAATTTTAGGAGTTCTGTGGTCTTTAAATCAGATGAAGCTTCGATTAGTCAAGGGCCGCACTACTAATATGATACACGAAAATAAACTAGACCACGCTGAGAGAGCATACCTCTGCTAAGCTAGGCATGGTAACGAAAACTTACAATTGGATCTGAAACCATGATTTTCCTCGTACAAACACCAAAATCTCATCATTTGTGTCCTTTGGAGTATAAAGGGTTTCTGTAATTTTCTTGAAGATCTGATCATAACTTTCTGAGACATACTACTAACATACATTCTGACAAACATTAATCAAACGGACCAGCCGATCATCACCAAAATTGAATCAATTATGTCTCTTAACATTACTAACAATTCCTGTAAATGTAATACAGATTCATTCATAACTTTTTGAGTTACTGAGCTAACAAGCATAAAATCAAACACAGCGATAAGCAAACGAACTAATAGATCATTTACTCTGCGTAATATACCTAATAACTCTAGCAAGTTTCATAAAAATCCGTCCATAACTTTTTGAGTAAAGGCAACAAGAAAAATGAGGCAAACAAACAAACAAACGGATGGACGGATCTTCACCAAAAGTTAATCATCTGTTCCTCCTAACATACCCTGTAAATTTCGTTGAAAACCTTCCAAAACTTTTTGAGATATCTTGGTGACAGACAAAGAGCCAGACGGACTGACAGAAAGACATATCCGACGAAAACATACTTCCTTGGCCGCAGTAATCAGTTTAAGAGTATTTTCAATACCGTTTGAAAAGATGTACACCAGCGAGGTGTGCCTGTGGCGGATAGGACTTTAAGCATTGCGAATATAGCTGGGGCTGCAATAACAATATCCTTCCATCTTCCCTGGGCAATCCTGAGTGACTTTGCTGATAAGGTCAGTTTGTGACGTTAGGTACTTCCTCTCGTTTCCCCTTCTGCTCGGTGAGGTGAGCTGCTGATGATGTTACTGTTTTATCCCATGGGACTCCAGCTGCTCCCATGAAGGGGGCCATGGAAAGGACCTTCTCTACGAGTGTTTCTTTCTTTTGTCCTAGTTTCCTTTCTTCTTTCGTCTCTTAGAGATACTTCGCGCCTTATTTCCCAGCCAGTAGTACTGCACTAGGCCAATTGAAACTTTCCGGCAGAAATCCAAAGATAAACAGTTCTGCTGAAGCTATGTTGAACGACCGAGCCTTCATTGTAGGATCATTTATTGAGTTAGTACCATGATAAAATAACTATAATAATGAAAATAAGCTTTATTAGAACCTTCTCCTCTATGACAATTATTCAGGTAATGTCGCGAATTTCTAAACCTTGTCAAAAAAGAATAACCCTTCAGATCAATTAAGTTGACCGCACCCCCTACCAGGAAACACACAGGCACTGGTTCCTATGACAGATATAGGCCAACTGGTTCCAGAGTAATGCACAGCTGTAGAAGACCACAGATTGCCAAGAGCTATGGCGCCATCACCGGAAGGCTCTTATGTAACTGCCTGTGCCCTCTAACTTTCCCTAGTTCTGGCAAAAGTCGGTGCCCCCGCGGAAGCGCTGCACACATGAATTGCTGCATTAGCACGTCAAGCGCCCCAGAAGGTCGCTTACCTGGGTCGGTGTTCGATCTGACGACCTTCAGTGCCATTGATATCCGTATCTCTAGCCTGCCGCTATTCCTTCTGACATCGTGAAAAGAATTCGGCCACAATCTTATTTTCTGCAGGAGAAGTACCGCATGTAGATATTGTGGTCTATTTGATATTGGTTGTTAGCTCTCTTCACGCACTACGAGAACTGGCCACAAAAAGTATTCAGCTTTCGACCGTGTCATCAGCCCCTCTGCAGCGATTGACGTTCAGTTTAAATAGTTCAAGTTGTGTGTCAATTTTAAAATAGGGAGACCTAAACTTAACGGGAGAAGTATTCCCATAGGAAATTTCCTTCACATTTTCTTTGACAATAACAAGTACATGACTACTAAATTCTTAAGAGATAAATTTAGTGCGAAACTATAAAAATCTGTAGCTCGAAGGCCGTGTGATGGTCCATAGGGTTAGGTATTTATGTTTACCTGTTCTGTGTTCTCGTAATTCGGACCCAGGGATCCCATAACTTTCTTCAACCTTCCGCAGATCTTCGGGTCCACTTTCTTTAGTGCCCACTTAGCTTGCATCTAATGTCACACTCTCCCTAGTGATACTTTGTTGTCTTCTTACGCTTATTTTCTTGTTTGCTATTCTAATGCGTTTTGCTCTATTGCGGGAACTCCCTCGTACATGTATTCCGTGTTTCTCTCGACCTAATACACTATGTGTTCTTTCATCTTCCTTACTTAGAAAATGAAATATTTGTGCAGTTGCTAGGGAGGCTTCAACTAACCTATATAACAGTAAAATGAAAATGAGTTTTCATAGTCGCGTTCAAGAATTATAATATTGCGATTGTGTGGCGCGTGCCCACAGGCGTGACTACGAGCACTTCTCGCTACCTGAGCCTCACTTCCCTGAGCTGGAGGACATAGAAGAGGACCTGCACAAACACGAGGAGGTGTGGGGTCAGTTCGACGAGTTCAGCACCAGCATGGCGGAGTTC
>LQNS02278096.1:3794161-3807586 GCA_001587735.2 Parhyale hawaiensis | reverse complement strand
GTAAAATAATCGAGTTTGATATGTGGGATCATTAAGAAACGCATATGTTCATGCGTGGGTAAAAAGGGGCAAAATTATTTGTAACAACCTTGCTATAAAAACTTTGCTACATTAAAGACTAATTACAATGGAAAGCCTGATGAACTCAATGTAAAACATATCGAAAGTAACAATAGGATATGTAATTGATGCATGGTAGTTAGGAGATCTAATTAACATCAATCAAACTTAATAGGTAAAAAAAAACATTAATCATACGTGACACCAACGCGAGGGTAACCTAGTAATAGGTAAAAAACCCATTAATCACTCGTGCACCAACCGCGAGGGTAACCGAGGGAAGGGCGGGGTTGGGGGAGCGCGCGAGGGTAGCGCCGGGCGGGCGAGGGTAGCGCGGGGCGCGCGAGGGGAACCTACCCTCAAAAAGTCGTATCTCGCTACACTACCCACTACTGTCACTTTTTGCTGCTAATTTCTCGCGAGTCCTCCCGTTACGCTCTTTGCTTCCTGGGTACTCCCATCCTGTGTTATGGGAAGCGGCCCTTCTTCGGATCCCATAGATTACCTTAGCCTCAGCTAGGCATTCGGGACGTCTGTCTTTTGTGCCCAATTTAGATTAGATTAGATGAGCGGCGGTAGACGAACCAATTGCCCATTCCCAGATAGACACTGGGACTTACGCCTCGGCCGTCTATAAGCTATTGCCATTATGTTCGCATGATATAGATGACTGAGGAAAAAAGAAGAAGAAAAAATGGAAGATCTCAGCCATGAACCAATCATGCAGGCTAGAAAGTGCAATTCATAGACGCTGATCTGCGGAGCTTAAGAGTTTGTGACTCCNCTGTGAAGGATGTCTTTCCAAATGTTTGTCTAGACGATTTTTAAACGCGTTGACTGTCTTCGTCCCGACAACGTCGGAGGGTAATCTATTCCAAATGTTCACCATGAAATACAGAAACAACTGCTGACTTAAGGTTGTTCTTCGACCTTATGCTTGAGTGTTTGGCCGTTGTTTCGCAGGAGATGATTCCGTAATCTTACTGATAATGTTTCATTTTGCTCCTCCCCTTCTTTCTCAACTTGCTATTCCCAGACGGGTCGATCCTGTGTGGGAACACCCTCGTGAATGGGTTCCACGTTTCTATCGACGTACTATGCATCTATTCCTCCTTCCTCTGCGAGGGGCCCTGTGTAGTGCAGATGGAGGCTCGAACTACTCACATTATATAAAATTGCAAATCAGATTATATTCGTGCGACTATTGGTCCTGCCTCATCCTCCTCCAATGGTACATCCAATTCGCCTCAATGGCATAACCTTAGCTAAAAGTTCCCCTAGTAGATCTTAGAAGATGTTCTATATATTGCAAAGATATAGATAAAATGGGAAGAAACCAAGGTAGAGCAACAGAATTTACACCCCAGCTTTGTAACAAACCAGACGAGAGCCCCTTTCAGTAGCCTGGACAAATCTTTCTCGAGCGAAGACGACTCAGAGAGCAACGAATAGAAATACTCCGGTACTTGAATGACGTCATCGAAGTCTTTATAGCTGGACTGTTCGACAGCGACGATCGACGATGATCGCTTCCGAAACAACGGACAAAATCTCAGCCATTGGCATCGAAAAACTACGCAAAGCCAGCAGTTTTCCCGTACTTCACAGTGAACATTTGGAACAGACTACCATCGGAAGTCGTCGGAACACAGACAGTTAACACGTTAAAAAATCGTCAATACTTTCAGGATTCATCAACTCCTAACACCTACTTTATTTAGACGCCGCTTTATTCTATCATCTTACATATCTCATTTTACTAACATCCTACAACTCCTGCGCTTCTGCTGCAATTTGTTATACTTTCACAGTCACTCCTTCGGCTGAAGTTTTCCCTTGAACGCCTAATGTTTTATCTCTGTGTTTCGATACACAGTACCATCTAAAACTAAAAGACAAATTTTCTAAACGGCATAAACTCTTTTTCTAATCATACCAGGTACTTCTTCTTCTGCACACTATTAGCCAGTGAGATGTTGATGATCGTGTTAACATTTGAGACATGTATGAAGGATAATAAAGAAGTTATGAATTGAAAAGCTCTTCTCTTGAAATTTATAACGTCCAAAACTAAAGGACAAGCAAGAAAAAATGCATTTAACTCAATATTTTGCTAGAAATATTTAGCAAAATGGTGGTGAACCATCAATCTTCGGTAAATAGTCCCTTGCTTTCGATTACAGCTGCACATCTTCGAGTACAAGACCGAATGAGAGTGACAATCTTAAACAGTAATTTTCGCCCATTCCTCTTGAAGTTTCATACAAAAATCTTCCGTATTGATAGGGCTTCTTGCCATAACTTTTACCCCTAGTGTTTTCCAAACATTCTTGATTGGATTTAGGTCAGGACTTTGTGGTGGCCAATACATAACTTCGAGATCTTGCTGCTCAAGGTAACTGATGACTGTCTTTGCCTTGTGGCAGAGAGCATTGTCTTGCATGAAGATAGGGCTGGGGACTCCTGAGTTTACAATATTAGGCACTACAATACCTTCCAACAGATTTTTATACACCTGGGCATTCACACGGGCTTGCAAACGAACGAACTGAATAAAAAATTATATAGTTTTTATTTTTTGTCCCTTAATTTTGGACGTTTTAAATTTCAAGAGAAAAGCTTTTCGTTCATAACTTTTTTATTAGCCTTCATACATGTTTGAAATTTTAACACAATAATCAATATCTCACTGGCTAATAGTGTGCAGAAGAAGACGTACCTGGCATGGTTATAAAAATGTTATGTTGTTTTGAAAATTTGTCCTTTAGTTTTAGACGGTACTGTATATACCGGGAATGACTCGTAGAGGGCCGAAGCCTGAGTCTTCATTCCTCTCTAGGCCAGTTCGTCCGTCGGTTCATAGCTATTTAAATTGATCTCTTCTTTAAACTACGAACTAAATGAACAGTTTGCATCTTTGCTAGTCCCGCAGAGTGTGCAAAAAATCCCATCTGCCAAGTAACGGTAGAGCTATGAAGTGTAAATCATATTGGTTTACCACTTTGAACCTTTTGCTGGTTTCAGAGCGCCCCACTGCATTCGATTTGACAGTTAATGGGAACAATGACGTGTGGCCCTGGAATCTGGTATTGCCCATTGGAAATTTGTTGAGGTTTGTTCGTTTGGGTACAACGGGACCATAATCTAAATCCAAATTTGGATCCTGTACCCTAACAGCGTTCGTTATCTCTTGAAAGATTTATGAAGTTATCTGATCTCCAAGTAGATTGAGCTTTTAGCCCAATTTAGCTATTTGTGTCAAAATTTAGTTAAACGAATGGTTTTTTAGTGGAACTTGAAGTGAATCTATAGATTAAGATACATCAAACCTCTAGAAGACGTAACCTGCCCAACGATAAAGAGTCACTCGTCTGAATGGTGTCGATCGCACGTATAGTACAGTAGAACCCGCTTAAATCGACACCATCGGGGCGGAGGCCTGTCGAGTTAACCGATAGTACGACTGAACCGATACCCCCTTAAGTCGTACACATGTCGAGTTATCCGATACTCTGTTAAGTCGTACGTGTGTCCGACTTAACCGATAACTCGGCTAGGTCGTACTAATAGCCTGTTAAGTCGTATACAAGTCCGACTTAAAACTATGTACGACTTCATTATATCCCATTTTAAGTATTAGTACAGTACTGTATTACATACTTCTATGCATACGTATGTACATACTACGTATTAAGCGCCAGAATTCAACAGTTCATACATTTACTTACGTATATAGCTATGTGTATGTGTAATAGCTACATAAGGAGATTATGCAACATGTAAACTTACCGTACACCTAAATTATTTGTAGCCTATGTATCTTAAATGTACCGTACTCACCAATGAAAGACCAGTGATGAGTGCAAGGATGAGGGCAAAGACTGAATACATAGCAGCGGCCGCGTGGAGTTCAATGCTATAGGGCGGTGGAATACACACGTAAGCACATATCATGAACAAATTTAACATTAATCATTATGTACCAAATATGTACTACATTTCGTTTAAATATCTTCATTATGGACACCAACAGATTTGTAATTAATATATATATCATCAGTAGATAGCCTAATGTGCATTTTCCTCTCAATATGTATTTCATCACCCCAACAATTATTGCGTCATCCAAGCTTGGGAATCAGCTACGTATAGCTACTCATTGGCGCGCGCGTCCTCGCATAACTCGACATAAGTGGATGGTAAATCAACACTTTTCATCGGATAACTCGACACTTTGTCGACTTATCTGATATTCGGTTAAGTCGACATTTACAAATGTTAAGCCGTACTTTTCTGTTAGTGTACGACTTAACCGGGTTTCCGACTTAAGAGGTGACGACTTAAGCTGGTTCTACTGTATGTGGACAGCTTCTCTTACGTGGGTCACAAAATTGCCAGTGATTTTTGTGATAACCAGGCTAAAGAGCAGGAAACATAAAAGCTCCACGCAGTAAATACGCATTTATCAGGAAAATCGGTCACCGCTCGGAGAAAGCCACATGCCAGCTGTTTTGTAACTACATATATATTGCTATCCCCTGAACTGTAACTCACTTTGGTCGAAGTTTAAGCAGAAGCCTATTGGACGCCTACGTGCAGCCTATAACGATTTATTTCGCCGAATGATGATTGTTTCGAGGTCAACTAGTGAAAGTATGATGCTTGCTCAAAAGTCTACTGATTGTTTCAAAGTCAGGACAAGAAAATGAGCTCTTACTCTCCAAATTAGGATAGAAAAATCTGATAACACCTTACTGTACGTGATCCGTAATGGTCCTGGCTATACAAACTATCTAGCATGTACAACCGATGGCTGCGGACACAATTACCAAACAGGAACCAAATAATGGGCCGCACTGTAGTGTGTTAATGATGGTATTACCCGATCTTTATATGTAACGTAACTCTAGTAATCAGCTGTACTTTGTGTAGCATGTCTCAGTGGGTACCTAATAAAGCATATTTATTTTTATTTACTGTCATCGCCTTGTCCCCAAGCTAACACACCTTTCGTCTACTTTGACAAAAAATTTTCTCGGGTATCCAACTGTTTTTGCTTTATCCTTAGACTTTTTTCTTTTCTTCTGCCAAAACTAAATTTTATTCGGAATTGCTATTTAAAACGATTTTACAATTTCGGAAGCAAATTGAATCCACTTGCGTATGATATGAAGTCGACTCACTTGGGGAAAATTGATGCAGTGTCATCCTTCATGAGCATCACCTAGAAACAATTGCTCTTTTCTAACACATTCACGACAATCTAATTTATAAAACGATATAAGCAGCATTGCTGGGTTAGGACATTAGACTTGTGTTTACTCTCGCCCAACAGTAATAAAAACTTAGTGCATTCAGTGCTCTAACAGTTAGCATTCGCAACTCTACTCTAGGAATACGTTTCAAACCGTTGAAATCCCACGGCAAATCTAAACGTTGTCCCATTTTTCTGTTGTACAATTTAATCAAGGTACCTAGCGCAGTGGTTCCCTGTAACTCATCAATGTAGCCTCTAGCCAAGAGAGCAGTGCATCGTCATAGACCCCCAGTAGCATTGGGCTACATTTGGGTAAACCAATGTCACGAAGGATAAAGAAAAGTCTCCGTCTTATTAACTAGAGCACTCCGAGAGCGCACACCGCCGCCAAGCAGGGCAACACCGACGAAAAATTCAAACTGGTTTCAAACCATTATATTCTTTGTATCACATCAAAATTTAATCATTTATTCCTCTTGATAGTAATTTTCTGAAGATCCATGCATTACTTGTTGAGTTTTCTTGGTGACAGCCAAACAGACAAACAATCAGACAGACAGCCAGACAAACGCGGCAAAAACATAACCTCCTTGGCGGAGGTAATTAACTGTGCAACATAAAAACGATCAAAGTTGTAAAATACAGAGAATACTGATGAATACTAAAAAAATTAAAAGGTAATATCTTAACTAAAATTCCCAATATTGAGGTATTTTTTCTCAAGAATATTCTAAATATAAGGTTATTGCACCAAATTTACAAAAAAAAGTGATGCATGCTGTAAGAGGTTTCAATTTTATATGTAAAAAACAAGTGAGATTATGTTAGGTCAAGACTAGTAGGTGTTTACCTTAATACCAAAAAAAATGCTGCTTCTGAAAAAATGTGAATTATTTTAGAGGGATGTCAGCAGATTTTTCGCTAAAAATATTTAAAAACTAATAAACATGTATACTGTTTTTTTTTATTTTTTACTTCAACCATGAATGCATAGGTTTTTGGTTGAAGCATTTATTTTCAGCCTTGAAATCCAAAACAGGGAAATGGAAAAAAATGTTTTTCTTTAAATAGACCCCTAAGGGGTCTATAGTCGTCACCCCGGAGGTCTACAGGGGTCTAGTGACCCCCTACAGGGAACCAGGACCTAGTGTGCCTCTTTCGGTGCGTCCGTCGACCCTCTGCATGGAATCTTTTCTGACGAGGCTGGATATGGCACTGCTGCTAGTTTGTGTATAACGCACAAAGTTCACCTATCCCAAATGTCCTGTTACAAAATGCATTCAAACGTAAACTTTCGCCTTGATGTTAATATTTTATTTTTGGCTTATGGTGTCGTAACGCTGATAATGTCTAAAGACAGGTTCACACGACAGTCTTTTAGCCATCATCCTTGCTATACAGCGTCCGATTGTTTTATGGTGCCTTTGTAAACACAGCTGTTGTGCGTCTACAGAAACATTTCATAAAATCCTAGCAGTCGTATGACTTGGCTATGCAAGTGTCACTATTAAAGTTTAGAATACGTTTGAATGGTGATATAGAGTAAAACTTAGAAAACTGTGGACGTTGCTGTTGTTCTAACGAGTACAGCAACGTAATCGGACGACAAACATAGCGCATTGGAACCAAAAGACTGTTGTGTAAACACACCTTAAGAGTAGGTGTGCCCGCTGACAACTTGACAGTCCCATCCTTCCTCCACCTAGTGCCGTGCGTATTGCGCAGGCATATTCACATTACGCGAGGTTGGCCCGGTTGGGAGTAGAAGAGAACCTAACTGTGCTCATTAGGAAAGTTTTGAGGTTACCAAGATGCAAACAAAATTGTGAACTAATAGTAAGCAGTATATGGCAATAAAGCAATGAGAGCCAATTTAAGATCATTGCTACTTCCCAGACTTAGCATCCGAATGCTCCTGGGCAAATACCGGCGGAGGGGTTTGTGAAAATTAGTAAATTACTTTAGCTGCTTGCCATATTTTGATATTACGAACTCATCAATATATTGCAACTAAGGCCGAATAAAAATCTCCCAATGTGTACATTTCTTGCCATATGATAATTGTAAAGGTAATTGCTTCTACCATCATATGCATAAGTACACTTACATTTGTGTGTGTAGCGCGCTAGACTAGCGTTCACTTATTCCTCACCCAGGTGCCGGAGCTGCTGTTGACTGCAGAGGAGCTGCCAGCAGACGGGTCAGAGAGCGAGGCTTTCCTTGCCAACTTCCCCAAAGTGCACGAGTCGCTGCCTGCTGGGCTGGAGCACCTCGTCACACCTCGCCGCTACATGTCCCTGCTCAACACCTACCGCAGCCTCTACCTCGCCCACAAGGATAAGCTTGCCGTCAAGATCAAACATCTTCAGGTGGGTGTTGTGCGGCTCCCTGCAGAGATCCTGCACGCGGGAGGTGCTACCGCGTGGCTACTGTTCTCTGCCGCTAAACCTAGTACAAGAAGCTGGCTTTTGATTGCAACCAATGATTTGTGATATTTCCAGCAAGCACTTAGTACAGTCTTTCATCAATACGTACATTTGAAATCGAGGTCATATTTAACGGTCACAATTTTTTAATGTATTTTTATTCTTTCATTATAAAATACAAATTGTGAATAAAAGACGAAGCGAAGTATTCAGTCACTGGTGAACTGATGAACAAGACTATGTGCAGTAGAAGCATAAAAAAAATAGAATCGTGGCTCCTACTCCTCGCAGCTGAGATGGCATCCAAGATGACAGATGTGAGGCTAGGTGTGGACAGTGTGCAGTGGTACAGGGGAGGTCATAGTGCTCAACGACATGAAAATTCCATTTTAATGAAAATTTTGTCAACATAAGTTCCAAGTAACTGATTTGATTTACCTAATTTGGTGTACGGAGTTTTTTTGTTACATATTTGAATGAATTTAGTGCTCCTATTATTCAAAATAGACGTTTGTGTCCTATGGCCTGCATCACCGTAACCCGTGTTGCAGTCGACATTTGAGCTATGACTCCAACGCGAGTTGAGACTGGCTGTGTCACTGGTGGGGCACCGGTAACCCATAACTGCTGATTGCGACAAGCCCCAGTTTTCATTTAATTGTTCGTGTGTGCATTATTAGGCAGTAAGTATTAGCATACACCATACAAATTGTCAATAAACGGCTTTTGTTGGTAAACATTGTCCGGTTTATCTTATCTGTCACTTGTCATTTAATTCTCTTTGATATAGGTTTCTTATTTCTCAATTTCTTTGCGAGTGAGCAACTTATAACTAGGAATAAACTTAGCCAATAATAACAATAGTGGGTTCGTAAGAAAATATCCGACTCTCGTTTACGTCCTGCTTTCACAGACAGGATACTGGTAGTTTAAAGACTGAGCCAGTAATTAGAAACTTTTATGATCACGTACCATGAAGTGAGACGCTAGAATAGAACGCCAAGTCGCTTGAAAGCGGGAATGTTCACCAAAATAAAAGAATTGATCTTCGATAATATCGTGAATCGTGATGCAAAGCACGTGAATTCGAAGCACTGTTATACGAAGCGTGAAATAAGTTCAAGGTAAAAAAGAAAATCTTCTACATATTCCCCGCGAGCAGTAGAAGCATAAAAAAAATAGAATCGTGGCTCCTACTCCTCGCAGCTGAGATGGCATCCAAGATGACCTAATTTTGATTTATCATATAATGGGGGTATAACGGTAGTATATAGCACTAATACAGGAACTAAGAAATAAACTCACGAGAGAACGTACAGAGGATAGAGCAGAATTATCACACGTTAATTTCATGTTTGCAGTCTTGGCGGCTTGGATGGGCGTGCAGAAGGAGCAGGGAACGTGGCGGTGGCTACACAGCGGCAGGAGCCCCGGACCCAGCGGTGGAGGCGACTGGCACTCCAGCCGACCTGTCGGTAAAGGCGACTGTGCTGACCTCGGATGGGGGTTGAACAGCGGATTGTGGGACTTGCCCTGCACTGATAAAGTCGGAGCCGCCTGCAGGTTGAGGCTTTAATCGTGACTGCTGCATACAGCATCTTCAGGCCAAGCATACAGTGTGATGGGCGTGTATAGATGTTCAGTTCTATATAGCATATAATAAACTGTATAATCTATATGAGATAACAATACACTTGTTGAAAAACCTAACGTTCCTTCCTCTACTATTTCTGACAATAATAATTGCAGTTCCTGGCCAAAGCTCCCTGTTCCTAAATACTTATTGTTCAGAAAGTGAAAAGCCACTGAAAGTTTGTGGCTCCCTGACTAATTGCGAGATAAGTGCAACATGAGGAAATGAGGCAAGATGACTCAATTATCTCATGTTATGTCTCATTTATAATTTATATCTATGTTTCTCAATTACTGAGCACTTGGCGACACATCACAACCTTTTATTATTAACTCCACTTTGGAGGTTGTGTTTCTGTCGTGTTTGTCTATTATATAATTATTCTTTATTATTCTGTCTGTCACAAAATTAACTCCAAAAGTTTTTGACGGATCTTTATAAACTTTACAAGGATTGTTGGGCGTGTTGAGAAAAACAGATGATCAACTTTCGGTTAATATTCATTCAACATGGCTCAAAAAATTATAGACGTAGCCTCTTGGAATTTGCTCATATGGTTAGGAACGTTACGAAGAGTCAGTCACCAATTTGTGTGATGATCTGTTAATTCATTTGTTTGTATCAATGTGTGACTTTATGTTTTTCCGTCTCATAAACCAAATAGTTATGAACAGATCTTTACAAAATATCCAGGAATTGCTGGAAATGGTAAAAGTCATAAATAACCAAATATCATTACTGATCAGTTCGTTCGTCTTCGTGTTTGAATAATGTTTTCGAAACGTAATGAAATAAGTTATGGAAGGATGATGACAAAGATATTGAAGAAAATTGGGAGGAGTAAGCTTCCTTGCGGCCATTGTTAGAAATGTGAAAACGCACAAACAAGTAAATTTTGATGATGATCGGTTCGTCTGTTGACGTGTTTGACTCGTGCTTGTGCTAGTATTACGCAAAAAATTACTTAGGGATTTTCTAGAAAACTACAGGAGCAGTTGTTGATGTCAAGAGACACAGGAGGCCAAATTTTGGTTATAATAACTGGTTTCGGGACAAATTAATTTTTTTCGTCAACAACGCCTTGTTTAGCGGAGGTATGCTCTCTCAGAGACTTTTTTCTAATTTTCAAATTCAGCTCTCCTACACACTCCTTTAAATTTATCTTGGTGACCCCTAAATCATTTTGCACTTGGTATGTTACGAGGGCGACGGCAGTGATTTGAAATGAGTCTGACATAATTATTATCCCTCCCACGGACGCCATGTTTTTTGTTGCAATGAGTTTGTCTGTCTGCATCGTTGCCTGAGAGCAGTGTAATTTAAAGTTATGAAGGGATTTTTATGAATTTTGAAAGGGCTGTCCTAAAAGTCTCAAAAAACAGTTGATGTAATTTTGGTGGTCAACTGTCCATTCTCTTTCGCCTGGTAGCAGGAAACTGTAGAATAAATTCTCAAGTTCTCAATACATTTTCAGGAACTGTTTGAAAAGGCACGAAAAACAGATGGCTAAATTTGGCGAGGATCCGCCCCTCCCTTTGTTTGCCTGCTGTTGGTCTCCTTTGTCTTTTAACAACAACACTCAAAAAGCAATTAGTGGTTTTCACTTAACTTTAGAAACTATTAGAAATGTCACCATTCCAAGAACGGGTGATAATTCGTCTTTTTCTCTGCCTGTTTTGTGTTTGTTTACAACAAAAGAAGTTATGGACGGATTTGCATGAAATTTGCAGTACTGCTTTCGGGAAGAGCAGCTTGTGAAATTTTGGTGATATCCGTCAGTCCGTTTTCTCTTTTGTGCTTTCTGTTAGCATTGCCATTTGGTGGACGTTTGCGCTATGTGAGTGTAGCTCTGATTCATTATTAAATTATTTACGGACATTGAGGGCTGCACTTGCTGGCAAACAAAATGATGGAAATAATTTGCATCGATTTGGTTCGGGATTTCATTTCTCAGTAACTGACTTACTGAACCTGGAGACAACACTTTGCTACCCAGCAGTAGCTCTGCCAGGCTCCGTAATGTTGACTGTAATCTTGTATTTCTGACGAACTTTAGATTAGCGCTTCTTGTCTTGTTAGCCTAATGAATTTTTCGGCATGATTTAGCACTGCTGTAATAAAGCATCAGTCGAGCCCTGCAGCCCTAGATGTCACATAAACAACCAACAAACTGATTTCAATAGCAAGGCAACCTCAGCTTGTACTGTTTCGCAGCTCTGAGCTTTTTACTGTTCTTTGTTAGGACTTAGCAGCAGTGGTTTGCTGCCGTGTCTTTGTACTTTTTGCTTCCAAACATAATCATTTATTGTAAGCTTCGTAGCGTTTGTTCTTTACTCTTATTGTATTAAGGCTTCGTTTTGTTGTAGGGGTAACACAATACCACACTATATCATGCGATATGATTGTATTATATTATTATTTTGCAGCGTCTCTCGTGTCCAACCTGCTGTTTGCATCTTCTGCACTCATGTCGGGTACTTATGCTAGTGAAGTGACGTTTTTGCTGTCGTAAATTATTATACACACGTTAAAAGCTTTATGGAAACCAGAAGAAGAAATTCAAAATTTGTACCCATTGCCGAGGGTAGATCCAGTTCAAAAATTTCAATGAATTTTTCTGAAAATCGAGAGAATTGAGTCAGAAAGATGAATCAAAATGCAGAAATGCAAAAACATTGACTTTTGGCTTTCAGTTTTGCACGCAGGTTAAAAGTTCGTTGACACTTCTATTTTTTTTTCGAATTTTGCTTTAGTCCCTGAAGATTTACGTTGTTTCCATGATTACTAGTGTGCGTAAATGTGTATACCTGGCATGTGAAAAAAATGGATTCAAAGCAATAAGGACTATTTCACTTCTATTGAGAGGACGATCTGCTAACGTTCGCATCCTGCCGGCTGCACTGCTGCCGAGTTGCTGCAACTCAGTGGAACTTCGGTAGTGCGTTGCCATTTCATGTATTTTATAAAAGCATTGTTATTCTGTTCCGTCTTTGCTATTTATATCCTGAGTTTCTTGTTTCGTTCTATCTCCTGTTACTAGGTTCATGTTTTTACCTTGCAGCGTTGTAGCAGAATCTCCACCATTAGCGATTCTTTCCACATTTCAAACAAACTCAGCACTACGAAAGGAATAAGGATGGGGCCTGTTGCAGTCGCACCTTCAGGCTTACCGGACGCGCCTCCACCCATAACTTGCATTGCAATCAATACCAGGAAAGCAGTAGCAACGATACTAACACAGGGTACGATGACGCCGGCAGCTGCTCAGAGGAGTTATTTGAAATAAAAAGCAAATAGAATATCTCCGTATGAGCAACGAGTGAGCTGCGCAGTACAGTCAGTATATAAATCGACTTACTTCTAGTTTTCGTTAGAAAATTAAATTTCATTAATGTGACGCTGCCACTGCTCGTCGATGGATGTCTCTCCGATATTTACATTTGGGATTATACTTTGTTTTCAGGTTTCGCTAGCCCTTGTCTAATCACTATTCGCGTCATGGGTGTCATCCGCATGAAGTTGTTATGAAATTATAAAGTAACTATAATCAATGAAGCTTTTATGCGGACTGCCAGCGAATCCTTATTAATGTCAAAAAATGCATATTTAATTCAAGGTTTGGTCCGAGAGAGCCAGAGAAAAAGTAGTCTTATGTTACTTTGTGAAAGGGAAGGAAATTCAATGTGCGATTTCGGGTGGTATAGTGCTTGTGACTGTGAGACTATGGGAAATTATGAGAGTTTGTGTAGCTTACGGATGCTTTCTTCCAACGGCTAGTATTTAGAAAAGAATTTGCTGCTGTAGAGGAAGTGTTTTACGCTTCTCTTCTTACTGCAAAATTTCGTTGTTTTTTATTTGTAATTGGAGAGCGAGTATCTTCTCAATAGCATCCCATCTCTCGGTAGACATCCGACGCATTATTGTTCTCTTTTGTTCCACTGGACAGTGAGTAAATAAATAGCTTACTGCACAAAGAACTTAACTAGGTACAGCTTGCATGCCCCTCGCCCGCTTTATGTTATTTTAGCTCCATTGTTTTATGTTCGTAT
>LQNS02278096.1:3778587-3794061 GCA_001587735.2 Parhyale hawaiensis | reverse complement strand
CCGTAGCACAGATACGTCAGCTTCCTGAACTCAATAAAGCGCAAAACAATGAAGAATGAACGACGAAAATCGCCAATATATTTACCTCTTGCGTTAGCTGTAGCACAGATACCGGATTTCGCATGTAAGGCAAAATGCGAGTTGAACATTGAATTCAGGCGTAACACACGAAGGAAGGAACGAAGGAACGAAGGAACGAAGGAAGGAACGAAGGAACAACGCTATTAATATTATAGATGTTAGTTTCTCGGAGTAAGTATAGGGGGAGACGACATAACAAAAATTCTGCACAGCAGCCAACGGGATATTTTATGATACGAGCTGGCTTGTACACTGGCTGGTTTGCACGCTGGCTTGCTGACTGGCTGGAATGGGTGGCGTAGATGCAAGCTGGGATTTCTTTTAGCTGTAAAGCAGTGGACTCGTGCTCTTTTTCATTTTCATAAGCAGCAAACACCGTCCACACGAGAAAAAATTTAAATTTTCAGTTTTCGGTGCCTGGAGCAAAATGACCTTCGGTATCCAGGTTACAATACTTCATAAACATTCGTCCTTCCTGATTCCCGAATAACAATTGCTTGTAAGCAGTTGCCGCCAACCCACTTACGCTTATCCAAATGAAATTATAACCACTTTCTGTACATCATGGAGACGGTTAAAGAATGGGACACTTATTAACGGCAGTTGTTTTTCAATTCGAAAGCCTGATATTTGTTACAATAGTAATTCTTATTGTACAGGAAGAAAATTGGTACTAATTTGCAGAAACGACTCTGATTGCGCTTGTCCTATATTTTCGATAGTTTATTGGGAAATCAATAGGCAGGCACAATGCATCCTGCAAAGTAAAGTCACAAGCGCGGGAAAGAACAATGCAAAGGCGTGGATAATAAATATTTACAATCATTTTACACGGCTGGACGCACTGGTGTTATAGATAAATATCAATGGGAACTGGAGAAGTGCTTTGACAGCGCAACTGCATATATTTCAGTTAATGATATCCAAGTTTACAGCCTTTCTTTTTTATTACAATAGCGGTCAAAGTGAGGAAGAAAGAAACATTTAGTATGTCGATAGAAGTATGGAACCCATGTTCGGGGGTGTTCCCACAAAGGATTAACGCGCAAGAAAACACCAAGCTAGGAAAGAAAGAGAAGAGTAGAACAAAGCATATTATTAGGAGTATGAAAATGGAGGGAAGCAAAATAGGTACGAAAGACAACGGCGCCGTAGGCAAGCAATGGCTAAGATTACTTACAAAGTCCCTCTAGGGTAGCTGCTCTTCTCAGCATAGACTGGGCGAAGCTAACTAACTCAACACTATGGCCTATAGCCCATCTTATGCCCTTTGAGACAAATAAACATCAATTGTTTTCTAGTTAGAAACATAAAAGGAAGCCAAAACTTCAGCAAAAAGCATACTGCTGCTTTAATTAGGGCCTATGCTGGTGAAAAGTAATGGGCGCTCTAGCACTGGTGGGCGCTCTAGCACTGGTGAGCCATGGGCAAAAAGTAACTTAATGCAGCCACCACGGAAATGAAGTTATGCCCACTGTGTGCTTGTGCAGAATAAAACTATTTTCACGGAGAGCTCTATATTTACAGGCAAGCATGTATAGCTCCCAAACATGGGCTCATATAGCCCCCAAACACATAACCAATTAGTCCACCCTTGCCACTCACTGATATCAAGTATCCTCGCTTTGAGCGGTTTCACCCAGTAGATGTTGCTGACCATCTCCGGCACGTCTGGTAGTCGCCTTGGTCCCTTCACAGACGTTGTGCTGAAGTCCTCATGAGCCTTTTGTACGTAGGCGTTGAGCTGGCCCAGCAGCATCTCACGTTCGGCGATGAGCTCCCTCTTCATGCTGTCCCTCTTGATGAGCTCTTTGTAGCGTTTGAACTCCTGCATGAGTTGGTAAGCCCCGGACTTGATGCGGCGGAGCTGCTCCCGCAGCTTGCCTGATATTCTCTGCTCTGCGGGCTTGAGGGAGTTTTCGAATTGGCGCACTGCTGCCTGCCAGAGAGGCTCCGTGTACGGGTTATAGTGGACGGGCTTCAGGCCTGTGAAGGGCTTGAAGGCTTCATCTGTCTTTAGGTCTTCCTGCTCCTTGGTGGTAAGGAGCCGCGTCAGTTGTCGGTGGAGCATACGCAGGCTCAGGATGTGACCCAGTCTGATGGACACGCTCTTGCAGTAGTCGGGCACGAGGGGAGCGCCATCCCATCGTGGTGCCGACGCCTGCCAGAAGACGGCGGTGAGCTTGTAGCACATGTCTACCCACGCGTCGCACACCGCCATGCCTTCCTGCAGGCTCTTCTCTACGTGGCTGAATTGGCCTTTCAAGAGATCCTCCTCTCCCAACCGGCTCTGTAATGTCAAGGGAAATATTTACTGGTTTTATGCGGAGTTTTGGACAAGACTTTACTTTATTTCAGTGTTTTACCTCTGAAACAATCATAGGCTCGCACTAGTAGTAGTAAAAGGATTACTATCGCAGCAATATTAGGTTACATCGTGCCGAAGTCTTAGTGATTTTCAACTCAGCTTTACTGCCAGAAGGGCTTGAGCTTAGTGCGAACTCATATCAGTTCTATTGGTCTCAAGAGGCTAGAGCGTTACCACTGGCAGGAAATGAGGCCCGCAGCATCTCTAACCCCCCACGGTACGGCTGTTCGTTCAGCCTCACCTTGCAGGATACAGAGACGAGGTATGAAAAAGAATAAAGACAGAAGAAAGCCACTCCCCTTCGGAGGGTCCTTTCCGTGACCTCCACATGCGAGCAGGTAGGAGCCCCAGGGTTTGGGTCGCTTACTAGAATTCGGCGGCCCACATCTCGGATTGAAGTGGAAGTATCAAGGACCTACCTAACGTTACAAACTAACTTTCTGAGCAGGAACTGCAGCCAGCCGCTACATCCACGGCAGAAAAAGCAGCCGAATGAGCCCGCGGGATCCTGAGCCCGAAATATATTCTGATTGGGATAGAGCCCACCAGTTTATACATACAATACCTCTAATGGCTAGGCTCGCATTAAGGTTACTATATACTGTATTCAGTATGATTCACAGCTAGGTATATATTTTAAAATTTATAGGAGTGGTATCATGACTTGAAAGACGTCGTGACAGCAAAGGAGGGAAACGGATATAAGAAGACGATTCGGTGATATGAAGAATACTGGTAATTTATATATACCTGGGCCTCATACTTGGTCATATCCATATACCTGGGTATCGTACCAGGTTATTTCCAGCTAACTGGGCCTCAAAAGTGATCATCGCAGATACCTGGACCTCGTAAGCAATCGTTTCCAGATACCTGCGTTTCGGAAGACATCATTTATGAATGCCTGGGCCTCGTAGGTATTCATTTCTAGATCTCTGGACGACATATTAGTACTTACCAAGCAAGCTTGGTGGCTTGCTGATGTGGGCGCATCCAGATACCTGGGCTACGTACTACACTTAAGAAACAAGCTGGCTCAGTACCTGGACGTATCGAGCCAGCTGGTTGGCAGCGGTGTGCAGCAGATGGCTCATGCGGTGCTGAGGGAAGCCCTGTTGCCACAGCTCGTCCAGCGCCGAGTGGCAGCTGTCCAGCGTGTCCTCAGCGTCAGCCAGCGCCACTGAGTCCAGGGCGCTACAAAAGTTCAGTTGGCTACGGTAATATCATGGCTTTCACTTGTCTTACAGCCCGACGATTGTCCTGTGGCCTTTGTGGGCATCGCTAGTAAATTATAAAGCTCAAGAAACAGTTCTTTCGGTCGCGTGTCTCGAGAAAGAAGTACTGCAGACGGCAGGAGTGAGAAATGACGGATGAAAATTGGAAGGAATGGAGAAGCTCTGCAGCTGTACGTGTCGCCCATTTTCAGTACTTCAGGGTAGCAGCTTAGGTACACAGAGTAAATTAAGCCCGCCACTTGTCTCACAAAGAGCAAGTGAATATGTCAGGGGATGTCAAGAAGCTCCCAGTACTTGGGGCAATTCTATATTGAGATTTAGGCTTTCTTCGAATTTTACCGTATGTATACTTGCCCTACCTTCTGCACATATTACAGAGAAGAATCAAGAAGGAAGAGAGAGAAAAAAAAAAAAACCGCATGCAGTGAACTGGTCCGAAACATGAGACACTTTAGAGTAAAGAACTTTCAGCTCCGAAGTGTAACTTCCAGTAAGTCGGTAAACAAGGAGTAAAAATAACGGGAGAACTACCCATTGGAGAAATACTTAACGTAGTTTAATCACCGATAAGGCAACCACACGAAGACAAGGAATGCTCGTTAGATGACGATTTTGCCCACCCAGCAGTCGCATCGCACTCGAAACACTATGTCTATGGAATTAATATAGTACCAACAGTGATATTCGCTATTTATGCTCGTCTTGAAGAACGTGGTATTATTGCGGGGAAACGAAAACAAGCGGCACAGCTGTTGGGTCAGCAATTACATCATTTGGAGGGCATCCTTTGTCTTCGTAAGCTTGTCTGGTTCTGCCGTTATGATTACTCCCTGTCCGTAACGCAATATTTGTGAGTAGTACTGCCCCAACCCCATAACAGAGCGGAGATGTTCTATCAAGCCAGAGTTTTTTACACCGTTGTACCACCAACGTGACGTCATTAAGAAGCGTGTCATCATGAACCAATAGCAAAGCTTAGCTTGCTCACGTGATCACAGACATGCAGTGTGCCTCTAATCAGGCGCACTGCATGTCTTATAAATGAAGTCATAGGCGTAGCGTAAATAAAAATATTTCATTGAGTGGCATACAGCATAATTTTCTAATTAGAACTGAAACTAACTTCGTTAGATCTTCTACGCCTATGACAAGCCCAACAGTGACTTTGTAAACAGTACCTGAAGTCCCTCTCCAGAGGCTCCAGCAGTTCGTAGTACTCCTTGGCCTCCTCCCGCTCCTCGCGGTTCTTGGGCTTGTTGGCCACCTCGCCCCAGTAGCGCCGCTCGTCCCCAACGGACAGAATACCTGCCGATAGGTCACACCGTCTTACTTCAATCATTCTTAACATCTAGACGTAGGCACCGTCTGCTATACTTAGACCAGGCAATAATTAAACTCTTCTGGAGAGCGTTGAGGCAATACGACACGCTTTTCTACCAACTGTTAGGTAGCAAACCCTTACTGCCGGAGTAGGATCAATATAAGTTTTTAACCTCACTACATCAGTGTGGCGGAGCAGACAAATAGCACCCACTAAGGCTGATGATAATAGCCGTGTAGTACACTGCCATTTGAGATCAACATCTGAGATATCCGCTGTTGATACCGCAAAGATGTTCACGCACGAAGCAGTGACCTAACGATCTTTGCACATGACGTCATCCAGAGTTGAACAGTGGCAGCAAAAGACTCCGCCGTCAGGGAGAATTTATTTCTGTTACCTACATAGCCTACGTAGCTGTATGCACTAGGAATACAGGAGAAAACCAGAACGCCTCGTGGTGTAAGACCATCTCCCGCGGTTGGGGCAAATTCAATGAAGTCATTTTTGACGGCCTCCTAATCCTAATTTCCATATGGATACTGTGTCCTGCAAGGTTAACGCCACGGTGACCGCTCCTTTCAGATCTCTTAATAATAACGTTGGAAAAATGGGATGCCTCGTAACGCGAGACGATATGCGGCGGTAGGGGAAAATTCAATGCCGTCATTTTTTATGGCCAGCTAGGTCTAGTTTTTTGGGACACATATAGGTCAACCCACCAAACTTCTAATAAAAATTTAGGAACATTGCTCATCTCCTTCAACCACTTATTTGTTGGACAGACAAATATACTTAAATCTTCAACGAAAATATTATCACCTCTCTCACTTCGTTCCGGGTGATAATGAGTAATTATTATCACCCGTCAATGAAGTGAGAGAGGTGACAATGTTTTCGTTGAAGATTTAAGCATATATATAAAGCGAACAAAGGGATTAGGTGTAAATTGGTCCGTTAAGTGTAATTTCTTTGAATGAGGTGTAATTGTACGGTAAAAGAGGCTATTAAGTGTAATAGTCTACAGGCCAATGAGCTCGTTATCATATGGTTAGGTAAAGGCCAGAACTGGCTCTGCTAACGTCCAATGAGCTTTTTCTCATAAGGTTAGGTAAGATTGACGCTAAGTAAGGCCAATCAAAGTTTGACGGTAAGTAAAAAATAATACTTATAACCACCAAAAAATTGTTACCTACACACTAAAAACCCACATAGACGCAGTAAAATCACTTAGGAACGTTAGCAGAACCAGCCCTGGCCTCACCGAACCTTATGAGCGGGAGCTCATTTGAAGTGGCTCTGTGGTAGGGTGGTGGCGGCGGAATAAGAAAGGCCCAGCGCGTTAATCTGTCGGGAAACGTTCGAGAAGAGCCCCGTAGAATTGTTGATAGTTAGGTGTGAAGTTCAACTTTACACCTAACCTCAGCTGATGACACTTAACGACGTTTGCAGTTAAATCACCTAACAGTTAAAGTTAAATCTAGCTATCTATTTGTAAATATATACATATGTCTGTCCACCCAAAAAAGGATGAAGGAGTTGAGAAATGCTCATAATTTTTGTAGGGAGTTTGCTGGGTTGACCTAGATGTGACCCATGCCAAAAATCTGAACCTAGCTGGCCATAAAAAATGACGGCATTGAATTTTCCTCCGCCGTGGTGAACTTGCATACACCGCGGCTGATCCTCTCACGCAACGAGGCTTCCCATTTCTTCCTATGTTATTAAGAGATCAGGGGCGGTCAGCGTGGAGCTGGCCTTGTAGGATACAGCATCCACATGAGAAACTAGGATTAGCTGGCCATCAAAAATGACTTCGTTGAATTTGCTCCAACTGCGGGTGATAGTCTTACGCCACCGAGGCGCTCTAGTTTCCAATGTAAGATCTTTCTAAGTAATGTATAAGCATCTCAGTTTCTTGATCTCTTGCAGTTCTAGTGCTGACTCTTCGCAAGCCGCAGAAGCGAAACGAAAGCGAGGACGTCGAGGCAAAAGTACCGTGAGTGCCTGTCTGCCTGGGGCTCAGTCCAGGTTGTGTCCAAGGGACCTTGGTTCAATATGCGGCATAGTTGTCACGAGTGAGAGTCTACGATGCTGCGGGATCTAGGTTTCTGCGAGGACTCTGGTCGTAATAGCTAACCGATGTTCTTACTACACTCCTTATTTACTGAAAATTTATTAGTTATTACAATATACAGTTGTGTGTGTGCATAGTAATATGTGGTTACGGCATCCGCAATTCCAACGTAGGTGTCTGAATTGTAGTTTAAGACTTAAGAGATAATTTCCTAGAAAATGATTTCTTTACCACTGCGCAGGCATTTCCAAATTACCGAGATCTCTGGGAACTGAAACCGAAGACTTACTGGTGTAATGCCCTTGTACTTTAAAGCAAAGAATCTTTGCAATATGACTAGAAAAAGGTAACTTGCCTTATTTTATCGTAAGCTAGTTATTCATACAACGACATCTATTGATAGTGAACCAATGTTCTATACAGTACACCCCTATCAATTGCAACTAGTTCATTTATCGAACTATCGCTTGGAATATTCTTATTTCACATCGACAAATGAATCTTCCACGTACCCTAAGCAACAGCAGAAAAGAAAGAATATAATAAAGGAAAGGACACATTGACTTAGCGAGGCTCTACGCTGCTACGCTATTGCAGCGGCAGTCAAGTCTACGGTGCGCTACTGTAAGTGGCCTACAGCGTAACCAGTGTGGGTTAGTTACGAACAAGTTCGACTAGGCTTGGTTCTGATAGAGCATGCATGTAGTAGTTACGCAACCTAAATTTAGGGACACATATATTGGCTGATTCATCTCAGGGAAGCC
This sequence comes from Parhyale hawaiensis, assembly GCA_001587735.2. Lineage (NCBI taxonomy): Eukaryota > Metazoa > Arthropoda > Malacostraca > Amphipoda > Hyalidae > Parhyale > Parhyale hawaiensis. Next base: position 3,786,215 of record LQNS02278096.1, on the reverse strand, counting down.
TCATAGCAGAGGAATTGCGAAAGTCTATGAAATTTAGAAAATATTTATCCTAAATTTTAGCTTTAATGTCGTACAACATATAGTATATTGCTTTGCAAAGAGTGGTTCTCTTCCCCACTGATTCACTGTACTAACTGCGACTTAAAAGTGGGATGCACTTGAGCAATAATCTCATTTGAGCATCACCGAGGAGCGTTTGGTTCTAAAGTTACAGGAAGTTCGTTGGTATCTTTGCAGCTTGTTCTGAAAGCGAAGTTAAGGTAGAGAATTCTGCGACTATCTGCACAAATTGACGTTAGCTTTTCAATGTAATGATGCTCAATGTTGCTCAAATTCCGATGCCTTGCTCTCAAGACGATAAGGACCTTGCAAGACCTGGAGCCTACAGTATTCTAAAGGAGCTCAACGACTGTATGCTAAAAATGATGGTAAGCTCAATACTGATGAAACACAGTGTATCATTTTAGGCGTCAGAACTTACAGACCGAACTACAACACTAACGGGGCCCCGACCTGCCAGGGAAGTGGAGCGTTGGTCATCAGAGGTAGCAGGAGACGACCGGCGCACCAGGCTCCCCAGGCCTTCTGACAGCTCCGTCACCAGCCGCTGCAGCTTCGGGTCCAGTTCTGCTGACGTCGACGTGTCCTGGGGACAGGCGAACATTGTGTCAGTGGCTGCTCTGTGGATGTGACTGTAATTAGTAAGCAAACGTCGCAACAGGTTACTTTTATATCTCTATAACGACCCAATAAATCTTTAGCTCGTTGTAGAAATTATGTTGCGTGTAAAGGTTCGTTAGGTAGGAGCTGGGCGATGCGTTGTAAAAGTTTTGGCTCTGACATCGGTCGGTAGAAAGACAGAAGACGGGTTTTTCACAAACTAGACACCGCTGCAATGTATTTCGTTTAAAATTATCATCACATATTAGCTCTCCAAACAAATAAATACTTAAATACTTTTTACTAGTTTTCTAATCAAATAAAATATTTTTAATAACAGGCTTGATTCTACTCACATCTCAATATACCAAAGAGAAGCTAATGTTCCAAATAATCACAGAAAGATCAACGGGCCTGGGAAATCACTGACATTTTTTTTGTCGCCGTAAGTATTCAAATATCATTCTTATCATAAAACCCGGCGACTTTGTTACTACTTGATATACTTGTAAGCATGAATAATATTTGAATTAAAACATAAAGATATTGCTCGAGCTTAGAGGCTCACTTAGGCCGCTTTGTGAGAGTAAAGGCCCTTTCCCAGGTGTGGGAATATTCACACTTTGTTAGTAGGCTGTTTTCAATTCGAAACTTAATAACTATGTTCCAATATATGTTATATCTTGTACAGTTTCTTGGTTGGTTGTTTGCTCGGCTGGATTTAGGGAGCGGAAGGCTGAGACCGTGATGAGGATAAGATTGGAACAATAATTGTTAGAAAAAAGTAGAATTGCTATGTCTGCAGTAGGCAAAGACAGTAGGCTTTGGATGAAAATGAAGGCACTTGGGCAGTTTTGAGGAGTATGATGCGCCTGGTCTCTCTGAGAGATGATGCGAAGAGGTTCTCAGGGTCACCATGCAGATTTAAGCTGTCGTTACTTCTTTCTTTGGGACATCAGAACGAGAGGTGTTTAAACGTCGCTCTCGCCCTGTAAGAGCTAGTGCAGCGGATTATTAAAAGTGTTAACACCATACTTCGCGATGTGTGTGGCCGTGTTATACGAGACTTAAGAATGGTCTCTAAGTCTATGTTGCTACTTAGTACTAATGGCTGCCATCTCGAAGGCTATATTTTAATTAGAACTTTAGGCAAGTAAAAGGTTTGTACTGCTGATCTTGAGTATAATCCCATTGCTTATCTGTGTAGCCTTACTACATTACTTTTTAATAGGTTTAGTCGCACTCTTCATGTGGATAGACCACCGCCGAGCAACTGAAGAAATCGGAGCGAAGGAGAAATTACGGCAATGGCTCTGAAACAAGTCTAGCGAGTATGGCACAGAGCAGCACCGACCTGGAGCAACATGGGGGCGTACAGAGTCTGCAGGGCATGGTACAAAGAAGACACCGGCGAGTCCACCATAGACGACACCAGAAGCGCGTGGTAGTTGCGCTCCGTTATCACCACGGGCTCCGTTTTGAAGAATACGAGCACTTTTTCGCCAGGAGAGGAGTTCACCTGTTGCATATCAAACTCTGATCAGAATAAGCCCACGCACTTCTTCTTTCCTTCCTGATACGGAAGATTAAGCGAGAAAGCAGCAACCAGCTGCAGGAAACATGTTTAAACGCAATAGCACACGCATCCTTTACGAATACAGTGCAGCGCTCATTGTGCATCGTTAAAACATGTACTTTACTCATGATACATCCAGTAGAGAAGGCACTATACAGTAACAATTTTAGAACATTACAATTAACTAATTATGTGGTTCATTAAGTTACTATTGTTTCTAGAAATACATATACTGGAGGAAGCAAATCCCAATTAACGTAAGCAGTTGAGTATTACGATAACAACGAACACAGGAATACATGTTAAATATTTAATGAAAAATTACGTCCAGTACTAAGTCGGTGCTACTTTTGGGTCTCCGTCCACTGTAGCTCCTCTACTGGTGAGCACATGTACGGTAGAAAACGAGAATGGAAAAAGAAGAGATGAAATAAGTCACAAATTACAATAAAAGAGGGAATGAGCACTTCCTGGATCAGCATACATCAGTTTCCAGAAGAAAATATCATTGCTGATATTACGTAGTTCAGCCGTGCATGGTTTACAGTGGTTCAGGGCACTTGAGAAATGAACTATGACATAGAGCTAGTGACAGACAGTCATGCGATGGAGTGAGGCAGCCGAGCAGTCAAGGGGGGCGGGGGCAGGAAATTTGCAAGGGGGAGCTGAGGGGGAGGGCAGGAGTAACATGTGGAGGCGCTTCACGTTGCTGTGGGATACATTTATGTTGCTTATATGGAGCAATATCGGGGACTGAATGGTACTTGGCTCAGAATTTGGTTAAGGTGCACTCAAGCCTCCCCCTCTCGACGCCGCCATTGCAAACAGTGCTGAAAGAAATGCACAAGCACCATCAGCGTTGCTAAGGAGACCAAGGGGGACATGTGCACTAGGGTGCAGTATTGGTGTTGCAGACTGACGCTGGAACATGACAGATGTGAATCAATACAACCCAGCTTCGTGCGGTCACGCGGAGATAGGTGCGGTGGGGAGCCAAGCGTGGATTGGGGAAGCCAAAGCTGTGTTCGGGTGGTGAAAATCCTAACTTGCCACTGACACGCACCTTGTTGGAAAGGACGAGGCGGTCGCCAGCAGGCGGGAGGTAGGACGCCAGCAGGGGACTGGCGCCATTGTCCAGGAAGTCGTTGAGGCAGTCATCATCGGCCACGAGGGCGAGACGGGCGTCGTCCAGCGGTAGCTCGAAGAAATTGCCTGAAACGTTAGAAGGACTCATAAGACCCGCCAAGTTTTAGAAAATGGTTAGGAGTGAGCACATGGAAATTAACGTCCTGAGCATCAACGTGGGTAATAGGACGACTGTTAACCCTTTAAGGACAATAGGGCTTCACGAGTCCCGTTTGGTAAAAAATTAGGTTTCTAAATAAAGAAGGGATCAGTGATTTTTGTACCTATGAGGCCCGCGACTATGAGACGGTAGTCGGAGGACTACAATTTAAGACTATCTCCAAAATCTGAGAGAAACGGAAACTTGGTCCTTAAAGGGTTAACACTGTCGGCACAAACACTTAGCACAAGCGCTGCTACGAGGCACAAATGAGCAAAATTTGATAATGATTGGTTCATCTTCAGGCGAATGTTGTAACTGGAATATTCTTCTTTTACACTTCATGCTACTCTATGTAAGTTAGTGATTTTATATATATATATATATAATTATATATGGCTTATGTATCACTAATGTCAGATGAATTTCTTGAGACAAATTGAATTAGACGAATTTACCGGCACCCATCACTAATACCACTGCCTCAGTTGCTTTCTGCATTCTGTCTATTTGTTTCGGTAATTTCTTATTATATTGAGTAGTATAACCCTCCGCTCCACAAAAAAGGCGATCTTACTAAGGAAGGAACAAGGAACATGTAGTATGTTGATAGAAACGTGGAACTTATACAGGAAGGTGTCACACAGGATGAACGCGTAGTGAGCAGCAAATCGGGAAAAAAAGGAAGAACAGAGGAAAGTAACTGTAGTATTGTTGTGGTATATATTCCAAAAAAATTATTTTAATCATTTTACTTTAGAAATTTTTACATAATATATGTGTGTATAGTGAAAACGTAGATCTTGTGTGGAATTATTTATTTTCTTTGAATTTTTTCTAGGTTTCTACAGTCACACATATGCATCATGCAACGTGCCTCCTTGTAGAAACAACAACTGTCGATAGAACAACTTGAAGCGGGGATGGATAGCTCATCCTGAAATATATTTATTTAAGCTCGGTAGCATAGATACGGCTGTACATCCTAACATCACACCGTTCATGCGAATGTATATAGAGAGGCTCATCCTGAAATATATTTATTTAAGCTCGGTAGCATAGATACGGCTGTACATCCTAACATCACACCGTTCATGCGAAGGTATATAGAGAGGCCCAGGGGCTCCCGCCATAACAGCGAGGCAGACCCTGAGTCTCGCAGAGAGTAGTCCGAGGTCGATGAAGATCAATCAATTGTGCTCTGTGTACTGCGTCACCGTAACCAGTGTCGTAGTCTACGTTTGAGCAATGATTGCGCCACAAGTTGCGACTAGCTGGGTAACGGGTGTAGCACCGGTAACCCAGAAATGTTCACTGCGACACACCCTTGCAGTGCAGAATGAGAAATGAGCATAAAAACTTAGTACGTTTGTGAGTAGCTATTTTACATTGTTTCTTCACCATTTCATTTGGGCCTCCAGAGTGTCCTACATGTCTTACAATCTTTATAGTTGCAGAAAAATATGTATCAAACAACCTTCTGAAGAATAAAATTTTGAAAGAACGTTTGTTAATAGGCTGGTAAAGGAGCAAATAAATTCAACTGGCAAATGCTCGCATGAGTCAGAAGCACTTTTAGAGTCAAGTTTATCGTCTTTAAAATGCAGTAAATCGCTTAAGATGGAATCATAAAGTGAAAACCTCAATCTTTTTGATTTATTTTTGTATTCTACATACTAATGATCTGCTATCCTTTATAATTTCAAGCCCCTCCAACAAAAATTGGCTCAGATGCAAAAGACTAAACGGCGAGATAGAAGAACTTTTTAACAATATTTGTAAGAAAAACATTAAAAAACCAGAGAAACAGATTACTCTCCTTTCAGCGAAATAATAGAGTAAAAGTCCATACATGATACGGAGAAGTCAAACAATTGCTCGGTAAACCAAAAAAAAAAAATCAACTACTATACGCTTAGAGCGTTACAGCAGTTACTAGGCTGAGCAGTATAACATTAGTGCCGCGTCCGACTCGCGTTAACTAAAATTACCTAACCGTATTCCCCACACCTAAACTGTCCGCATATTTTTCCAATGATGCTGATTTTATTAGATTATGAGAGGAGGAAATGTTAACTACGCGTACGCGACTGCACAGCTTAGGTTCATATTTTACAGACACTGTCCGACCGGCTCCGTGCCTGTTACGGACGAAGGAACCTAATTAATAATAATTTTTTTCCAGAGAGCTAAAAAAGTTCATAGATGCTTTGATATACATTTTTGTGCAACTATAAAGATTGTAGGACATGTAGGATACTCTGGAGGCCTAAATAAAATGATGAAGAAACAATGTAAAATAGTTTCTCATTAACGTGCCAAGTTTTTATGACGTCACAAGCCCATTTCCTATGGTGCACTTCAGCTTGGCCCTTCCTCGTGCGTTAACCTTGTAAGTCTCATCATCCTTAAGCAACTGCCATTATGTCAGTATTATATAGATGAATGAGAAAAAAAGAAGAAAAAAAGGGGAAGAATATCAGCTAAGGAGACGATCATGGATGCACCAAAGCACGATCAATAGCCACTGATATGCGGAGCTTAGAGACGTCAAACTGTGTAGTTAGAGCGGAAGAGAGAAGAAGATAGATTAAGGTGGCCTCGGGAGCTTTGGCCGTTAAGAGTTTGCAACTCCTGAAGGAGTTCTTAGCTGTGGAGGTGGTCAAAACGATCTTCAAACGCGTTGACTGTCTCCGCACCTACAACGTCGGAAGGGAGTCTATTCTAAATGTTCACAATGAAATACGGAAAGAACTGCTGACTTTAGGTTGTTTGTTCAACGAGCTCTATGCCTGAGTTTTTGACCGTTGTTTCATAGGCGATCATTAACGGCTCTTTGAAAGATTCCCGTTGTAGGTACGTCGTTGAAGCCATTCAAATACTTGAATGTTTCTGTTAGTTGCCCCCTTAGTCGCATTTACTCAAGAGGGATCAGGCCCAGTTCTTTTAGGCAACATTCATAAGGCTTGTTTCGCAGATGAGGTATCAATTTTGCTGCTCTGCGTTGGGCTCTTCTCATGTTATCGATATCTTTACACAGATGTGGCGACCAGTAATGAACAGAAAATTCTAAGTGTGGCCACAGTAACGCCTTGTACAAGGGAATGGTGATGTCCTTGGACTTGCAATAAAATTTCTGGTGATGAATCCCAGTACTTTACTTGGCATTTTTACATTCTTGTCAACTTGCTGACTGTGTTGTAGTTTGTTTGTAGTAATGATTCCCAAGTCACGTTGTTGGGTGACAGCAGCCAATTCTGCCCCGTTCATTTTCAATTGGGTTGAAGGGTGAACAAGTGGAACCTGTTACAGCGCTGTCATATCTATAAATGAACTAGAACACTCTGAGAGCGTATACTTCCGCCAAGCGAGGAAACGGTAACGAAAAATTCAATTTGGCTTTAAAATCACAATTTTTTTGTATCAACTCCAAAATCTAATCATTTGTGCCCTTTGATGGTATTAACAGTTTATGCAACAAACATTATGACAAATAGGAGTTAAGCATACAAGCGAGCAAACCGATCTGCACCAAAATTTAATCATATACAGTGGAACCCCGTTTTTTCGGACGTCTTTTTATCCCTGAATCTTGACTTTTCTGGACTGTTAAGCAAATTTCGAAGTTTTCCCGGAAATAGCAAAGTTTTCTGGTATTCCGGCTAGGTTTCAATTTGCTCAACAGTCCAGAAAAGTCAAGATTCAGGGAAAAAGAGACGTCCGGGAAAACGGAGTTCCACTGTATGTCTTTAACATTAATAACAACACCTATAAATTTCGTAATAATCCATTCATAATTTTTGAGTTAATGTGCCAAGAAGCATAAAATTAGAAACAATGATTAACGAACGAACAGACAGATCACTAAAAACATTTAGACATTTACTCTTTGTAACATACCTAACAACTAATGTAAATTTAATCAAAATCTGTCAATAACTTTTTCAGTTATGGCATTGAGGAAAATGAAGCAGACAAACAAAATCGTCTTGACATACATTGGGAGAGACATCCTCCACAGCTAAGAACTCCTTCTCCACGAGTCGCTAGCGCTAGCACTTAAAGGTCAAAGCTTCCCAGGCCATTTTAAACTGACTTCTTCTCACT
>LQNS02278096.1:3640812-3658261 GCA_001587735.2 Parhyale hawaiensis | reverse complement strand
TTTAGTTTGTTACTGACGTTGAGTTCATGAGTGAAGTTAAGGACAGATGTGGTCTGCATGATCCTTTTGAGCTCTAGTAATTGTTCGAGGCTGTCAGTTACAATGAAGCAATCGTCCACATAGCGGCAGTATAGTCTTGGCTTGATGGCTTGATGTTTATACATAAACACACGACGGTCATTCTTAGTATTAGATTATCTCATGAAGTGTAATTGCTTGCTTCTTTCCTGCAAGGTAGGCACTGCCCACCTTGCCTACCCTGACGGCACGTGCCTGATGTGAGAGTAACACCGGCGTCTGAGAGCAGCACAAGTTGGGCGTCGTCCGAATGTGGAGAAGCGAATCCTGGCTTCGGCTTAATGTAGGCTTATTATAGACGAGTAAACGCCTCTGTAGACACATGTAGCAAAATGCCATGTGGGCCATACATTTAGTTTGGATTGTATAAGGCTTTGTGTTAAAATACCGTAGTGATCGGAGAGTTCTTTAGGAATTATTAGCCAAAAACAGTGCAACACCTCAAGTGAAAACCAAAGTAGGCAGTTCATCCTCGCACACCACACACGTTCCTCCATGAGGGTACGATCAACATAGAGCAGACATAATTTCCTTGTAACTTCACCAATATCAATTTACAAAAGTTCACCAGTATCAACCTGCAAAACTTCACCAATATCGATCGTTAAATACGTGGTAAAGGGAATGCCTAAAATCTATTGGTATCGAAGGACAATCCCTTTCTTTAATTCAACTCTTGGTTCAACATTCTAAATTTCCTTTAATTATCAATTTTTGGCTCAAAATTCGATATTTTTCACTCTAGTTCACTGGAATTTTTAGAAGTCACAAGCGCTACTTTTTCTTTCTTATCTATCTATATTATACTAAAAGTCTGTGAACCGGTCTTGCTTGTGTCTTGCTTGTGTCTTGCTTGTGTCTTGCTTGTGTCTTGTGATCTTGTTTGCCACATCTTCTTCACTTTTAGATAGGNGTTCATTAGGTAGGCTTTGCTGCGCTTCCTCAAAGCAGTTCAAGTCCCATAATTTGTGTAGCATTAGTTTATTTTTAATTCATTTTCTGATTGTGTTCGATTGATCGATTTGTTGCTCGCGTACGTTCATTAGTTCCATTAATGTACTTTTATATCTAAATCAAAGAGATTCTGCTAACATCGCAGAAAGTATTGAGGATAAAAATATGACTTTTCGAGCTTATTATAATTATGTTTGTTAGCTATAGTACCCGGCCGAAATAAAATGAAGGAAAATTATATTCGTTGACAGTGATTGTTAAATTTCATAGAAACAGACTAATTCGTAAACTTAGAAACCTGTTGGCGCTGTTGCTGCTATGAAGGACTAGTTGCTTCTACCAACTTTAGTCTAGAAAGTACGAAGGGGATCCCATAACCATAAAAGTGAAGCTAAGGCTACATAATGAAAGTTATATGCTAAATTTCCGGAGCTCTGCACCTCCAATAATGGCACGATGTTACGATGGCAAAATCGATGGAACGATGACCATCGCCATCGTACTTGCAATGGAGAATGCAGTACCATCTCCTTCGGAACATAAAAACGCCAATTTCAATCGGCGATGACCAATGTTGAAATAGACATCGAAGTCGCATCTCCTATAACTTCGGCCTGTGTGCGATTTTAACACCTGGAATACTATTCCTGTGTATTTTACTTAAATACCTGATAAAAGGTAATTAGGGTTAATTAAAGCCTGCTTTACAAAGTTTAAATATTATTTGCCTATTAGCTAATATGCTCCAAATTTAATGACCTTTCAAAACCTGCATCGTATTTTACATTGTTAGATCTGGGTAATGTATTGAAATAAACGGTCATTTTCCGAAGAGGTCAGTAATGACTAGAGCCCGGATTTATTGCGCCTAAAATATTGCAGTTATAGCTCCTAACAATTACTTCTGTTGCACCTACGAATTGCTGTAATTGCACTTACGAATTGCTGTTATTGCACATAAATTTTTTCTTATTGCATATAAAATTTGCTCTTATTGCACCCAAAATTTGCGCTTATTGCACCTAAGCAATAGGTTTGGTAGAAATAAAAAACAAAGAAAGGCAAAAACAAGAAAACATAATACTTAACTACTCGTGATATAACTATCCAAAGTAACTCTTTCCTACGTAAGAGAAATCTTTTGAGTAGCAAAAAATTACTTTTAATAAATATTACACCCCAAAACATTTACCGATCATAACACCCAGCAACACCCTTTCACTTACTGGTGCGGCGCGAGTCTGCGGATCGTTCATGTTGTAGCGGGGAGAGCAGCGCTGCATATCATTGGAAACAATTTGTTTAACCTTTTTGTAGCGGAAAGGAGTAGAATAAAACTTATATAATACAGAAATTTATTCATGTGAATCATTTAATAAAAAAAAATAATGGATGAACGAAAGACAACATGAAAAGATGCACTGAAATAAACTCGCACGAAGAAAAATAAGAAAAAAGAGTCTAGATTATCAGTAAACGTGGTAAAGGGAAAAGAAAGAATCCCTAAAGAAAACTGTATGGGCCCGAATAATCGCGTTCCCAACACGCATGACAAACAAGTGACTCGCGTCAGCTAATTGGTGATAAATTCCATAAAAGCACTGAAAACTGCGTATACGGCAACACTTCTACTATATTGGTGCGTATAGGGTCACAGCACAGAAAAGAGTCACACTAAATTTCAGTCTAGTTCAAGCTAGGTTTTCTTTGACATAGGCAACAAATTAGGTCGCGCCTCAAAAAAACTAATTTCTGTATGACGGCGAACACCGAAAACAATTCCACGCAAACCCCAACTCCAAGGTTATGCTTCGCTGTACTAGTTCAAGCAACAGGTCAACTATATTTACACTTCACTAATTTCATGAGATATTTCTATAGGACATTTCCAGTCACTTTGAAACACAAATATTCATAAGTTTACCCTTTATTTCAGCCAATACTTCAATATTCAAATAGTGACATTTATACTTTAGTCAAGTTTGCATTTTCTGAAGGCCAAAACTATTCTGGCCTCAAATTTACTCGTCACTAGGTTTATTTAACACAGAGCATATAATTTCGTTGGCTGTCAGTCTCTCATTGGAATTAGGTCGCATCTCTATCACAATTTTATCTCAATATTCATATTCGGCAAGCTATTATTTATATTAGATTCTGGATTCTTTACTTGTATTAAGATTCTCAAGTTTTTCTGGCATCATTTTTCTGGAAATTTTAAAATCGTGGCAATTTTTATTTACCTAGATCATCTGAAATTGAAAAAGAAAGTGTTGAAACAAGCAAACCGCAAGTAGATCGCGCACAGCAGCAGCCAAGGCTATCATTACTGTTACTGTGACCAACTTTCCCAACTGAGCAGTTCTGACATACAGAAGTAGCTGTACATTTATAAGCATTCAACGCTATAAATAAGTTTAGCCCGTAAAAGGGGAAAAGAAAGGAATATAACAGCCGGGCTGCCACAGTGTTATCGAGACCTACATACCTACACATTGCAAGAAGATGTACGTCATCCAGAAGGCCAACCTCATTGGAGTGGGGATCGCTCTAAAGCAAAATGCTAATTCTATTACAACTTTGTGACAACTGGTTACGAATTCAGTAACTCTTGTTAGCTAAGAAAAGGCGCTTTGCTCCCATTGGCGTTCCGCCCCACGTTACCCTAAGTTTCTTCTCGTGTAATATGTCCGTAAGCCAATTACCATACTGATCTGGTGACGGTGTCAGTTTGCTCCCTTGTTGCATTCCGACCATTCACAGCTTGTTGCTTCGGCAAAATACTAAGAATTGTACATCAGCGTTATGTGTAAAGTTCGTTTTAAAAGCCTTTTTCTACCTTCCAGAAAATTCCAAGGTCATTACTTGTCAGTTTGTTTAAAACAACTGGGGAATAAAATTTTGTTATAGCACTAATCACTGTATTAAAATAATTGACAACGTTTCGGCATAAAACTCTTGCCATCTTCAGGGCTAAAATAATATCTGTTAACGTAAGAGAAATAGTAAGTCTAAATTTGTCAAAATAATGAAATGATTACCTAACGTTTTTTAATTGCACAATGAGAATACAGATCACGATAAACTATCACAGTCAGAAATGTATACATATCACAGTCAAGATTTTATGTATCACAGTCAAATTTTGTACAGTAAGTTCCACAGGTGTCCAAGCAGCAACAACAACCTCGCTCTAGCACCGCTTTTTTTCGAAGTGAGGGTTACCCGCCGGGGCGCCCTTTATATCGGCAGCGCCCTACTAGAAACTTCTAGATCAATATAATCTTAAAATGTTGGAAATTTAATCGTACTTCGCATTTATATAAGGATTATTTTGTTTGATGCTGATTGCTTCCGCTAGTTTTAGATCAATGATATTGTGGTGGCTGAAAATAGTTGAGAAAATATTAATTAGAGTATGGGCTGGAGGGGCATTCATGTGACGTTCGCATGAATAGTGGGAATAAATGCTGCTTGAACTGTATCGGTGCTGCTTACACCGCTTCATTAGGGCATTTCTCAGCCTTCCTCTATGCAACCAAATCGGTACGCGACTCCTGACCTATGCGCGGTGGTTTTTACAAGTCTTGTAGAGAAACATGAGCTTAGGTTACGGGGTCTGTAATAGGTGATCGGTTCTACGAAATTGTTATTAACAGATTTCACGTGCCGTTTGATGATATTGTTTAGAGTCTTCCAGTCGGCAGCGTAGGAAGAAACATTATCGAATTCTACGTAAAATCTAATGGAATTATCTTCGTTAGGGCTGCTGCTATTATTAGTAAAGTTCTGATTTAGTGTTTTTCGATTACTTTTTCTACAAGTGTTTGTGGAAAGTCACAGTTGGCAAAAACTTGCTTTAACCTACGAATTTCGGCATCAAATGCAGTCCAAGAGCTCGATAACTTTACAGCCCGACGAACAAGGGTTTTTCGATAGACTTTTTGTAGCTGGTCAGCGTGTGCGATTCAAAATTTGTATAGCAGCTTGTGTTTGTAGGTTTTGTATACACAGATGTTTTGATTCAACCGTTCTTAACATGTAACAGAAACTTTAGGAAATGAAATGAGCTGCTTTTCATGACGTGTCTGGTGAATTTCAACACAGAGTTTGACTCAAGTCACCTGATACACCTTTACATGGCAATTAGAATTAAAAATTGCAAGGATATCGTCAACATATCGTAAATAAAATACAGGATTAAGCTGTCGATTCTGAGCCAATAGGTGGGTTTCTAGAGAGGACATGTAAAAGTCTGCGAAAATTGGGCCCAAAGGTGTACCCATCGAGACTCCGTTCTTCTATAGGCAGGTTTCTTCGTTGAAGGCGAATGGAGTTTCCGTAGTAGAGAGGCTCAGGAGATGGCGGAGTGTTTCTTGAGGCAGATCCGGTACAGGTAAGGTCTCGTGGTGGTATACAGACGTGACTATTATGTTGATGGCTTCATTCACTGGTACATTTGTAAACAGGGATTCTCCTACTAACGAGAGTAATTGTTGGGTCGGCTGCGAGACTATGGGCTGCAGACGTCACAGAAGCTCGTAATTTCCGGACACAATGTACTTTGTATTCAAAATAAAAATTAAGGCGAAAAATAACGATCTAAAAACATATATACTAATAAGTTAGTCTATATTAAAAATGAACGTTTCGGCTCTTCGGCTGTAATCAGCAATCTGGAATCAATTCAACTGCATAAAAATCAACATAGCTATGAGCACACAGTTGTAAACTAATGAACTAATACACTAATCATAAAATCCCTATAACGATAAGAACTTTAGCAATTACCATCTGGAGTAAAGGAGACAACTGCAGGTCGTTCAATTTTGGTTTTAGTTTAAAAATAAATAGCGATTCTAAAATACGTAAGTCAAGAGAGGATTTGCCTCAACCAAAAACATTGAAATTTTAATCTTTTACAATACACTTGTATTGCTTTGCATGAGATCTAACAGATGATGTTGGGGGATGAGCATGTATCGAGCCAGTTCTGGAGCTCCTGCCAGCATGTTCGAAAGTCCTTACTCTAAGAATGCGTATTTCGATATGGTCGGATTAAAATATTCAGGTCCTCGGCTATATCATGTGTGACGGTTCCGACATGCTTATTATAGGTCTCATAGGAGGTTGTTCTTCATTCTTATGCGGCTTTGGTAAGCCATACAAGTGGCCATTGCAGTACTCTCCTCGTCTTTGAAGACGTTTTTGCAGGTTTTCATTAGTATTTTTGAGTTGGACAGCTAACATATTAATTTTCTACTTGGTTTTCTCCCACTGTTTGCAGGCACTTCATGAACTTGGATTGGTCTTGTATTAAGGAGTTCAGCTGGCCTTTGTAGTATTGCGCATCCATAACGACTATTCGTCCACCTTTGTCGGCTCGCTGGATGACGAAACTACGGTTTTCTTTTAGGGACTTTAGAGCAGTTCGTTGTTCTGGGGTTTGGTTCGACTTTAAATTTTCTGGAAAGTGTTTTATTCCAGTTTTTTAACTTGATTTTCAAATCCTTTCCTGCTTCAATGGTGACGGTCTGTTTCCTTTCTTGATATTTACCATCTGAAAAGAGTGTTTTCATGGCGATTTTCTAGTTTATGGGCTTCCTTTTCTTTTCTTGTTAATTCTATAATTTAGAACACCATTTAAAAGAGAAGCTTCCGCTTGAGTCAGCACGTAGGAGGAAATGTTAGTAATTTTACTGTATTTTTTCGGTAGGAATGCCTCGCTGCCGAATAAGGTCTTTAGCTTTCTCCGCACGAAGCGGAAATCGTGGCAAAGCACCGGAGAAAGCTAAAGACCTTATTCGGCAGCGAGGCATTCCTACCGAAAAAATACAGTAAAATTACTAACATTTCCTCCTACGTGCTGACTCAAGCGGAAACTTCTCTTTTAAATCGTGTTCTAAATTATAGAATTCACAAGAAAAGAAAAGGAAGCCCACAAACTAGAAAATCACCATGGAGACACTCTTTTCACATGGTAAATATCAAGAAAGGAAACAGACCGTCACCATTGAAGCAGGAAAGGATTTGAAAATCAAGTTAAAAAACTTTGGAATAAAACACTTTCCAGAAAATTTAAAGTCGAACCAAACCCCGGAACCACGAACTGCTCTAAAGTCCCTAAAAGAAAACCGTAGTTTCGTCATCCAGCGAGCCGACAAAGGTGGACGAGTAGTCGTTATGGATGCGCAATACTACAAAGACCAGCTGAACTCCGTAATACAAGACGAATCAAAGTTCATGAAGTGCCTGCAAATCAGTGGGAGAAAACCAAGCAGAAAATTAACAGGTTAGCTGTCCAACTCAAAAATACTAATGAAAACCTGCACAAACGTCTTCAAAGACAAGGAGAGTACTGCAATGGCCACTTGTATGGCTTACTAAAGCCGCATTAGAATGAGGAACAACCTCCTATGAGACCTATAATCAGCATGTCGGAACCGTCACACATGATATAGCAGAGGACCTGAACATTTTAATCCGACTATATCGAAATACAAAGTTCATTGTGTCTGGAAGTGACGAGCTTCTGCTACTTCTACAGTCCATAGTCTTGCAGCCGGCCCAACAATTACTCTTGTTAGACGTAGAATCACTGTTTATAAATGTACCAGTGGATGAAACCATCAACATGATAGTCACGTCTGTATACCACCACGAGACCTTACCTCCACCGGACCTGCCTCAAGAAACCCTCCGCAATCTCCTGAGCATCTGCACTACGGAAACTCCATTCGCCTTCAACGAAGAAACCTATCTATAGAAGAATGGAGTCTCGATGGGTACACCTTGCAGCCCAATTTTCGCAGATTTTACATGTCATCTCTAGAAACTCACTTATTAGACCAGAATCGACGGTCCAATCCTGTATTTTATTTACGTTATGTTGACGATATCCTTGCAATTTTCAATCCTAATAGCCATGTTCATCATTTTATCAGGCGACTTGAGTCAAATTCTGGGTTGAAATTCTCCAGAGACGTCATGAAAAATAGCACATTTCATTTCCTAGACGTTCTGTTACATGTTGAGAACGGTAGAATCAAAATATCTGTGCATACAAAGCCTACTAACACAAGCTGCTATACGAATTTTGATTCGCACACGCTGACCAGGTACAAAAAGTCTATCGTAAAACCCCTTGTTCGTCGGGCTGTAAAGTTATCGAGCTCTTGGACTGCGTTTGATGCCGAAATTCGTAGGTTAAAGCAAGTTTTTGCCAACTGTGACTTTCCACAAACACTTGTAGAAAAGTAATCGCAAATACACTAAATCAAAACTTTACTAACTAGAGCACCCTGAGAGCGCATACCTCCGCCAAGTGAGGCAACGGTAGAAAAAATTCAAATTGGCTCTGAAACCATAATTTTCTTGGCATAAACTCCAAAATCTAATCACTTGTGCCTTTTTATATTAATAACAGCTTGTTCAATTTTCTTGAAGGTCCGTTCATAACTTTTTGAGTTATACAGTTAACAAACGTTATGACAAACATGAGTCAAACATAAAAACGAACGAACCGATCTGCACCAGAATTCGATCATATATGTCTTCCATCATTACTAACAACCCCTATAAATTTCATATAGATCTATTCATCATTTTTTGAGTTATTGTGCGAACAAGCATAAAATTAAAAACAGTGACAAATGAGACAACGGATCATTACCAATATTTTGTCATTTACTGATTGTTATATACCTAACAACTCATGTTAATTTCATCAAAATCCATCCATAACTTTTTGAGTTATGGCATCGAGAAAAATAAAGCAGACAAACAAACAAACGGATGGACATATCTTCACTAAAAGTTAATCATCTGTTCCTCTTAACATACCTAACAATTCCTGTAAAATTCATTCGAATCAGTTCAAAACTTATTGAGTTATCTTGGTGACAGACAGAAACAGTCATACAGACAAACACGACAAAAACATAACCTTCTTGGCGGAGGTAATAATAGCAGCAGCCCTAGCGAAGGTAATTCCGTTAGATTTTACGTAGAATTCGATCATGTTTCTTCCTACGCTGCCGACCCGAAGACGCTTAGCAATATCATCAAACGGCACGTGAAATCTGTTAATAATAATAATTCCGTACAACTGATCGCCTATTACAGACCACGTAACCTAAGCTCATGTTTCTCTACAAGACCTGTAAAAACCACCGCGCATAGGTCAGGAGTCGTGTACCGATTTGGTTGCACAGAGGAAGGCATTACTTTAGCTGCGTAAGCAGCACCGATACAGTTCAAACAACATTTATTCCCACTATTCATACGAACATCACATGAATGTTCCTCCAGCCGATATTCTAATTAATAGTTTGTCAATTATTTTCAGCCACCACAATGTCATTGATCTAGAAATAAAGGAAGCAATCAGTATCAAACAAAATAATCCTTATATAAATGTAAAGTACGATTAAAGTTTCAACATTTTACGATTATATTGACCTAGAAGTTTCCAGTAAGGCGCTGCGTATATAGGGGGCGCCACGGCGGGTAACCCTCACTTCGAAAAAAGCGGTGCTAGAGCGAAGTTGTTGTTGCTGCTTGGACACCCGTGGAACTTACTGAACAAAATTTGACTGTGATATCTAAAATCTTGACTGAGATACGTATACATTTTTTATTGTGATAATTTTTCGTGATCGGTATTCTCATCGTACAATTAAAAAACGTTAAGTAATCACTTCAGTATTTCAACAAATTTAGGCTTACTATTTCTCCTACGTTTACAGATATTATTTTAGACCTGAAGATGGCAAGAGTTTTATGCCGAAACGTTGTCGATAATTTTAATACAGTGACTAGTGCTATTACAAAATTTTATTCCCGAATTGTTTTAAACAAACTGACAAGTAATAACTGTGGAATTTTCCGGATGGTAGAAAATGTTTTTAAATCTAACTGTAAGCTTGTTGTTTGATTGGACATAAACCAGGTTGTTCCTGTGACAGACACCAGAAGAGTGGTGTTTGTTAAGAACGGGTATAGGAAAAAGAGCCCCGGGAGAGAAAATGCCCCGGTAGGAAAAAAGTCCAGAAGGGAAAGAGCCACCCAGAAAAAAGCCCCGGGAAGAAAAAAGCCCCGTCCATCTCTAAATGTACATTTATTACCCATACTCTGTTATTTATAAGCAAGTTACATTAAAATAAGATAAATTATACGGTACTGCATTCAACTACCTCTACAGGTTACGATAGGTAAAGTGAGGTTTGGTTATGCTAGGCTAGGAAGTGCATATTGCATTGCTTCTCACGGTTTTGACGGGGCAAGAAAGCTTACTTGAACGCACGCTCAGTGATGAACTTACACTGACTGATGAGTTTGGCGCCAGTGCTCCCCGCACCTAATGAACAAGCTAACCTAGTTTAGTTTTTCTATTAGAGCGTTGCATAATCTAAACACATCTAACTAACCCAACCTATTAGCTAACATAGCATTACCTAGCTTCTACTAATTTAACTTAGCTTAACCTGACCTCAACTAACTTGACCTGAACGTTTTTTTAACTACAATTTAGAGAAAACCAGACCTCGCACACACAACCTTGTCTAATGGTGTAAATCCTTGTGAAATTACCTAACTTTTCGTATCCAAGTATTTTTATCCAATTAGCCCAGGAAGCAAAGAGTGTAGCGGGAGGACTCAATGGGACTCAAGCAAAACTGAGCCGTGATGGCATGTAGCTAAATGACGTCACACCGAGGAGTTGAAGTACTTGAGGTCGGACCTCAGACCTTCTTAGGTTGGTTTCTTAATTTTTTTTCCAAAAATGTAAGCAGTGTTATATTCTTGACGCGAAAGAAACCATCGGAAAAGTTATCGCTCAAACTTGCTGTATATACTTGGCAATCATTTTGCTATGTTTGTGCGTGGGTCCATTTCAAGCAGCTGGCCAGTTAGAGCGGGAGAGTGGATGAAATAAATGAAACAAATACGGTGAAACGTTCAAATAAGTTTTCGGATGAGCACTTTGAATCGAATATGAAGTGTAAATGAGGCTTCACTTAAAAAAAGATTAATCAGGGACTATACCGGCCAAGATTTTGTCTCTGGGGCTGTGAAAGTTTCCACTAGGCTCCACTGCAAGTTTTATTGATAATTGTCTTTTAAAATTCTCTCATATGCTGCTCAGCCGGAGCGTTCGTCGACATTGACGTCGTCACTTTTCTACACTCGGTTATCATGAGTCCTCTCGTTACGCTCTTCGCTTCCTAAATTGGTCTAACCCGAATTATCCAATTTATGGACGTTGAACAAGTCCAAAATGGAAAAATTGGGCCCCTATGTATCTAGCCTAACCTTACTAGCGTAAACTAATGCGCCGGCGGTTCTTAAAAACCGTACTCCACGGGCAGTTGGATTTTCATTGACACGTTGTTAGTAACTGCACAGAACAAAAGGAAAATATGCAGAGTGTGCTAAATGAGAAATAAAAAAGGAAGGGATAAAACTCGCGGGGAGATCAATTCTGATGAAACCTAAGTTAAATGAATAGAAATGAACGTTTCGACTTACAAAGTCATTATCACCATTTGTAGAGACAAAAGTGAAGCTTATAAGTTTCAGTTAATATTACTAAACAGAAAATCTAAAAGTGAAGATCTAAATTTTGATGCATAGAACAAAGATAACAAAAACTAAAAATTCCCTAATTGCAAAGGATAAGAAGATTGCATGGCGTTGAGTTGTGGTTTCAGCATATGCATAGAGAGAGATTTTAAATACGCAATTCACATGGAGTACTGGCTGTCCTTAACATAGTAAAATCATCTAGGCGGACGGATTGATTACACCTCTGAGAATGAGATCGTACGGATAACTGAGGAGGATTGCAGATGATATGATTGGTACGAGAACTCCTGCCAGCATGCTCAGCCGCGCGAATACGCTGTGACCGGGTAGTCGAACCCACGTAATCTGACGCACACTGTGCGCAACTGTGCTTATAAATGACTGAGCTGAGCATGCCTTTAGGAGTCCCATCTATGAAGTTGAAAAATGAACCTAACTTATAACTTTCGACTAGATCAAATTTGAACTGGCATAGCATGAAATATCTGGAAAATAATATTGCAAATTTCCTTTTAAGTTTCTCAGACTGATTACCAAAGTACGGTAGAGTGAAATAAACATTCTTTTTGCCACCGTTGTAGTAGCAGGGTGTGGAGTATAAATGTGATATAAAAATTTCCTAATGTGCCCCTCGACTAGAATTATAGGGAAACAATTACAACAAAGAAGTTTTTAAGGAATAAAATTTCGGTATGAATGGACATGAAGTTGGAGGAATTCCTGTATGCTATGAATAGAAAAGTCCTAAAACCAGCGCACTTGAACCGAAAACTTCAAAAACTAAAAAAGCAGGTTCCCATTCCCATGAACGTGGACTTTCTGTACACAGAACATAAAAATTTTGAATTTTCCCTCGGAACCTAAATAACTAAAAATTATAAGCTATTGTTTTTTTTCTGATTCTATTGTGAATTTGATACTATTATGCTTAGAATTAAGGTTATCTAAAAATAATACACCGTGAGATGGGTCCCAAAATGCTTAGAAACGCATGGAATGACTTGAGAAAATACAATTTTATCGCAAGTTAGTCCTATACACAAGAGAGGGCAAGGCCTTGACAATATATTGTTCATAATGAAATTCGATTCTATGCGAGCAAAGTTTAATGGTAGACATATGACAGATGCGAAAACCTCGGCGCGAGGATTGTACCACACAAGATCACCAGACATGAGCACCTGAAGTTCGTATAACAGAGTCAAGACAATTTTCACCTGGATAAGCACAAAAGGAAACTGCGCATAGCTGAGACTAAAGAACTAGGTAGATATGAGAATGACTTTGCTCGCAATTCACCGAATTGTTCGGGCAATTAGGCTGGGCTACCATACAAAAGCTTCTGTACAATATATAACTGCTCAATATTTCTAGACAAGAAAAACACGAATACTTTAATCAAAGAAAAGATGCAGTGGGTGAAACTTCCCAATTTGAAATTTTAGATGGAAATACCGATGATTATGAGCAGGAAGATTGAAATATAGCAAAATATCAGCATTTTTCCGGAAAAAATAATTTTCAGAGGAATTCCAACCACAAATCAAAGGAGACTATTAAGTGGAATTCCTCATATACGATTACTGGTGAATTATTTCCGTAACCATGGCAGGTTATCAACAGATTTCCGTACGTACGATCATGAGTGGAATTCCTCCCATTATTTGGGGAGGGCTAGAAGGGGAATTCCCAACACAATTGACCAAAAATTAATTGTGCGACGATAAGTTTAAATTCGAAACATCTAAAAATGCATATTATATTGCGAAAATTGAGTGCATTTTCAGTTTTTTTTCTTTCCTGTCAATGAATTGCAAAAACTTGCAATGTATGTATGGACGCTAACCGCCTTCACGTTATTTTCATCTATTGTTTCCCGATTTTTTTTCACGCTCCGCCACTTTAACGTCGTTAAGTAGTTAGCCGTCATTTTATTTGTGTGTTGTATAGCTTGGTAAACAGCCTTGCAATCTTTGATCAAATATTGCCATTAAGTTTTGTGTTTATTCTGTGCACAATCGTAAAATTCCATGAAGATGTATCCCATTTAGCTCTATGTAAATGATGTCAAGTTTTATGTAGTATTTAGCCTTACATACTCTGACAACGGGGACGGCTAATATTCATCATCGGTTTTGTATCATCCTCAAAGCTGTGTAGCATGCCTATATCCCAGCTTAGAGTTAAAAAGAGATAAGTGCCTTGAACTAAAGTTTATCTATGCCATCCAACACCCGAAACAAACAATGAAATAGAGAAGTACCCAGTATGGGCTAAGAAAACACACACAAACATTAATCACGAGAGTAAAACGATTAATTAAATGACACCCAGTCCACACAAATAAAAAAAGAACAACATGGCTCCTTCCATTACCGCAATAAAACTTATAGCTCACCATTGGCAACTCATGAGCTGTAGACATATCGAGCTGAACAGTTGGAAGGTAATGCTGAGGGGCCCATGGAAGGTCGGCATCATGAGCCTCGGAATGTGCTTATCATCCTGTCTGGTTCAATAAATCGTACATGACGGAACAACTGTGTGTTAGTAGCCTTTTTAAAGTTGTAAATAAAAAGTCCCGCACAGAAACTCGAAGAACGAGACCTCACTATCAGGAAGGCGCAACTAGGTGACTGCTGTTGCACAGGCGCTAGTGTTTTTCACACCCAAGGAAAAAGCCAATTACAGACACCCCCCCCCTTCCCGTCATGACAAACAGAATGTTTGATATGCACCACCGAATAGTTGCCGAGCTCGCTAGAAGCACTAACAATAGGTGCTATAGGTGCTTTACTCAATGATGCCGAATTCTCAGCGTTGGGGGCGTCTTTCTCCTTTTTTTTTTTTATTTCTTTAGCCAGTGCTGATGCGTTCCAATTTTTGAGGATCAAATTGCGCTCCCCGACCATACGCTACTGCACCAGCGGTGGTATGTTCTTTGTGCGTCCCTGATAATTATATTGCGCTTGCTAAACAAATTGTTTTAGTGAGCTACATCTGAAGAGTTTAATATATAGCCCAACGAGTCGCACCCTCGTGCGAGTTTTTTTTTTTTTTTTTTTGTCTTTGAACTGAGATGCGCCTCTTTCAAAATTCTGCCAACTGCTGCCCCCTCCCCTCCAAAGAGGCTAGTGTGCCGACTATGCTGCACACTATTCTGCGCAATACCCAGGCACGTTAATTTCAAAAATTGAATACGAGCCTATACTATGTTTTGTTAGCATTATGGTATGTGCCAGTCTTAGTTAGGCGCCACCTATGTGCCGCACCGGGTACAGAATAATCCACCTAGCCGGCCCGCCCCTCCTTCAGAGTTACGCTACTAAGCCGCTGATACTCAAACAGCAACGTAGACATGAGAATTTCCATCGGGGTCGCTAGTCGGGGTTCCCAAAATTCATGGGGGAGGGAGTAACCGAAAAAATGCGGGTCTTAGCAATGCAATTTTTCTAAGGCCTCATTTCCAGTATGGTGTGGGGAGGGGGTGCGGGGACGTGAAACTTTTCTGGGAGGGCATGCACCTTCCACCACCCTACGCTCCCTCTGGCTACGCCAGGAACCATGAGGGAAGTCTATCTCATTTTTGCCCAGCTACTGAGAAGCAGACATAGCAACACTACAAATGTGAGGCACGAATGCCAACTTATGCGGTCACTAATCAACTCCAGAGCCATATTGGCTGTACCCATTCAGCATCAACACCCATATATCTCTCTACTCTGGAAATTCTTAACATTTTGTACGAAAATCGTTACAAAAATTCGCTCATCAGATTATGTTAATTTTGATGAACGTTCACTGCTGTACTGAAGGTTTAGATTAACAACAGAATTATGAGAGGTGAGGCCTGATAAACTAGGTAGAATTGACCGTTAACTTCCTATTACAGCAAAAAAACTAAAAATTCCGTTCTGAAGATTCAAAAGGTAATCATGAGAGATCGACGAAGGTACTCCTTGAAATCAGTTCAGTTTCTGCAGACAGAAAATTTCAGCGTCGTCCTCGGCATCTACATGCTTGTGGTAGAAATGTAATCCGTAGCCAGCGCCGATGTAGTCCTCACCATCGTAGTGCAGGTCGGTTTCATAGAAATAGAGGAGATTCTCGTCCTCCAGCACCACTCCATTGCTGTCAAAGTAGTAGTCAGGGTTGCTTATCAGGTCCACATTGAAGTACGGCCGCTTCCTCAACGAAAGGATTGCCCGTTCCTGTGCAAGTAAGTGTCGTTTAATATGGCTAGTTTGTACAACTATTGCAAATGCTTTATGCAGTAACATAACCCACACCAAAGATGGATTCTAGTTAACTCAACAAGGCTAGCCGAAAGCATAGAAATCAACAAAAAGCTGGGGTAGATGATCAAGCTACAATATCAAGCTACAGTAATTTGTACATCTACCGATTGTACAGACGCCAATGTACCAAAGATGTGACACGCCCGTCTGAGGTAATAAAAGCCAGCATCAGCGTTGGAATAGGCAGACTACTACCGCCGCCGGTCAGCCATCCGGGCGATGCTTGCGGTGTGAGTATTGAGACATACCGATAGATGACCTGTCAACCATCTAGGTCGATTCTTCACCGTGTTTGTGCATAGACACATTAGACCCGTACTCGCATAGTGTGCTGATATCTGTGATCTGTAGCTACACTAGTACAGTATCAGGTCCCGCATTGTGTATTGTACTAAGACTCCAATATAGTGCCCGTAAGAGCAGCACAATGTTCATATAGCGTAGCTAGTCGCTAAAGACCGCAAGAACATACTGCCAGTGATAAGTGTACTGAAGAGACAAAATATACATGGATACCCAGTAAATCTGAGTATTACTGCCCGCTACTATGTCAGCGAACCCCGGTTGTCCGTTCACTGTACATAGAAGTATACCGATACCAGTGATAGTGAACATGTCATAGAGAAGATATTCCCCAGACTATTACTGTCAGTGTCTGCAAGCTGCTCCAGCTGGGAACCCTTGTGTGATACAATAGAGACTTGTGCTAGCGGTCGCCTGCCGACACAGTGGCAGCGGTAACCAGTGCACGTGCAAGCCGCGTAAGTGGAGGTTACTTATAGTAAACAACCCCCCCCCCCCAAAAAAAAAACACGCACCTGCACAAGATGACAGCATGCTGTTTATTTCTTTTCATGCAACAACCAACGATTTTTTCCAGGCATTATTTAATCCAGGATTGGAACCTTCCATGTTCGAGATTCATGGTTTGAATCAATAGTTAAAACAACTCCTAGGAAAGATAGTTAGCCGATCTTGAAGGCCGTGTAGGTCGGCTGCGTCAATGGGATCATTTCAAACAAATGATGACGGTTGAATTATTATTATTTATATTAATATTATTATTATTATTCAATATTAGGAATAATAACAATAATAACTTGAGCACTCTTAAAGCGCATACCTCCGCCAAGTGAGGCAACGGTAGCAAAAAATTCAAATTGGTTCTGAAACAATAATTTTCCTTATATATACTCCAAAATTTGATCATTTGTGTTTTTTTATATTAATAACAGCTTGTTCAATTTTCTTGAAGATCCGTTCATAACTTTTTGAGTTATACTGTTAACAAACGTTATGACAAACATAAGTCAAACATACAAACGAACAAACCGATCCACACCAAAATTTTATCATTTATGTTTTTCAACATTACTAACAAACCCTATAAATTTCATGAAGATCCATTCATTATTTTCTGAGTTATTGTGCTAACAAGCATAAAATTAAAAACAGTGTCAAACGAGCGAACGAACAAGCAGATCATTACCAAAATTTGGTCATATACTCTTTGGTATATACCTAACAACTCA
>LQNS02278096.1:3580209-3591758 GCA_001587735.2 Parhyale hawaiensis | reverse complement strand
TTATTATTATTATTATTATTTGTTCTTCTAATAATAAAATACCGTTTCGTGAGACAAGCATTGCGGGTTGTGCACAAGGTTAAGTTTAGAAGGCGCTTGGTTTTTTTAAAAAAAATGGAAAGTTTAATAGCGTTAAAATGATTGAAATCGGTACTGAGATTGAAAAAAAATGTAGAAAATGATTGCTTAATTGAACATCTGGGGTAAAATGGTCTTCCACCCCTCACTGCATGATGAATGAAATGGGAGAATTTGAATATGTTCGCTCTAGACAATTTTAATGTAGTTTTTCAGCAAATAATTTCAATTTTCTCAACAGTAATGAAAAATTAACAATATAAAAAAATATTGTTGAGCCGTTTTCACAACGCTGATAGGCCAGTCAGTGTCACTGGGGTAAACGTTAAAGCAAGTACAAATAATTTAATATATATATATAAAGTAATTTTTTACAGTTATGCAATAGCCAATTATGTTGATTGTGATAATTTAAAACAATTTTTCATTCATTAGCTCATTCACGGTTCGTCCAGGATATCGTCGTTCGGAGCCGAGCTTACGTTGACGCATTCATGCATTTGAGGTAACATTGAATAGTATACTTACTCCTTTAGTCGTTTATTGTAAAAAAAAATATTAATATATAAAAATATTTACAAAGCTAAAAATAGCAATTTCTTGCTCAAAGAACAGGAACATACCCTACTAAAAGTGATCAATCACTTATGGGGTTCTAAACATGAATGTACATCCGAAGTCTTGATAAAATCACACAACTTGATTTTCAATTATCAAAAACCTTACCGTTGAAATTGGTTCACATTATTCACTTAACTAAATATTAAATGGAATTTCAAACAACTATCGCTTCTGGGGTACTTCACGAATAATTAGGCTGTTCATGTTTGATACAGTTCTATAATAGTTGGGTGAATATTATCAACCTATTTAGAAAATGTGTTTGCAAATTCTAAAACGTTTGCATATATATGTAATCTTAACAATCAACAGTAGAAAATAATCTTATAATAACATTGCACATGATCTGGCTATTCGACTAAAAATACATTTCATTTTATGATAATCGGCTACATCGGGAATATCAGTAACTCAGGGAACCCTAGCCTGCAGAGAATTACACCGTGATACGGCAGTTTTCTTAAATTTCTGTTAAATTCTAAATCAGAAAGAGGTCCCACTGGCTCATCTGGTAACTTATTGTATGATTGCACACTCTAGAAAACAGCGAAACGCTTTTGTACTTCTAACCTTACGGTAAGTAAATTAAATCTTTGGCGTCGCGAGTTGTACTCATGGTTAGGCTCCAAATTTCTGTAGTACATATCGTATGAAAACCATCATGGTACATCGCATTTTTCAACGATTTTAAAAGAAAGCATTCATAAACATCAGTCAACTGTAATAATTCTAATTTAGCAAACATTTCAATCACGGATATCATAGGTACATTGTTGTTGTTGTTACGTTTTACATTTAAAATAGTTCTTACGATATTATTCATAGCTACTTTCACTTTATTGAGCTTATTTGATGATGAACCATCCTAAATAATTATATTCTGCATCAAGTGTGAGTATGCTAGAGCATAATACAGAAGCAAGAGAAATTCTCTATTCAAATATCTCCTCACAGCATGTATAATTCTTCCTGCTTTGGTTACTTTTGCACATACCCGTTCAATCGGTTATTATAGCTTAGTTGGTCGTCTATCTTGATGCCCAAATATCTGAAGCACCTAACCCATTCTAAAACTTTGCCATTCAGCATAATTTGTGGCAAAGCTGGTCCTGGGCGAGAGGTAAACAGCATAACATTTGTTTTGTCAGCATTGGCCGTTAAACTATTTAATTGAAGCCACTCAAGTAATTCAGTGATGAAAAATCTTAACTTGGTTATAGCGCTTTCAAAACATGGATCAGTTCTGCAAAGACTTAGGTGACTACTCAGCGTTAGAAGTAACGTATTCATTCTACCTGCAATGAATTGTAGCGAAATGTACTCTTCTTTGCAAATGTTACAGTTTCAAGACAATTCCTTCCTCATTATTTTTTTTTTGTTTCGTGTTTTTTAATCATCGTGAAGTATTTCAAAAGTATTTCAGTCTCCTTATTCCCCAAGAAATTACGCAATGAGGCGTTCTGTTATCAGTCTCCTTCATGTGCGGGTTGACGTTGAGAAACGTTCAATAATATTTACTACCGCAAAGGAAGTTATGTTTACGTCGGGTTTGTCTGTCTATTTCCCTGTCTGTCTGTCACCAAGATGACTCAAAAAGCTTTGAACGGATTTTGACGGAAATTACTGGGATTCTTAGGCATGTTAGGAGGAGCAGATGATTAACTTTTGGTGAAGATCCGTTTATTCGTTTGTTTGTTTGATTGTTTGTTTGTCTGCATTATTTTTCTCAATACTTTAACTAAAAAGTTATAAAATTCATATGAGTTGTTATGTACATTACAAAGAGTAAATGACCAAATTTTTTTATGATCCGTTTGTTTGTTGGTTTGTTTGTCACTGTTTTTAATTTTGTGCTTGTTAGCACAATAACACAAAAAATAATGATTGGATCTCTATGAAATTTATTTTGGTTATTAGTAATGTTAAAAGACATAAATGATTAAATCTTGGTGCAGATCGGTTCGTTCGTTTGTATGTTAGACTCATGTTTGTCATAACGTTTGTTTGCAGCATAACTCAAAAAGTTATGGACGAATTTTTAAGAAAATTGCATTACCTGTCATTACTATCAAATGGCACAAATTATTAGATTTTGGAGTTGATGCAAAGAAAATTATGGTTTTAAAGCCAATTTGGATTTTCTGCTACCGGTGCCTTGCTTGGGGGAGGTATGCACTCTCAGAGTGCTCTAGTTCAAACTGCAACGCTTCTTAATAAATTTTGAGTATTTAATAGGTCCCATTTCTAATAACGTTAAAAAACGTTCTAAGGAATAGGTATACGACATGCAAATTGTATTAGCTCGTGCTTTGTGTTGCCCAGAAGTTATTCTTAACTTCCATCGGCTATGCGGTTACATTTCTCTAAGGTATATCGTATTGTCGAACTAAATGATGTTTGTGATGTATCAAGGCATCTGTGCGTAGTAAATGAACCTATCAAACCTAAGAGTTATAAACCCCTTAAAATCTTTAAATTTACTGAAACTGTAAAATCCGTTTTGAGTATTATTATTTTTAAAATTATTCATATTATTATTAAAACTTCACGCCCGGGCCCCCATGGACACGTAGCACTACCTAAATGGAGCACTTTACAACATCGGAAGCCCGAAACGCTGCTAAGGAAAATGGAACAAAAAACTATGAACAGCTGACTTAAATGCCTGTAGGCTATCACGATTGAAAGCCGATGCCGGCAATGAGTTCCAAACCCCAACAGACTAGGGTACGAAACACCGACCGAACTGATCATGTCGGCACCTAACATTCTCCGACGTGAAATAGTGCGCACCGACGGCAGCACGTCTAATTCTCCTCGAGACTTTGAGGGCAGGGGTAGATGAGTGCAACCAATGCCTCACATTATTGTATACCTTATAAATCATACAGAGTTAAGCTACGCCTCTCCTTGGGGACAGCTTTACCAGATTATTATCTGCGCACAGCCTGCTGGCCGAACTAACAAGTCTGTCCAACAGACGTAAGTGACTGTCAGCAAATGAAGCCCAGACCGGTGAGCGATACTCCAACACAGGCAGCAAAAAACCATAGAAGCATTTGGGTGCAACCTCACTGTCACCAAACACATATTTCACCTTACGCAAGAGCCAAATCTTGCTGGAAGCGCGTGACACCAGACGCCTAATATGCGGCTCAAAAGTAAGCTTCTCATCAATGACAACACCAAGAATCTCCAAGGAGCTAGACTCCTGAAGTAAACTATCATCTATCTTTAGATGTGGATGCTGCGGTACAATGTCCGAGACTGACTGATAATCATCGACTTGGTCATATTGGCCTTCAGCTCCATACTCCAGGCCGAACACCATGCACTAATATGTGACAAATACTATTCATAGATTGGGCGACAACATTGCTCATGAGGGAAGCAGGTATCAAAGTGAATTCTTCGGCATAATTGATCATCGTGTTCTCCAGCGAAGAGATCATGTCACTTGTATACAAAATGAACAACAACGGGCCAAGCATGCTACCCTATGGGACGCCAGACGCCACGGAGACTGAGGGACTCAAAACTCCATCAACAGATCACTCTGCGTTCGCTCAGAAACAAAATTTCGAATGATTGACAGAATCCTACCACCCATACATACCAAACGACTCAAGCTTGTATAATAGACTCCTGTGGTTGACCTTGTCAAACACCGCTCTAAGGTCAAACATTCACAGTTCAGCGCAGACTGTAAATGGTGCGACACCGACAACAATGCGTCACAACAACCCAAGCCAGTTCCGTATGTAAATTGCCCTGCAGTCAGCAAACCCATTACCTAAGTACAAGAACCAAACTTAGAAGCGACCAATTTTCGTACACCTTCAACAAAATAAGCGTCAGCGTAATAGGCCGGTAGTTGGCGGCATGGGGCGATACTGGACCCTTGGGAATGCGAGTAATATTCTCAGTATGCCAAGAACCGAG
This sequence comes from Parhyale hawaiensis, assembly GCA_001587735.2. Classification (NCBI taxonomy): domain Eukaryota; kingdom Metazoa; phylum Arthropoda; class Malacostraca; order Amphipoda; family Hyalidae; genus Parhyale; species Parhyale hawaiensis. The sequence goes on along the minus strand of LQNS02278096.1, from coordinate 3,587,117 downwards.
GAACAATTCTAACCGTATCAGGCGCCGGAAGATCACAGCTAGCTTAGGGTCAAGAGTGCCAGCAAGCTGCTCATAAAACAGAGAAAACATGTTCACCGTGTTCAGTTTTCTACAACGACCAAGGCCCTCAAGCCACACCTTCATTGCACCAGATCTGAACGAGAAAGATGCTAAACGAGGTTCGGGGTGACATCCATGAGGCAATGACAACACATCTCTGCTCTGCTTCTCCCCATCGTGAGAGGACAAGAGCTCCGGCCTAGCCAAGGGATCAGTAACGATAACTCCACTGGGGACAAATAAGAAGCGGCATCGAAGTTTCAGCGCCAAAAATTGAACCTCTAGCTCACTCCATCAACGATGTGGATGATCAGTACTCGGCAAAGACTCCCAGGAACGCTGCTTCTGACGATATTGTGCCCCTTATACACACGCTTAGCCTAGGCCATACGATCAACATAGGTCAGCCAGAACGTGCTGTCACGGGAACGCCGCCATGCTCGATAAGCCGCTCGTTTAGCTTCAAAGGCTAACCGACACTGGTCGCCAAACCTCTACTTGTCCCGAGATTACAGTGGCGTAGCAAGGTTTTCCTCAATGGGGACCCGCCGACCTAAAATAAGCCCCTCTCGTCTGTGGGCCCCCTCCACTCTCAGGTGACCCAAAAAAAGTAAACAGACCCTTAGCTATGTTTGGCATCTGTAAGTGGTAGAATTGTATATCAATGTAACTATTTTTGAGCGCCCTACTTACTTCCTAATAGCAGTGGTGAAACATTTGCCCAAAACTTATTTGTGCCGTAAGTTCTCATTCATCGTAAATTTTCTCCTATCTCTCTTTTTACAAATTTGTTACAAAACAATTTATAATAGTTGAAACCAAAGAGGTTTGATAGAATGATTTATCACCGCCACATTTTGCTGCATTGGCTGGAGAAGTTCTTTACTCTTTGGTGGCTGCTCCTCTTTTACCAATTACAGGCTCTCAGCCATCGCTTTGGAGCAATAAGAGGCTTCCAACCAGCCATTAGCCGATCATTGTGTCAGCTTCACTTCAGCCACGCCAGCAACTCTATCTTCACGGACGAGGATAATAACTCCCTCCATTCTATTAAAACTCCTACGCTGGAACCTTTGGAAATTCCACCGAACAAAAGCAATGTTCTTCAGAGATATTTCAGATCTGTGTCATGTATACATGAGGAAGTATGTGGCAAGTCAGGCAGCAGTTTTTTTACCAATGACCTCCTAGCAGAACCAGTTTGAAGAACAAAAAAAAATGATGTATGGGGGCTGGTGTATAGGCCTCCACAATTACACGTTCATAATCCACCAATATATACTGGAAGTTACCTAGACTACACGCTAGCGCTGGTGATAATATTCAAGTCTCATAAATCGTTCTCAACTCTGGATTATCTTTCCAATTATCTGTCTCGGGTACTGGGAGAATATCTTCATATCGCGGATATCCGGAGATTCGGCCAGGATAGGCTGAATATTAACACTCTCAATAAGTACAGCCCTGTATTGTAGACTCAGTATTACAGTTGACACTCTCAGAAGATTATGACTATCATCTACATTAGTTCACTCGTTAATTTACGACAACATGAAAAATCTAGCACGATTGCCTTGAAGCATTTAAGCCCATGGAATTAGATAGGAATGCATTGGGCCATTTAACCAGTCGCCGTTTTTCCATTGGACACCTTATGTGGCTCTTCGACTGTTGGCACTTTGCCACGAAGCTTTGCTTTCGACTACATCGCGATTTGGGTTCTCTCTTGGAAATTATTAGGCCCGGGATTCATCCAGAGTATGAGTGCTTCATCGGTAATGACCAGCAACCAGCGGACCTTCAATATGGCCCAGGGTATTTCGTAAACTTCATCGAAATTTTCATCGTCTTTATTTGGCCTCGCCATTGAATTGGGCTCGATATTCCACCAAAGCTTGTGGAGTTTATTGAACAGCCGCTAGATGTAGTGGCACTCTAACGATGGTGTTCGCACTGCGCGATTGCATCAAATATACTCCAACTTAGTGGTGGTGGCCCCTCTCAGGAAACGGAACTAATATAGTATTCAGTGTGAGGTTGCATCAACAGCGTTTTCTTTGGTGCAGCATTAGTTTCATCGAATAGGTAATTTTTCGGACGCGGCCTGGGCCTGCAGCGCTTGCAGCTCTATCATCCATTTAGGAGATCATTGAAAAGAGTCCACGACCGTCACGCACCACTCGAGAAAAATGGGCATCGGTAAGCGTTGAATAAGTGCGATGGGAATGATCGGTCTCAAAAAAGATGGAAAGTGTTAAGTACTGCGGCAGAAATCGAATGATACTTTAGTTTCAACGTGAATGAAAGTTGAAAAGAAGGTAGTATTGTCTCTAAAAAAGGTTAGCGAGTAAGAGTTGGGATAGACTACGATATGCCTAGCCGGTACGCAAAATTTATAGTAAACTTAGTAACTCAACGCTAAATGTGTTAAATGCATACTACGTAGCAATGTTTGTGAACTGCTTGGTCTAGGGAGAAATGCTGGCCACATTTTTTATGGTTTAAGGGGAGTATTTCTTGTGAAATTATCGTCCCGATAAATGTTTGACATTGCATATAGCATGGTATATATGTCATGATCTCTGCAACGCATTATTGTTATCTGCAATTTCGAATTAAAATTAACAAGCCGTGTGACTAGAATTTCATTACCGAAGTTCAACTTGCGTGTCTTCCTTGTGAAGAAATATCGTAAAATAAATGTGTGCCATTGCATATTGCCAAGCATAATTTGTCATCTTCTGTATAATGCTTTATTATCATTTATAAGTTCAATCAAGCAGTGTGACTAGAATTTCATTACCGAGGCTTAATTTGAGTGATGCCCTCACCTTACTTTGATACCTTGATGATACTTCGGACGAGGTCCAGGTTGCTTTATGCACGCTACCTACCCATCTTACGCAGAGGTGATGCTGCGGTCCGTGACCAGCGGTATGGTTAACAGCGAGTACACATCCCCGCAGTTCACGTAGCCGCTTACCACAGGTTTATCTGGCACTTTCACTTGGTATTCCTCCAGTAACTTTTTAATTTTAATTAAGCAAATTTTAAATTCTCTACAGGTGACATTCCGAATGTGACGTGGCATTTTGTTGAATAATCTCGAACCCCGAACTGGGAAAGTATCAGAATACTTTGTTGCCATTGCGACACCACTAGTTTTGATCGGAAGTCGCACGTCACAAGTGTTACCAATACGATCTGAGTGTCTGGCCTGGATTCGTCAATTGACGTTAGCAGTAATTCCTTCTACAATTTTCCAGACATATATGATCGTAGAGCAAGTCTTTCGTGATTGTTTAAAATTTGCATGTCCGGGATTTTGGCAGTAAGCGATAGCTGAATAGCCTGAAGGCGCTCTAAGTCTCTCGCTTGCTCGGCATCCAAAGAGGCGAACAGTATTCAATCCTCGGCAGTATTAGTGGTTTCCATAAGGTGAGCATTGTGTCTGCCTCTCGTGAACAAAATTTCGAAGCACCCATCCAGTCCACTTCTTGCCTATAGTGACAAGTCGAGCCACGTGATCTTCAAAAGTTGCATTATCTTGTATTCTCACCCCAAGATCTCTTAAAATTAGTTTTTTCTCGATTTCGCTCCCATTTCTCGTCTTGTAGGACATATATTCAGTAAAGGAGAAGTTCTTTCTTTCAAATTTTGATTCATTGAAGGTCATGTTGTTAACCGATGTCGAGTGAAAGATGTTGGTTAGGTCGAGTTGCACATTCTGTACGTCTGCCATTAATTGTACCGTTGCTAATATCCGTGTGTCATCAGCGAACAATGACGGAACGGCAAACTTCCTTTATCATCATTTATCATGATGAGAAAAAGCATTGGACCAAGCACAGTGCCTTGGGGGACTCCACTGAGTACCAGCTGTCGTTTGGACACTTTATTATTTATAATTACACTTTGGTTTCGGTTTCTCAGGAAAGCTTCGATCCATCTTCGATATTTGAAATATTATTACCCATGTTGATGAGTTTGGGTAATAATATTTCATGATCTACTTTATCGAAGGCTTTGGCAAAATCAAAGTATATTACGTCCACATTTTTGCCTTGGCATACTAGGTCTAGAATAGTCATTACGCTCAAGCAACTGCGAAGGGGTTGAACGTTTATGGCGAAAGCCATGTTGATTTGACGTAAGCAGGCTATTGCTCTCTAAATGATGTTCCTAAAGACCCTTTCAAATGTCTTCATTACGTGGCTAGTTGAGGAGACAGGTCTATAGTTGGCATGATCCAAGCTGTTTCTAGCTTCAGGAATAGGTGAAATACTTGCGTGCTTATAGGTAAGTAGAACTACTCCATCATGCATAAATTTTCGCCACATATGGTATAGAGGTAAGAGATGCTTAGGTTGCACATCTTAAGAATTTTTGCAGGCGCATCATCCGGTCCTACTGCACTGTTGCGCAAAGTTCGTCAATGGCTAATTCAATGCTTAGTTTTGTGAACTTGGGAAGTCCATTAGGTAGTTTGTAGTTGAATTAATTTTTGGGATTTCATCATTGGGAATTTTGCCACTAAAGACTTTTTTATATTAACGGCTTAGTATTTCGCTCATTTCCTGGTTATCATCAGCAAGAGATCCTGTATCATTCACCAGTGGCCCGATTTCCGATTTTACCGAAGAATGATATGATGCTTCGCAAAAAAAAATATTTGCTGTATTTTTTAATGGCTTTCTTTTCTTTTCCTGTTTATCTTCATCGTGTGATCTTCCAAGCTGACGTTCTATCTCATCTAGCTTCTTTTTGCACTCGGTTTGTCATTGTAGTAACTTCGTTGATTTTTGGCATATGATGAGCTTTGAACGTTTCTTAAGTAGTCCTTCCCAAAGCTTATGGTGTCAAATTCTATTAAATTTTCTTTTTGCCAGGCTAAGGTACTTCATGCACTTACCTAATAAAATATTTTCAAATGTCTCCCTGATGCTTCTACTTTCTATTGAGTTATTTTGAAGTACAGTCCAGTTTACTCACCGCAGTTCTGCATTCAGGCCGTCCCAATTTATCTCTTTATCGTGCACGTTCAAGTCCCTTAGACTGGAGATGGAGTTTATTTGCTATTTTTTCTGTAGTCTATGAGAATCGCATTCGCCAAGCTGAGTCGTTATTTCAATAAGCCTATGATCAGATAATATTGTAACCTGGATTTCAATATCCTTAATGAATTGTGTTTTATCTACGAAGAGAAGGTTTAAGACATTTTTATTTCTCATAGGTGATGAGATCATTTGGGTCAGCGAAAATTCATCTATGATGCGCACTAGAGTGAGGGCCTGGTCTGTTTCATCTTTAGTGGCCGTTGATTTTCTGGATAGTACGAAGCGTCCAGTTTCCTCTATAGTCTATCATTAGCCATTTTAAGAAGGGGAAGTTGGAATCACCAGTTATATACAAATGATACCTACTCGGAATTTTTTTGCAATGCATGTTGATTACTTGTAACATTTCGGTAAATTTTTCGGTGGTACATTCTGGCGGTCCATAGCTCACGAAGCATATCAATATAGGTTTTTCAATATTGACAATAATACAATCACACACTCCATTCGAGAATTTCTGCTCTGTATGTGAACTAAGATGATTTCTAACGTATAATGCAACACCGCCACACTTCCTATTTTTGCAGTCACTTCTATGTAATACATAGTTTTCTATTTGAACTTCTGCATCGTATACTGTATCCTCTAGACGAATCTCAGTAACGGCAAGGAGTTTAGAACTTGCATCATTTATTACACCCTCTAGTAGCATTTGTTTTCTGCAATTTTTCGGTAACAGGCCTCGTATGCTTATAACACGGACTTTGTTAAGTAGCTATTTCATCTTTATTTGATTTCATATCCTGGTGTTCATTCTGATCTGCTGTGATAGTATTGCTGTTTACGTTTTCAGTTGACGGCGTGTTCCAGGATCTTACCTTCTCATTTGTGTAGGATTTTCCACTCTTGGTGGATTCCAAGGTACTCTTGGCCCTCCGTGCTGCACTTTTCCATATAGGTCTCCATGGACGAGATCTTTTCGCACAGAGTCTGTGAAAAATTTTGCATATTTTGCAAATCTCTCCTCACATCTTGATTGTACAGGCGCATATCACGGTTATTCACAGTAACATCTCTTTTCACATTGTACTGGTGGTTATTTTCTCCGTACTTTTCAATTTCAGTGCGATTTGATTCTTGCCACGGTCTCCCCGAATATTCCCCTCGTTGAGCGTGGTGTGCCTATGGTGGTCAGTGGGAGCCGCTCGAATGGTTCCTTTCAGATGTATTTCAGGGCATGTGGTATCAAAACACGTGCCATTTCTGAATGATTCTTGGCATAACAATGTATGAAAGATATCGCATTCTCTCATGCGACTGCAACCTTGCCTGCTGTCCTTCATGAACCTAGGGCACCTCTTTGGGTGGAAAAAATTGCACCCTTTGCGTGAAATTCCGTATTTACATTGGTTTTTGGTATAGTACTTGCACATTCTGGGGTTCTTTTCGCTTTTGAATTCCAAGTCCTCTAAAAAGCTACTACTTTTCTTTATGGAGTTCCGTGCTATTTCATAAATTTTTGCTTCCACGTCATGATCGCCGGTTTTCTCATATTTCTGCAGTGGTTCTCCTGTAGTTTTCGGGCTTTCGTCCTCTGATTCCTTTGTATCAAATGCTATAATTTTTTTGTCTATGCGCTGGAACTTGTAAGCATCTGTCACAATCGAAAATGAAGCTTTCGTGAAATCTATGAAACATGTCGATTTTGCCCTGGGGTAATTTTGCACTAACAGCACAAGCTGCTCATGACCAATGTAGTCTACAAATTCTCATGTCCAAAAGAAGATTGTA